>VSDK01016702.1:257073-321356 GCA_009767595.1 Symbiodinium kawagutii
TGATGATGATGATGATGATGATGATGATGATGATGATGATGACGATGATGATGATGATGATGATGATGATGATGATGATGATGATGATGATGGTGATGATGATGGTGATGATGATGGTGATGATCAGACATGGATGTTCACAATGTTGGCATGATAATTGTCATAGGTCTTGTGCACAACCCACTTGTACATAGAAAAAAAACTGATGCGGAGTGAAGTGCAGCAGCGCAGATTTCGTAAAAAACTACTGCCAATTTCTGGAGTTCCAAAGGCATAAAAACAGTATGTAACGACATCGGGAGAATTGCAAGGACCTATCCATGGGGCCGCCCGTCCTCGGAGTTGAATCGGGAATCCTCCTGAAGGCACAAGGAAAGACATAGCAGTAAGGCGCAGCCATCTCCAAATGATCAGGGAATAAATGACAAATTTGATCGATGCTTGGGAAAGGATGTCAAATGTTTGGGAAAGGATGTCAAATGTTTGGGAAAGGATGTCAAATGCCGATTAGGCTCGGAGGAAAGGACTTGCGAGACCCCTGGACAAAGTCATTGTTGTGCAAAACCTTTTCTGATGCACTGCAAACCTTCTTTTCCGTAAAAGGTTTTTCTCTGAAAGCTGTGCTGTGCTAATATTGTTGTGTTGCCATAGCCAAAAGTTCTCTGATGGCATTGAGACATCAAAAGGATTGTTGTGTAGACAGGAGTTGTATAAAGGCGTTGTGGAAGAACGTTCTTGCCTCAGAACATGATTGCATAAAACCAAAATTGCTGTGCAGAAGCAGCCTTGGTGTTCTGAAACGTGCTTTGAAAATCATGAAAGTTTTTTTGAGATAAGAACAAACCGAATGTTTGCCGCCGCAACTGCTCCTGTGCAATTATACGTTGCCTAGAAGGGTCCTTGCAGAAAATCCTGCTTTGTAATAGGTTTGTGTAAAAACAAGCGATGCAAAATCTGTCTTGTACAAGCCACAAGTTATACAAAAAACTCTGCTCAGTAGCGGCTGGTGTGTGAAAATGCACAAACTGTGCATTTCTTCAAAACGTAAGAGAAAAACTGACAGAGAAAGGATGGGAGAAACACAAGTGCAAGGCAGAGGGAACAAGAACCACCAACAGGACAAACCTGAAGTTATTGAAAGAGAAGAATAAAATTTGAAGAAATCAAGAAAGAAGATGAAGAGGAAATCAGTTAAGCCTCTTGAATCATATGTTCAGTCCGGAGCGCTGGTGTCTTTCTAAAGCGGTCAGAACCTCACTCCAGCTACAGCTAGTGCCAGGTGCAAGACCGAATGGTCCCAAGGCACCAACTGACACCCTGATCCCCCCCTTGGCAGCCTGCCCAAACCCACTTGATGGGCTTTGTTGGTAAACAAGTCTGCCTAACCAGCTGCATTTGCAAAAGTTGAAAGTGTTTGTCTACTTGGCATATGCACACATATGCACATACATATGCACATACATATGCACATACATATGCACATACATATGCACATGCACACGTGCACGCGCACGGGCACACAGAAACAGTAACAGTAAAATTTAGAAGTTGGGAAGTGTGGCAGCTCCAACTCGTCCCGGATTTGGCATCCTCACCATTGAATATGTACGGATGGAACTGTTCTCTGACGTAAGAAGTTCAATCAGTTTATGGCCAATTCATGTGTTTGCTGACTACCTCTAGTTTCCGGTAGGACCTGCCCCAAAGTGGTGAGGTTTCAGAGAGAAATTGGTGGCTTTCATGACTGGGTTGCTTGGCCGAGTTTCCACGCAGATTAGTCTCGCAAAACTGGAGTGAAAACAACAAACGCGACAACTTTCAGGAAGAAAACCATGGGAAATCACTTGCAAGTCGTCGGACGTGATGAAAGCAAAGTCGACGACTGAAGTCTGCAACAATGCAAAATCTGACAATATTGGGGTTATTGCAGAATATTGCGGAACACAATGCAAATAATGGATCAAGTACAAGTCAGCTGTCTGCAACATGTTAGATCATTTGAATGTTCATAATAGCATCTTACACACATATACGGACCCATAACATACAGGTAGACATTGATGCAAGCATGTACGCATGTACGCATGTACGCTTGCACACATACACAGAAACAGATCGCTTTACATTGGAGGCAGTGGAAGCCCTGCGAAACGCAAGATTGGGCTAGTTTAGTCTAGGGAAGATTGCATTCCATGATGTTGCATCACACATCACGTGACATGAGATGAGATTAGACGGAATAAAGATGCAACAGTGCCACACCATGTCAAGGCATGCTGCCAGGACCTAGTCCGCCAAACCATCTGCGACACAAACATCGAATTTCATTGCTTTGAATACGGTGAGTGTGTCTTTGCATGGAAACATGCAGGTGAACAGGTAAAACACCTGGCGCACCCTGAAGTCATATTGCATGTTTCGAAGTGCCTCTTTGCATGTTCGTATCCAGGATGGCATCATGTTGTCATGTACATAGTCATGTGTGCATGCTTGTCAGGTCGGTTCATAGACTATGACTTGTCCCGGTACGATGTAATTCTCCTCTGAACATTGGCCAGGAAGCTCAGATACAAACCTTGAGAAGCGAAACAAAGACACTGTTTCTCAAAGACAGTTTGACAGTTTTTGTCAAAGTACCGAATCTGCTGTTTTTGAGTGGGGACAAGACAAACTCTCTGTTGGGGCTATGTCCCATGCCATTGAGTTGGCTGCATCCCTCATAGTTCCGTGGTATAGGGGGGGAAATAGATCCATTCGTCTCATGCGTCCGTGTTCTCAGCTGTTTCTTCTAGTGCAACACCAGACCCTTCACTCTTTGAAGTCAGGGCTCGCCCGGCTGGTTTTGGAGCTCTTCACACCATGTGCCATCAATGCCATCGGTTCTTTGTCAAATTTCTCCATGAACTCGTCTCGCATCGCTCTGCAGCTTTTCTCTATCTGTTCGCTCTGCCTCAAGCTTTGGAGCAGATCCGACGTCTCGGAAAGACAACTTGTTCCAGTACATGTAAAACGCGCAAAGGGCAGAAGGCAAATGAAGGCAGGCAAAAGGCAGGCTGATCAGGGCCGTGACAAAGAAGAGTAGAGATCAGTCGCAAAGAACTTACAGCGAAAGACTATGAAAGCTCTGCAAGACTGGTGGGAGTTGTTTGCAGAACTTCTATGCTGTCTGTTGCTTGCATTCACATGATGTATATTCATATCCATTTCTTGATCCATTTGGTATTTCTATTGATATTTGTATTTGTATCTAAAATATATTGATATCTATATATCTATATTTTTTATGTATATTTATATCTATAGATATATTTAAGTATTATACACATATGCTATTCATATATGTATATCTGCGTGTGTGTGTGTGTGTGTACTACTGACTAGATTATGTATTCGGTAAACCATCATTTGGTCGCTTTTGAGTGGGACCAGCTCGTTCTTCGCTGATTTCTGCTGGTATTGTTTGAAGGAAGTACCGCGCTTGCCAGGCATGATACTTCGAATACATGTCCTTTCATACATAGTCTTGTCGGGTGCACATATATGCACATATATATATATATACATATGTATACACATACATACATGTTCGAAGACCGACACTGAACACTGCACTGGTGACGACATTTCCTCTTCAAACCCTTGTCTGTAAACCACTCAGTGGAGGCAAGCAAGAAAATGTCATTACACATATGATATATGCACACAATGCAAGGGTCACCTGAGAAGCTGACTGATAGAGCATTGTGAACCGACTGTCAATACCATCAATCTTTTGGGAGACCATCGCATTCAGCTTTGCATCCTGCACACAGAAGAACAAATTCCACCAAGCAGACGTTTTCAATGGTCTCTGAAAAGCACTTACTAAGCACTCTTTCTTTCAGTACTCTTACTAAGTACTCTTAGTAAGTCTTAGTACCTAAGTTAGACCTGAGGATATCATTGGTATTTCATTGGCCCAGGGGCCCCAGTGGCACCTCTTCTCCCTCCGACAGTTTCCAGACTGCTTGTTCCAAACGCTTGCATGTCTCCTAGGGCACGGGGGAGACCCCGTGAACTCTCAGGGCTACTGCTACAACCATCTTTCGACCATACCGTCCATACCGTCCATACCGTCCATACCGTCCACACCTAATTATTCTGTCCTCACCTCAACCTTTTGTGGATTCACTTGGAGTTTGAAACACGCTGGAACAGTGCAAACATGTGCAAACTGGTGGTCAGAGTCTGCCATTGTTAGGAATGTCTTGCCTGATTCTTCTTCTGCAGCGCATGCACTGAAGACATCTGCTCTCCTTACTGGTGGCATCTGGTGACAAAGCAAACACTTGACAAAAAACAAAGTTTACGGCTCTTTACGACTCTTTACGACACTGATTCGGCAGCCAAATAGTAAATGCGAGAGACCATTAGAGAGAAAACAAGAGACAAACAACAGATGTAAAAATACGGAAAGTTTGATCTCCAAGGATCCTAAAGTGCGAGCCACAAGCTGCCAGGCTTCTGAGATTCCTTGCACCTCCTGGCGAGACAAAAGACAGACCATGACAGTCTGATCGATGGCAAAAAGAGGAAAAAAATGATGAAAAAATGACGAAAAATTATGATTTCTGACTTTAAAAGATTTGGCGGCTTGGAGTGCTGAGCCTTGGGAGTGCACCTCCCTGCAACGCTTATCTGACCCTTCTGTGTTTACTTCGGAGTCTGCTTCATGCCATGTCTTCTGGCGATGTTCAGAGTCATTGGTGCCAATCGTGGTGCGCGTGCTCGCGGAATGTAAACAACATCAGGATTGGCCGCCAATGCTGGATTGTTGAACATTCCAGGGACTCGTCTATAGAAAAGGAACATTCTGGCGGCATCTTCCCGACATTGACTGACTTCTTATCAGTGTCTACATATTTGATGCAGGCTTGGTTGGACCCTAAAAGAAAAAGAATCCCGACTTGTGAGAAATCAAATCCAGACATGTTCACGGACCTAAAAAAACGATGAGAAAAAGAATCAAATCCAGAGATTCCAAAGTTAGCTCGGTAGCAACCTTTGGACTTGTGACAAGGCCTACGTGCAGACCGGCAGATGAAACCAGCACTGGGCCCTTGGTTCGTGCCTCACATCACTAGGACATGTGGTGTGACCCGGATGCTTTGTAGCCAGAGATGACAAAAGAAGGTAAAAACTATAAGTTGAAAAGGTGTAAAATGAGATGCGAAGAAGTGTGGACAGATGCGGACAGGAGATCCCGCATTTAAAGAAAGAGTAAGGAGTGGAGACAATTTTTGGTGGGAGAAAGGATGAGAGAAAAGATGAGGTGAAAGGAAGAAGGAAAGTGACGAATGGCGCAAGGAGGTGTCAAGCGGATCAAGGCAAGGAACAGGGAAGCTCGGAAAGACATCCGTCAAGGGATTGTTCTAGAGCTTCTTTGTTCAAGGTGAATTGCGGAAAGGTGGAGATCGGAGTCGAACATGGAAGCGTCCTTGCGCATTGCCATGAAGGTGAAGGGAAACACGGCTGTGCAAAGTTTGAACTGCAATTCATTAACCACACAATCGTGAAGAAATAGTTCATTATACAGTCAGTTCATTGTGTCTAATTCATTAAATAGTTAAATGTAATCACTTGACTCTATTTGATTGATTAATCTAGTCTTTTGTTAACCAATAGTAACAACATGATTTAATTCACAACGTTGGGGTGCAAGGCTTTGAATTCACAGACATTGGGGTGGACTCTCTTCAGCATTCGACACAGCCAGAGGTTCACCCTGAGCCGTCGGTAAGTTACACCTGTGCCGTTGCAGCCTGTCACTGTAAAAGAACCCTCGAACCCACCACGCTCTAAGGACTCCTGGAGAGGACTCCTAAGGACTCCTAAGGACTCCTGGAGGTGCCTTTCTATGCCCGATCCTTTCGGATCCTTTCTCCATCTTTGAATCAAATGTATTCAAATGTTCTCTACGGGTGATGTAGTCAATCACAGTGGTTCTGAGCGTTTCGACATGCTTGGGAACTTGATTCGTCGAGACTGAGAGGCTTTCAAAAAAGCTCGAAAATTGATTCATTCCACTCGCTAAATGACTATGGCATCGCATTCGCGAATGTTTGGGTGAAAATTCCGCATGTCTCTTCATGCAGTCGCTACAGTGACAAAAGCAATCACCCCTCCTGGCGATGTTCCAAGTCCTGCTGGAAAGCAGTGTCAGCCTGTTCAGCTGCTTCGAATGGTGGCACTGGGGTGTCATCACATCATTGGCTGTGGGTCCACCATGGAAATTTCGAAAGATTGCATGATACCAATTGGATCCCCCTGGTGCTGTTTGATGCAGCAACTTTGCTCAGTGATCAAGTTTTTTCATATGTTCGATGCAAATTCGGTGGACTGGTGGTAAGCAGCGTCAAAAACCTGCGTGACATCTCCTTAGTTCGATTCTGCTTCAGGACGGCCCCTGAATACCAAGGTGTTCAGTGCCTTTCATCACCCTTATGCTGCAAGAGCGCCTGCTTTTTCAGCAAATCTTCCAGATGCTTTGTCTGCCTGCGCAAGTGCCCTCTGCATTCAGTTACCTGAAGCTTTCTGTCCAATCTTTGGAGCCCAAAATCATGCCCCTTTGCTGAGCAAATTCACAGATCAAGAAAGATCAAACTCTTCGATTTCATGTCATAAGTGTTTCAAGAGCGAAGCAACGCATAACGGCATACACATGTCTTCACATGTACGACATGTGTTCAGCTGCCAAGCTTTCACACGAAATCCCTGCTGTCAATGGTTGCGCCTATCCAACTCCACACGCAAGGCTAACCTGACAAAAAGCCAAATGCACAGGATGTATACATACATCAAATGATCTGTTTGTATATGAATACGCATACCGATACAAACGCAGAGATAGATGAATGTGTACATGTACATTCATAGACTATCAGAGATGCATATTTCTCATGTATGTGAGATTCAATCATATGAATAATGTGCGTGTCATATATTTTGTATAGATGCATGATACAGATTTGTCCAGAGAATTGGAAGAGCCAGAGTTACTTAAAAATCTACCCCGCTTGTGGAAGCCAAGAACGAACAGTGGTACAACTCTGGGGATCGCCGTGTATTCCTCTAGAATCCCCGGTTTCTTCGTGCTTTTCACGTGACTTTTTGGCATTGGTGGAACGTGGCTTCAGCCAACAAGGGGCCCACATGGAGGATCAACCCAACATAGGCCAACACGTGCCCAGCATAGGCCAGCATAAGCCGCCCAAATTGGTGCCAAAGGCGAAGATTGATGGGGTGTTTGGGTGTTTGAGGCACAACATCTATAAACTCCTCCAACGCGTGAACGTCGAGGGATCACCTTCCACTCAAAAACACTGTGGGGAGACTGTTGAAGAAAAAAAGATCCACAAAGTGTGTTGGCAGTTCAGATCCACAAAGAACTTATATGAACTTATCATAAGTTACTTATGAGTTTTGGAAGTTCAACGTTGCAAAAGTGTCGAGGTGCTGATACTGCATGACACTGTCGGTGGGCAGCGCGCCGATCAACTCCTGAAAGGTCACATGGAAAACAAAAGGAGAGAAAACATGGGATTCATAAAATGATTCATAAAATGATTCATATGGATTCCATGACTCATCATGACTCATCATGACTCATGTACATCTAGGTCCTTAGTCTACCTCACTATGTCATCAATGTCGGCCTTCTGTCCGTTCAGCTTGAAAAGGGCATCCTTTTTAATTGCATGTTCTGCGGGCATTCTCATGATTCATATCTATACAGAGTCTATACAGAGTCTATACAGTCTTAATCAGTCTTGACTAGAGTCTTAACCACTTCGTTTAAGTCCTCGTTTATCTCACCACTTCGAGAAGTCGTGCCTTTGCTTTCTGATCGCGCTCATTGGCTGCCAAAGAGGCCCCAGCTCGGCGCAGGGAGCCAAAGTCCATGGCGCAAAGAGAAACACAGAAGTCCTCACAGAAGTCCTTTTTTTGCTAAGAGATGCTGTCTTGACTTTCTGTCTTGAAGTCGCCTCAATTGACTCTAAGAAGTGTCTCCCAAAAGGATGCAAAGAACATACGTGTTGATTCTGGTGAAGTGATTGCAGTTTCGAAAGAAAGCTGTAGAAAAGGATGAAGTCCCAGCGCTGTCCAAGTGCGGAGCGGTAAAATGTAACAGACAAGCAGCACCCAGGGTACACCACACTTCAGCCACAAGTTTAACTGTGAAGCTGTCAGACAGAAATCAGATTATGCACAAGCTGAGAGGGACAACCAAAGAGAGCCGCGAGCACCCTGAGTTTCTCATTCTCTGAAAATTGCCTAAGCGACACAGGCGTTCACCGATGGCCGGAGCCTATTTTGTGAGAACCACAAAGGCTTAGCGGTACTAACAGCCGTAGCAGCAGAGATCGTATGATGATAATGACTTTGATGATGATGATTCTCGCATCCGTAAACTTGTCTTCAACACGTGTATTGATTGGATGGCCTCATGATGGGTGTGACCCAGACGTGTTTAGTTGTGGGTTTTTTGGCTATGCCTCTCTTCTACTCGCTCAGCTTAGAACGATCTTTGGATGCGCCTCATTGCAACTCAAGCTCCGGGAGCTCTACAGAAACTCGAAGCTTTGACATCTCAGACGGCAATATTTTTACAGCCCAGACAACACTATCTGCACAAGTCGGCACAAGTCCAATACATTTCCATACATCTTGACTTCACCAGGGTGAGAGAGAGAGAGATAAGGTGAAACTTGCGACAAAACAATCTTAAGCACCACAGTATTCTGACGAAAATGCATTCGAACATGTCGCAATGGTTCAAGGCCTTCCTTGTTCCAGCTACCAGTGTTGTAACCTTGCTGTTTTTAGTTACATCATGTTCTTGTTTTAAAACTGCTTGACATGCTTTGTCGATCTCTTGTGACGCCTTCTTGGTGAATGGTGTGCAGCGCCAGCCGTTGCACACGCATTTGGCCTTGACCTCACAAAACAAATGCCTGTGCAAACTCCGTGCGAGCCCTGCCACTCACTTTTCCACTTGAACTATAGTTTGTTTATGTTGACTAGTTGAAAAAACAACCAAATCTTGTACTATAATACCTACAATGTAATGATATAGTCATCGCGAAATTGTGTAGGTCGTTCTGAGTGTGTTCTGTAAGGGTGTGAGTGCTCAGAAGCGCACGGCGCAAAAGCCTCACCAGGCAAGACAACAAGGGGCATGTCTGACCAGCTGCACTGCTTTCAGACTCTCTTACAGAACTTGATATTGTAAAGTGCTTCTGCAAGAGGACTTGAAAATGACATGAAATGAATGAAATCGTTTCTTTAAAGCCACACATCTTCTCCACACCATTCCATGACCTGCAAAAAGCAAATTCGGTCGCGGAGTTCGCGAGGCCGCCGAAAGGAGTACCACCTGCAATGACCTGCTCAGCCCGGAGCTCTGAGTTTTTTGCTTTTCCAAAAGGATGAAAAATGCCAGAAATGGCATAGAAATCCGCGCAGAAATCCACATTGAAATGGCAAAGGCAACTGGTGTGCTGTAAACCCAAGATGCTGTAATCAGGATCCCAGAAAAGTGTTTCAGAGACATTTTACAAATGTTCTTGCATACTGCTGTATAACCCCAAAACACGATCTCATATGCTTTTTTTGTCACAGTGTATCTTTCACACTTGTCGTCGTCCCTCCACATGTCTAGTCCAATAATTTTCTCAAGGTCTACGGCCTCATTTCTCTGAGGGCAAAACATGTGAATCAACAAATGTTGTCAATTCCATTGTTTTTACAAAGGGAACCAGAATGCAGTCCTTCAGATTGTTTTCACAATCAACGTAACAATGAGTCTTAAGCCAAACTCATGTTTCAACCTCAAGGTGAGAAGGCTTGGCTTCAAACTTTGCGCCAGTCAGTTTCGGTAAGAGCATGGTCAACCTGAGATTACCTGAACTTGCCTAGCGCAGCATGTAAAGCAAAGTCTCGCACAGATTTACATGCGGGAGATGGCACGAGAAAAAGATATCGCAGGAGATGTTACGCTTGGAAGGGTCAATGTGCTTGGCAAAGGGAGGGAAGATAAAGTGGCTTCGGCTCTGTCGATGGCATTGTCTGAGAAAAGTTGTGAGCCGCCATTTTATTTGTCCTTGGAATATGTTTGCGCTTTTGCTGTATTCAGAGCAGATACTTCAAGCGTAAATGAAAGAGTTTCAACCAGCGAGAGCTCAAAGATCTGGAAAGGGCATCATGCAAGCGCTGCTACTAAAAAACGCACGAATCCAGAAAAGCAATCGAATCAACCACGCATGTCAACCCATTTTATCCTCATTCCAAATTTTGTGCAAAAACCGTTTGGATCCTTGGAACTGCTCAAGAAAGAAGGAGAGGATCTGAGCCTAGGATTTCACAGGACGCCTCCTGGCATAGGTCATCCCAGTGCAGTTTTAGCTCATGCTCTCCAGCATCCAACCTAAGCCGTGCAAAAGTGGGAAAAAAATCAATATTCACAAAACAAAATCACAAATGATGAAGCACACATGAAGCACACAGAGCGATCGCAGATTTGTTTTGCCAAAGTGGGCGTGAGCTAAGCACTTTGGCCCCTTGGCTGTGACCCCTGCCTCAGCATGTCTTCCAATACAGCAGCATGCCATTGACGAAGCATCTCCTGCAGGACTTCTGGAGAAGTTCAAGCAGAACCATTTGCCAAACCAACGCACTCATAAGCATTCATAGGTACTGATGTACTCTTGCATGACATGCATTCATGACTCGTATGCACTTCCAGGTTCAAAGATGTTTGGAGTCTGGAATGACTCCAGTGAGACCTTCCTGTCCAATCCATGTGTCGCTTCCAGGTTTCCCACAGCAACAGCACCTTTTGGCTACGATATCTGTTCTTGTGCTCACCAAACCACCACTACATAGGGGTGGAGTCACAAAAAGCAATAAGCCGAAGCCCGCTCCACAGCAATGCACCTCCATGTCATCGAAATCAGATGGAGTCACAATCAAGTCCTGTGAGCAGCAAAGGCAGAAGAACGGCAGAAGAAAATGAGGAAAAAAAGAAAAAAAATGAATTGAAATAGAAATGAGAACTGATTTGACCTAAGTGACAATTTCTGTATGTAAATTGTTTTGTCCCCTCTTGGGGGAATGCTTGGAGAGCGGCCCAAGGCCTCAAGGTCGGGCTTGCGCTGGGTGGCGTGCCATTCTGCCTGAAACTAGCCATGGCATAGCATCAGCATGGCATAGCATCATGTATCCAAATATGTATCCAAATATGTATCCATGAGGAATGCCTGAAGAATCAAGGAATCGAAAAAGCACGGACTTGAGACAAGATGGATCGACTATGACCCTCTTGACCAACGGATGTTTTGGGGTCCTTTAGATCTGCTCAACCATGATATTTGAGATTCGAGGTTATATCACCCCAAAGACCAAAGACCTCATCCATGTTCAAACATGACTCTACAATGCTCTACACAGACTCTACACTTTTTTTTCAGTTCGCTTTTTTTCAGGTCACTTGGGTTGTCACTTGTGGTCACTTAGGTGGTCACTTAGGTGGTCACTTGATGCGAAGCTTCAGCACCGAGGATCTGAGACCAGGCCTGCAACAGCGAATGCTGCTCCACATACTCCGCCAAAAGCACAGACAGTCTGGCCTGCTTCAGGGCTGAGAAAAAAGAACCTATAAGTCTATAAGAATCTACAACCGTGCCTAGAACATGCCTAGAACATCCTAAAACTATACATAGGGCATTATAGGCTTGAGTGTGTCTGACAAAGCCCTGGTAACCTGGTAAGACTGAGATTTAGAAGAGGAACGAGCAGACATGGCTGGATGAACCAGCTGCTCAGAACGAAAATCACTCAAGGTGCACTTCAAAAAATCAAAGAACTCAAAGCGTTGAACGAAAACCGGCAAAGTCAAAGTACACAAGGATTCTGTGACAAATCAACCCAAAGAAAAAGAAACACATGTGGCAAATGGTTGCAGGTTGCCCCATTGTCTTTCAGAGGATTGCAAGGGCCCATAGATTCGGAAGAGGACGATTTTGGCTGGCCGGGACACAATGCAGCCTAGGCTTTAGCCCAACTAGAAATGTCTTTGAGCGGACACTGAAGAATCTCTAAGGAATGGAGATGAGCAAACTTGAAGATTCCAACATTGGAAGAACGTAGTTCAAACACTTGGAGAATTCAAGCAGTCCTTTGGTTCGTTGAGGCTCGGCAAAGATGACAAGAGCTCCTAGCTGTCAAACCACTTGGAAGATGCCCCAATTTGGGTGTGCCGTTTCTCTGCGAATCAACATGGTCTTTGCGAACTTTGGGATGTCAATGACCACTCAAACATATTGCCTTTCACAAGCACGTCTTCACATGATCAAATGTCGCTGCTATAGTGACTATACACCTCCTCAAATGATGCATATAGATCAAGTCAGAGATCGTAATAATATTAAATATCAAATAATGACGTAAAATTACACAAGTATTGAATAGATTGAAATAGTCTCAACTCACTTCAGCACTAATTGCTGTAGCCGTATCAGTCTGCTCCTTTGTGAACTGCTCTGGCCGGGGTGGCTCGAGGCTCTTCGCCTGGCGTGAGACTTTGGTGATTTTTCTTCGAAAGCAGTTCACCTTGTTTCGATCCTGCAGAAGTATCACAGAACTGCCAACGTGTTACGCAGCCGCTCACTTCTGACTATGCTCTTGAGGTAAAGTGTGAATGTGCGATCTTTTTTAGAACAAATGGCCCTCTCTTTGTGATTGGGATGTGTGACCTTAGCTGCATCTTGTGCATGGAAATCCTAGAACCAAAGGAGAAACGGCCAGGGTAAAGCCCCTTCCGGGCCACCGAGAGGCCCTGCCTCGGCGGCCATGGTCCGCTTTGCCCTCTACATGATGCCCACCAGGCCCTTGCCATCTCTCTGATGCGCCGAGAAAAACTAGCAGAAAAACATAGCGGCGGAATGAACTCTGCAAGGCGTGTCCCACCTTCACCAAGTTGTCACGATCAGAACATGTCTGAATACAATACGTAAAACAATACGTAACATGTTGTCCCTACAATACAGCACTCAGAACTTTCCTCGACTCAACGCAAGCATTGAAGGAACTGTGTGGCGTTCAAAGACACCAGGATTTGGAGCCAGAAAGTCAAATGAAAAGCTACTACAGTTACTACAGGTTGGGGCTTGGTTCTATAGAAAAAGCTGTGCAGTGAAAGCAGTTGCAGCCACACTTTTACGGCGCTTCAGCGAATGGAAATGAATGGAACCCTCCTCGGCAAGCCACTTCTACGACCTCGCCCTCAAGAAGCTGTGACAAAGAGAGATAAAGAAAGACAACAAGAAAGTCACTAAGAAAGGCTACAGAGAAAGTCGATAAACTGAGCGATAAACTTGATGTAACTTGAAAGTCGAAGAAACTGAGTGATGTAACTTGTTGCCTTGTCAGATCTGCCCTTTCTGCAAAGCTGTTTTCTGAAGAAACAAGTGAAATTGGCTGCCATTTTGGGTTGTGCGGGTCATCACTTTGCCACAACTCCTAGGCAAAAGCCATCACAGGCCGAAAAGCAATTTTCACTCTGCTGAAGAGCGCAGAGTGTCATTAACAAGGATCTAGTGGAATCTAGTCTCACTAGATCAGGATCTCCATGGATGGCAAAGATTCCTATGACCAGATTCTAGTTGCTGACCCTACACTTTCGAGGTTGTGAGTCTGAAGTCAAGTTTGAGCTGTGCTATTGATATCTCTTCAGTCTTCTCTCAAATTCATGGCATGGAACAGCAAATGTTCGTGATATGGCCGTGGCCAATACATGGCATCAGTACAGGAGTTCCAGAATCTTTGTTCAGAAAAAGACAGGAGGTAATCTTCGGGAAATTCAACGAGCATACGTTGAACACTTTGTACAAACTGTGTACCGTGCTGATCTCTTAGTAACCTCCACTGGTGGTAATCTGAGGGTTTTGGCGCTGTCGACGGGATTTCCCTTCTATCCTGTCCACGCCCCTTGTGGGAACCCTAGTTTCAAGTGGTTTTGCCTTGTGGCATCTGTTCTTCGTTGTTTGGACGGCTCCCAGCCATGTGTTCAAACCATGCTTTTGGATGTGAATATACATTTGATTTGCAAGGTCAAACCAAGGTTGACTCACGGAATCACTGCCCAAAACAGTATAATCATAAATAAAGCGACCCCCAAAAAATATATGCATATGTGTCCTTGCTGCTTCGAAACCACAATTGAAAGGGCTGAGGGGGCCAGTATGATAGATAAGTTTGGCTCTGCCCGGGCTACAACATAAATTATCATGGCTGGAGCTTTAATGTGTTTGCAGAGGGGGCCAGTATGACAATAGATGAGTTTGGCTGCCCGAGCATGCTACAACATAAATTTCCCTGGCTGGTGATTTAGTGCGTTTGCAATAAGTCGGCCCAAAACAAATTTGATACACCAAGCAGGCCAGCACAGCAATTCTGAATTCTTGTTTTTCAGCCCCCCGATTGATCTCGCAATGTTGGGCGCTAGCCAAGCGCTGTGATGGCACTGCGGCCGCACGGGAGACTCTCACCTCAGGACGGAAGCTGGGCGTTGATGTTGATGACTTAGATTAGACACGGCACGTCAAGAGTCAAAAGGTTTAGTGATGTCACCGCCCTGATATTTCCAGAAAGAATGTGTCCAAGATATATGTATATTTTTTTGGGGTCCATTGCTAACTTTTTAGCTGTCAGCCACTGGAGTCAGTATAGGCTTGTTTGTGGACTCAATGGCAATCCTATGGTTGCCGCAGTTGCCGCTGTTTGCAAGCACAAGTGTTGACTTTTGTGCAATTGGCTGGTGAGGCAAGCTCATTTCTCAACATTTTTTCAGCAAATCAGCGCTCTGTTGCTGCTAATGCTAATTGCGTCACGTCCTCCTTAACCACATGAGGGTGACACCTAGTCACACCAGATGATCAATTGCCAAAGCCCGATCCCAGCCATGACCTTCCAAGAGTAGACTTTACACTTTGCACTTTACTTTACTAGCGGGTAAACAAAAACACAGTAACAGTAACAGTAACTCAGTAACACAGCAACACAGTAACACATCTTTGGTTCACATGTTCATCGCTTGGTGGTGGCATTAAAATTGTCTACCCAGACTGAGTGATTGATGTGGGCTCGGACCATTGACAAGTTCAGCTGACTAACGCCCAATGCACTGACTGACAAAAGGTTCTGCCTCATGCCTCGTTTCCACAACCACGTGAACTAAAAACAAAAGCTGAAATTAAACCAATGGTAAACCAAACCAATGTAAACCAACTAACAACAAACAAAGCCAATCAACAGAACCTGGGGGAACCCTGCCCCTGCGCTATCACTTTAGCGCAAAAGATGGTTGGCACACTTGGCCGTGGGAGCCTCGAACAGCCAGGCCCAAGCCGGATCATCACTATTGTCATGACCGACCTCTTCCGTTTTGGAATGGCTTTCTGAAACACGTTTCTGCTTCTGCTGTTGCCAAGCCTGCCCTCCAAAAACAAAACAAGTTTTCTTCGCATTCGCTGGTTGTTTCTTGAACTTCTCGACCAGTTGTTCGCCTGCGAATCCATTGCGAGTGCAAAGCACTATATCCGAAGAATCTGCAGGCACACCCTTCCTCTGAATGATGCGCGCCGCCTGATGAGAACGGAAGGGCCGGCCAAAGGGGTAGAAATGGAAAAAACTCTGACCCTTCCCTTCTTCGATGATGATGATGATGATTATGATTGATCATTGATGATGATTGATTGATAAAATGAATATATAAAAATAATGATTGATAAATGATGATGATGATGATGATAATGATGGAATGGATGATGATGGTGACTGATGAAAGTGAAGTGATATAAAATATGAATATGATTATATGATTCATATGATTATGAAATTGATCAATCATATCAGTTGAAGTTGATACCAGTGATATGTTACACACAAACACACGCACACACGCATGATCATCGTGATGATGATAATTAACAATTGATGATTCATTTTCATGATAATTTGACCATTAGAATCATAATCATAGGACTATAGTCTACTATAGTCTAATAGTCTAGTCTAGTAGTCTAAGAGCCACGCAATGACGCAAATGCCACCCTGTCTCGCCTCACGTCGAAGTTCAACTGCATGGATACAGAGATGTGTCTGGCGCTTCACTCCATGCCTAAGAACTTCCCCATGAGATCATGAAAGCCGTGAGTTCCTCCATGAATTTTGGATTGATCATGATGATGCATCTTTTTGCGTTAGTAATTGTTTTTAATGATGCTTCAGAAAAACACATTTATCAATTTATCAACTTATGCAGTTTATCAAACATGGTAACATGAAACATTTGTAAAGAGATATTGATTCTCTCTGTCTGGATGTTTCTGATGTTTCTGTTTCTGCGATGTTGTTTCCATTTCCGTTCCTGCCAAAGCACGCATCAGACATCTCCACGGTGGACTCTTGAGTCACAGCTCGCCACAACGCTTTGCTTTCTTCAGCAACAATTGACTTAAACATGAAAATTGGCGACGGAGCATGGCATGTCGCCTTGTTCCAACCATCGCCACTGACGAAGTAGTCTACGTTCACCGAATCAAAGACAGCTGTGCCCACCTGCCAGCTTGACAGCCAGTAAAAAGGACAGCTGGCAGACTGGGTATAGTAGAAGTAAAAGTAAAAGGATGACATAAAAGTAAAACTATACTATAATATATAGTCAATAATTCAATAATATAAAATATTAAAATAGCACCAGTAACTAGTAACAGTGACAGTATCTACAAAATCATCCATTGGTCCATTGCATCAAGCTCTTAATTCTCCATTCTATTTATTCTATCATCATCGAATTTCATCGAACCATCAAAGAATCTAAGAATCTATCATCATCATCATCATCATCATCATCATCATCATCATAATTATCGAATCATCAATGCAATCAATGCAGCATCAATCAATCAATCATCAACCATCCATTGGTCCGTTGATCGAATCCCAGGCTTTCCCACTTGACTTGACTTGCCTTGATGGATTTTGGGCCACATTCAGTGCTCACTGTGCCGAACACATAGATCTTTGGCAAAGGGTCTTCATCGCCAACAGGAATCTGGTGAATCTTGAGGGCGCAATTCCCAGGGCTCTTTGGATCAACCACCAGGAAATCCAAGATCTTTGAAGCTCTCATGTTTGACCTGAGCTACTGATAAATGAATGATGGAATTGAGCATCAATGCATCAATGAATATCAATGATGAATATCATATCATCAAGTGATCAAGCCAGCAATCAATCAATGATTCAATGAATTCAATGAATCGATGAATCGATGAATCAATGAATGGATCACTGGATCACTGGATCACTGAAGCAATGAAGCCATCAAAAGCGAATCAATACCTAAGCCGAAGCCTAATCGTCAAATCGTCAGTTGAGTCAGTTGTGTCAGTTGAGCCAATGCTGAATCTGAGTCGTTGGCACAGAATTTCGAATCAGGAAGGTTTCAATCTCACGTCCAATGGCGATGATGTCAAGCGCATTAACGGCGCCCTTCTTCTTGTCGCTGAGTTCAACATCCAGGAGTTGATAAATGTGGGACATGGTAGGGCTCTCAATCAAACCGACATCCACTGCCACAACAGGTGGTGTGGCAGATGTAGTAGGTTCCTTTGATTCATGCGCTGCTTCTGTTGCGTCTGTTGCTTCTTTGGTTTCTTTGCTGCCCTGGCTCGCTCCCTCTTCCTTCACCTCGGCCCCTCCTCCAGTGGCGCCATCCTCAACGGCGCGAACACCAGCTGGCAGCAGAGACTGCCCTTTGCAACAAGACTTGATAGCAGGAAGGTGCTTGAACCAATCCTCCGCCAATAACTTGCTATCAGCAGTAGTTGCTTTTGCTTTTGCTGCATTTGACAAGGTCTTGGCCAAAATGCTTGCCCACATAGAGCTCCAAGCCATACTGCTCAAGGAATCCCTCTCACTCAGCATGAATTGGAACCGGGATTCGACTTTGTAGAGGTAGCTCATGCCCTCCTTCTCATTGCAAAGGAAATTCACCAGGGATACCAAATCACTTGGCTCAGGGCAATCCACAATTTCTATGAAAGCACGCTTGGATTTGTCGGCCTTGTCATGATTCGGTTTCCTGATAATGTCGGCCATGACCTTCAACATGTAGAATGCCCTTGAGCCGATCATTCTGAAAAGCAAAGGTTGGTTCAAGATCAAATCTGACTTTGCGGCGCAGTCACCATCTGTCTGTTTGACGAGCAAGAAGTCGCCGAACCTCCCAATTGCATCAGCCAATGAATCAGCCTGTGTCTTTGCCGCAGCAGGCCCATCTGTGCCCTCCCCATCCTTGGCTTCGGCTTTGGCTGATTTGGCTGTGGCCCGCCAAAGTGTCTGGATAAACAACGGCAGCCGTTCCCACCATGCAAACTGCATCAGGTACTGCTGACAACCTCTTCATCTGCGAGTCTAAACCCCAAGCAATGTCTGAGATGGCATGTTCACAAACATCATGAAAGTCGCACTTCTGAGAATCAGCATCAAAGGTGCCGGGAGCTGGACAAGTGCAAACGTGCGACCTCAGCTCACACAGGAACCGAGTGTAGCTTGGCTGGTTGGTGATGCTGCACTTGGACTTGCCGTTCTCAACGTTGAAGTTTTTCGACACAAAGTCTTTTGCCTGCTGCATAGCTTCCCTTGAATCGATCACGCTGCTAACAAGTGTTGCCAAAGTTTCACCAGCATGTTCACCGTGACCTTGGGAGCTTGCAGCTGCACCAGAATGCTGACGACGACTCTCTGCTTGATCGATCTGTTCCATGAGTTTGGCAACAAGCTCGTCTCCCCCACTGCTTCCAATTTGCACGGAGGCAAAATTGGAAGGATTCTGGTTGGCCCGGGTGGCATTGTGGACGATGGTCTGAATGACAGGCCGCACCTGACATGTCTCATGCACTCATGCATGCACTGATGGACTGACTGATGGACTCTGCTGGACATGGATGATAACTTGATGATAACGAATGCCCTGGTCACTGGTTACCGTTACCTGATGCCACACCAAATGTCAAATGTCAAATGTCCGATAATGTCCGATGTCTCATGTCATGTCTGATGTCACATGGCGTCACATGGCCATCGCCATCACAGCAAAATGTAGTTGTTTAGTTACTGACTTGTTTGCCCAGTTTGCCCCACTTGCTGCCTTGGACCATTCTTTGAATTTTTTCTTCTGGATGGTAATCTTGCCCTCCAAAGCAAACTCCAGACTCATGCTGAAAGCTTCACCAACAAGTTCCCGATGGGATGGCTGCATCTCGCTCAGATCTTTGCCATATGCCCTGGTGATAGCGCACACCAAATCATCCAACCATCTCCTTGGCCGTTTACCAAACTCCTCAGATCCGGTGTCTGCCATGAAGGTCACTTCATTCTGAAGAACTTGCGCTGATTCTACAGTCTCTGCGAAGCTATCCTTCTTGTCTGCTCCTGGTTTTGGTTTTGCTTTGCATTTCCCTTTGGCCTTAGGTTTTGGCGCCGCCTTCTTAGCTTTCTTGGCATCTGGCTCTTCACCAACCTCAGGCATCTTGGCGCGCTTCTTCTTTTCTTCCTTCTTCAGA
The DNA here is from genome assembly GCA_009767595.1 of Symbiodinium kawagutii. NCBI lineage: Eukaryota > Dinophyceae > Suessiales > Symbiodiniaceae > Symbiodinium > Symbiodinium kawagutii. Next base: position 276,741 of record VSDK01016702.1, read on the forward strand.
TCAGGATCCACAGGTATGAGCTTGGAAAAGAAGGCTGCCCCAGCAATTGGACAACACAGCTTCATCTGCGCATCTGAGAAGTAGGAAGACTCAGGACCTTTGGAAAAGAGAAAGGGCGGCTTTCGAGATCCAGAAGGTTCAAGATCATCTTCACAGTCTGGACAAAGCAGAGGCACCTCAATCCATGGAGAGTTGACTTGATAAGTTGATAATGTAATGAGTCAATGAGTCAATGAGAGTCAATGGTCCAGAGTCCAATGGTCAATGACAATGAATAAATCAATAAATCAATGAATCATGATGAACTGATGAACCAATGAAACCAATGAATCCAATTAATCATTGATTGAACCAATCTAAATCAAATAAATGAATCCAATGAATCCACAACCACAATCTGACGCCGTGACGCTAAGACTCACTCAATGAATGAATGATGAGTGAGTTTGTAACTCAAGCAAGCAGTTGCAAAAATGGTTCAAGTTCAAGTCTTCAGGCTTCATCTTCATCAGGGTAGTTGGATCGGTTTTGGACCAAGCTAAGTTCTGCACACACATCTTGCACAATTCCAACGCGACCAACCCAATGTCATGGTAGGATTGTCCAATCATGTAGCTCTCCACCACCCCAACGATATCATTCATCACTCTCAGGGTTCGCTCGCCACTCTTCAAATCCGGACTCAAAAAGTCTGCATTCTCGCCAAAGAAGCTCTCCCACTCTGACCAGATTGACAAGCGCGTGAGTTTGGTCCTCAGCGCTTTCGCATCCTTGAAGGACTGCCCCGTGTATCGCTCCTGTGCAAGAGGCAGTGTTGAGTGCCAGTAGTAGGTAGGCTTTGCGGATGATGGATGGGAACGTTTACACTAAGTCAGTAAGTCAGCATAGTCTCTTAAAATAAGATAGTAATAGTATAGTAAAAAAACAGCATAGTATAGTCTAAAATAGTCTAATAGTCTAATAGTCTAATAGTCGAGTCTAATAGTCACTATTAACTAATAGTCTCATAGTCACATAGTCTAGTCTTACTTGTGTTTTTTTACATCCATGGAAATTGACATCCAGTGACATCCAACGCAATGTTGTTATTGGCACGCACGCTGCCTTGAACTCACTGGATGCGATCCATTCTGCAAATTGGTTCCGATGTGCGTTTCTTGCCGATATCAGATTGCGCTCCATGAAAGCCTTCCAAGCCTCAATGCTGACTCATGGTCTCACGACTGACTCACAACCACTCATGACCCATGACCCATGACCCATGACTGATGACTCATGTGACTCATGTGACTTTTCAAGAAACTTGCTCATATGTCAATTTATCAATCTATCAATTCATCACTAGAAAGGCCCGGGAATACTACTGACGACTCACGACTGACGACTACTACTACTACTACTACTACTACTACTACTACTACTACTACTACTACTACTACTACTACTACTACTACTACTACTGCTGCTACTGCTACTACTGATTGGTTCCAGTCCAGCCAAGGAACACCATCCACTTCCTGAACGCCTGTCAACATCTCGTGGAAAGTGATGCCTGATCCTCCATGGAATCGGTTGTTGATATCCTTCAAAAACCTCAGCTTCCGCAAGTGCATACAGATTGATACATTACACACTTACACTCACATTCGTGACAATCATTACTTTTCCGAACCAAATTCGATTGTATGATACTTATGACAATTATAATGAAAAGGAATTTCACTTTTCCGCTTCACCGATCCAGTGATCCAGTCTACTCAGATAACTTTTAACTTTAGATTAGACTAAATATACTAAATACTAAATGAAAATGAACGACTCAATGACTCAATGACTCTGACTCAATGACTAAATGACGACTAAATACGGTACGATTGCGATTCCACTGTTTGATATGCCAAGATGCGTGCAAACGTCGGCTGGCATACGTTCACTGAAAACCCTGCAGTTCCTCAGTCCGCCGGCTCGCGTGGCAATCACCTGCTCGTTGTCTGGAAATTTTTCAGCGCACTGGTAAAAGGCCTCGCTCCTTAGTATGCAATCGGGCACAATCATTGTACTGGCTGACCGGATGTGATTGATATGTTAAATTTATCCTGTGAGACAGAGTGAAAACCTGCAAATCAAATCTATATCGTAGAATCAAAAGAATCATAATATCATCAATATCAACATCAATAATATGATAACATGATAACAAGGCTAATATGATATGGCTGATATGGCTGGCTAATAATACAATTTCAAATCTGATCAAATCTCAATCTGCACATGGCCGCCATGGGCTGACGCTGATGCCTGATGGAGTGAGTTTTCAAGACAAGACAACTCAAGTCAAGACAAGTATCAAAGTGCCGAACGTTAGGGCGAGGTAAGGATCCCCTGGCTTAGCCGGCCTCAGAAGGGAAAAGCAAATGGCAAATGGCAAATCACTTGAACCGGACCACGCAATGTCTAAACAGTCTAAACGTTGTCGCCACGTCATCTTAACGACTGTCAACTGACTGTCAATTGTCAACTGTCAACTGTCATTCAACTGCAATGTCACCGGCTTGGCTGTCTGATAAGTGTCATGACATGACATGATGTCAAGTATCATGATCATGATCATGATATGAAAGTATTACTGTATTATATCTTGATATGATCTGGAATGGTGATTTATGAAAAGTAGTAAAGTAGTGGTAATCTAATTCATTCAAGTGGCTGAAGTACCCAAGGCTGTGAACGGCAGCCATCCATGACACCATGGACCAAGATTGATCTCTTGTACTGAAGTTCCACAGACCGCTGCTTCCTTTCATTCAAAGGATGCCGCACGATGTTCCTCTTACCGGCTGAGTTGAACCAATCCACAGACGCACCTTCCTTGACCTACAGTTCAGCGACAGTCGGTGAGTGACTCTACTGACTCTGCTGACTACTGACTCGGCTGATGAATCCACTTGATGATGATTACTTGATGACTTGATGATTTGATGATTCTTGATTGATGATTCAACTTGATGATGATGATAGTGATACTGATTTACAAACAAGTTAGTTCCAACTAAGTACACTCTTACTCTTACACTGGACTCTTACACTCTTACTTATCCGTTTCGTTTTCATACGATGAAATCAAACCAAGAAACCTGGTACATCTCAAACACCTTCTCCTGTAGCTCACGTCCTGTCAGCTCACCGAACCGCTCCTTCAGTGAGCCTGCCCCCCACAAAGCTTGCGCAGCATCAGCAAGGCCGTTGACACCGCTGGACATCGTTGCCATCCTGACAAAGGTTGGGGCGGTAAAGTCCAGTCCATGGTCCATGGTGACTTCAATGAATCGACGAATCGATGAATCAATGAATCAATGAACCAATGATTCCAATGATGTAATGATGCATGGTGCATGATGATGCTTGGATCAGATTGACATTAGATTAACAACTTAAAGTTCACTATCAACTACTACCAAAAAGAACTACAACGTTCAAAAAAATCATCATCACCGATTAGATCATCAACTAATAGTAGTCAACGACTACGACTCAACTATGAACTCAACCATCAACTTGATACCAAGAACCCAACAGCTTACGGCTTTCAACCAAGGACTTGGACCAATGACTAATGACCAACTAGTTTGGATTGTGGACAGGCCCTGTCCGCGCCCAATGACCAACAACTTAGACCAACAACTAGGTCGACCAGATTGAATTTTGGCTCACTAGCGGACTGTCTGACAAGTGGCCAGTGGCTAGAAGTCGCGTTGAAGTCGAGGTTGAGGTGGCGCAATTCAACCAATACGTTCAAACTTGAACGTTTCCACCAAAATGGCTCTACCGGGAAATGGCAGCGGCAGAAGAGGACGATTCTGAGGACGATTCTGAGGACGATGATAAGATTGATCAAACAAAAACATCACTAGTGAGTCAATCACTAGTATTATAGTCATGAATTATGAATCATTAGTAGATACTTAGGCTCGTTTTCCAACAGTCCAATGATAATCAAAGGCTCACCTGCAACAATTGAAAGGAACTCTGCTTGGTCTGCATCATCACATCACACCACATCTTCATCTTCACCATCATCATCATCGCCGTTATCTTCACAACCGTCATCCGTCATCATCATCAGACACGATCATTCATCAGAATCACTCGACTCTAATGACCACTCCGCCACTCCGCTGTTCAAGCTGACTGGTCTGTGCTTCCCTGCTCCATTTGCTCGAACTGAAATCCAACCTCAGAATTTGAGGAGCGTGCAGCTTTGTGCAAAGGCAAAGGCACCCACGGGACCCACAGGACAACCACCAAGGTGATGAAGGTTAATTCATCAAGTCATCAAGTTAATCAAGAAATCAGTATTCCAAGACTATTATAACCCTGAGTCAGAATGAAACACTACCAGAGTGAGGTTGCTACGCCGTTCCAGTCGTGTTGGTTTCCTTCTGCTGTTGGTTTTTCTCTCCCAGCCGCAGGTGACATCTAATTGTAGCCGTAGCTGTAGCCGTAGCCGCCGCAGATCACTGCAACAATGAGATTCTTGGCCTCTTGGCCCAATGACCGCAATGAATCAAATGATCCCACTTGAATTGCCAAATGAGCAAATAAGAGTCCACAGAAGTTGTCCCGATTGTCATGATGTCATTGATAACTTAATCAAGACTAATCAAGACTTAATCACTTAACTTTTATAATTTGTGAGGTTGTCATGTGAGGTTCTACTTCATGTTTGCGTGGCTGATCGTTGTGACATTCGTCATATCATATTAAATTGCAGTCAATGAAAAACGGCATCTCCCCCGTGTGTCACTGGATGATGTGACAATGCGACGATGTGAGGAGCATGAAATGGAAATTCAGCGTGCAGCAACAAACTTTCGACAACTCCCAGCTGTCGCAGCATGAATTCGAAATGACATTGCATGGCATGGCAATGGCAATCCAATATAGACCTACCATTGCCTCAGTCAGTCTCACCCCGGTGAAAAGCCGTCCAGCCAGCCATCAACCAATTGGAGAGCGACTGCCGCTCGCGATCTGCACTGCTTGATCGTTTGGTCTGATGATGATGGCACATCTCAATCTGAGTCAAACAATACAAGATCATAATCCCAGCGACATGAGTGTGCATGGCGTTGCCTGCAAACCCTATCGTTGATGTTCGGCTTGATCGTTGCTCAGGATCAGGATGCAACGCGAACGAACACAAAGGAATGCCATCAGTAAACTCTGACCAAACAGGAAACCCCTGCGCTGCAAGGGCTTCACTGGCAGTAAGCCAACGTTGATGGATGGTGCTCCTTGGATTGCAAAGGCAACTCGGAATGGAGTTGACGATATGACAATCATGACAGTCATGACAATGATAGTCGAGAATCATTGGTCACTGTAGGCGTCTCCTCGTCAGCCATAATATAATCAGACACAGGAATATATATTGAGACAGACCGGAACAAATCTAAACACAAAGAAAAACATGTTCATGAAACCTGGCACAGCGGTGCAGTAATTACAATCACATTATGATTGATACTTGATACATTAGCTTCCAAAAAAAATCAAACACAAAGAAACTGAAATCAAATCCAAATGACCACATGATTCCTGCGTTTTTGATGATAGTGTGCAGGTGTGTCCAAGAGCTTCTCGTGTCCACGTGCTCAGGGTTTTGATTTAACGAAAACACTTGCCACTGATCTTCCCATGAATTTGCAATGTACCCATCCAAGAAATCTCTTTCCGTCTCGGTGAGTGCAGATTTGAACAAGGAGATCATATCACGTTCACTCAGACCTTCGCGTCGAAATGAATCAAAATCCTCAAAAGATCGAGTTGCTTCACTTCCAGGACGGTTGCTAGCCCAGCGCAACTCCCAAAACAGTTCCTCCAAGCTTGCTTGGAAAAACAAATCCCATGCTGGGCAAGGCTGGGACACACCTTCCCATTTGCCGAACCATGTTGGCGCATGGAACATAGCTGTGAAGATTGTCAAAGGTGTGGCAAAGCTACCTGTTTTGTAACGATGTCTCAACACTGTCCATCTTCGTTTCCGCTCAACACCCCACCCTAATTCGGCAGGGCTGAGAATAATTGATTCTATTTCGTAGAGATGACCAAGGTATTTGCGCAACAAGGCAACTGGAAATCGGCCCACGTTCTCTTGCAAAATGATTTTTTCTTGCAAACGTAAACGCAACGCAATCCAAATCAGAAAAAGCTGGAATGTCTTGCCATCCTCTTCTTCCATCTCTCCTTTCACAGAGTAATCTGTACAGGGAGTCCCTGCAACATGAATGTCAGCCTCTTCAACTTTGCACAGCTGATTGTGTTTGATGCAGTACGCACGGTCACAAGATCCTCGACCCGACAGAATGATACGGTCAAGTATAGTTTCTCTGTTTTGCAAAAGGAAGTCCATTTTTGGCTTCAAGATGGGATCCCAAAAGTCATTGATGTCAACGAAGATGTGTTCTGCAGCATGAGGATGTGACTGCAGCTCGCGAATAGATGGGTTGAAGATCTCGCAAGCAAACATGTTTCGAGGCTTAGGCATCAACTCAGCAGATAGCCCTGCCATTTTGCTCACAGCCCAAGACAAACACATCCATGATGTCGCTGGTGTGTCTACACCGCTGAAGGAGGTAGACATGGAGAATGTGTCCATGTCTTTGATCATTGACCTGAATATGTTCTTTCGTTCTTGCGAGGGCGGATCCGTAGGCTGCTGATTGAACACAGGCTCACACTCATGCATCGCAACCTGTCGAACTTCCTTGATCATGCTGATTGTTTCTGATTTACGTTGGCAGTAGCGAATGCCCCTGAAGCGATGTGACATGAACTGATACCATGTCTCCCAAACCAAAAAGGGCCACCGAAACATCCGGTGAAGAACACGTGACCGACCGTCTGCAGTCAATGGCGTTGGCCCGACATGACTCTGATCTGGTTCCAGTACAAGTGGTCTATCGTTCCCTAGCTCAGACTCCGTAGATTGTTTTGGTGTTCCATCCGGGCCCACCAACGATGGTTCACAAGACGGAATTTGTTGACCATCACATTGAACATCTGCATCTGCCGAGTCTCCCCTACAAGGAGTTGGAATTGCAACTTCAGGAGCAGCATGGCGGACTCCTACTGAATGAGCACAAGTATCAGCAGTCATATGAGTAGAAAGGATGATGTTTGGTGACTCTGCTGGATCATTCTCCTTGTTCTCCTTGCTATTCACATCACTGCCAGAATCACCAGCCTCATTGGCAAACTTATCCTCATCGCCAACAACTTTGCCAGAAACGGTGTGATCAATGCGATCATCATCTGTGGGCTCCAGCATGTGATCAATTTGCGGCATTGTCTTTGCCTTAGCCTTGCTTTTGACTGCAGTGGCAGCGGCCAGGCCGGCAGGCCCAGCTGTCCGATTGCGATGCTTAGTGAAAAAGCTATCTATTGTTCCCGTTGTTCCCCCCTTGGCAGATGTCGCCGATGACGCTGCTTTCCCCTTCTTAGATTGCAGCGGCATTGCGTTGACAAAAGCGATCGCAAACGATTGTTTTAATTGTTTTATGTGTTGTTGTTCTGCTGCTGCCATCATTAAACAAGCCTTTCTATTTATGTTATGTTGACTAGTGCAATTTTCAATATTGCAAATGCAATATCTGCAAAACATCAAGTAATCAATCGGCGGAACACAAACACTGATCATTGGACCTTGATATGTTGTAAACGTGAACATCTCAAGATTTAAAGTGATACGCGTAGACTGTTGACTACCTGGCCTGTAGCCAGCCTGTGGCCTGTAGACTTGTGAGTAAGGTAAGGTGACAATATGGTAAGGCCACTGCATCCCCCAGTGGCTAGTCCATGGTTTGATCCAATGCAAAGAAATCAAGCCATCAAGCCAACGTGTGAAGCGAATGTAAAGCAATGCAAAGCACACTCGGCCACACAACATAGCAGCATTGAATTTGAAGAGTTGATCATTTGATCATGGTCATGGTCATGGTCATGGTCCCAGCGCGGCCATGTAGCACAACTTGGAGCAATGATCACATCATGATCCGATGCAATGATCATATTACAGCACACATGTCACATCACATAACTTGAGTTTTGGGTATGCCCATGATGCCTCAGGATAACTGTACCCATACCTTACATGGACAGTGCTTTTAATGGCAATGACACTCAAAACGCTTGCTTCCCTCTAGCATACCCCGGCTGGTTTCTGAACGTGGGCGACGAAAGTGCTCAGCGACTCCACACCTCAAGAGTGAGCTATCGATGAAGCGGCGTGACGTTGATGCAATCATGTAGTTTGCAATGACGATACGGAAATGGGTGGGGAATGAAACACAAAAAGTGCTTAAAAAGGCGATACCAAAATGTTCACCAACATATCTAATAAAGGGCAGCCGCATGGTCACTATGGTGTGTGCGCGTGTGCTGTTGGTATGTTACATGGTGTCTATCACATCGATCTGCAATTTATTGGCAACATGTGTGGAGATGACAATGCCTGCGTGAACCCAGCTATCAATGTTTCCAGGGACTGGTTCATACAATGGTCCAATGGTTGATTGATGGTTACATGATTCAATGATTCAATGATTCAATGATGGTTTGAACTTCTTCTGCAATTCATCATGGCATCAGAATCGAGATGTTCCACTCAGGCAAAGTCTTGAGGAGCCAGACGCTAAAGGAAGACTCTCAGCAGCAGTCGCCTGGGCGCAGGCCAGCTGTGGTCGGTGCAATGTAGTATCTACAGTATCTACTATCTATTATCTACAGTCTACAATATCACAAACATGCAATAAGTTGATGGTGGTCATTGGTTGAAGAAAGTAACATTTGAACAATCGAATATCAAACAATTGATTTTGCACAGAAATGATTCCCTTGTTTGAGATTGTTTGATTCTTTTGCTATCCTCTCACTTGACCCACAGCTGCACAACTTTTTTCTTGCCATCGTGTCATGTGTGTTTGAAGCGGTTGCCAGAGACGTGGTTCCACCGACTAGGAGGACCCGTTGTCTCAATCAGGCTGAGATCGCATAAGTCTCACTCTCACACTGGAAAGCATGCCGGCCGACTGACTAAAGTCGGTTCGATTCAAAACAATTCACCAACAGACCAACAGATTAGCCATTGGCAAAGGACCCCAATGATTGCGCAATCGACGTGGCTGTGCTTGCCCCCATTGTTACCCATTGTTTCAATAGCCAACCGTTTGGTGAACATCAAATTAAAACAAACAACGGTACAATGAATGGATACAAATTGATCATATAGAAAGTACCACTAGACCGAGGCCAAGTTTGTTTGACACATCGTTGCTTTGGAGATTCTGATTGATCGAATCATCCACTCAATGCATTTGCCAAGTTGACTAAATATGACTACAAACAAAACTAACAGCAAAATGGAAACCCTGGAACCAACTGTACAATTTACAATGCCTGTACATGATCAGTCTGATGAAGTGCGTGCCTTCTTGATCTTGCTGCTGCTGCTGCTGGGATCATCGTCGATGGTGATGGTGACATCGATGTTGCTCCGCTTGGTGTTCACACGAAGAGTCGCTGGAGGGGTAGAACATCCGTCATCCTTTGCTCGTTTCCTTGGAGCTCCTGGACTTGTGATGCTTGTTGTAATCCTCCTTGGTGGCGTCATTGGCGGACTATCACGAGAGGAAGACCCTTGACCTCCAGGATGACCGCCATCGCCGCCATCACCGCCATCACCGTCACCACGATCGCCTTCCCCAGTACCAATCCATGGGTTTGCGATCATACGCGCAAACCTCCAATGGACTGGACTCTCGGCCAATGGCGACGGTGGCCAATTGGAAGGGATCCAGTGGTGCATCGGAACTCTGGCGGCTGACGCGCAATAGCGCCAGGCAGGATTACCTGGCACCGGCATCAGGCCCGTGTTCATCGAAGCTTCAAGCCCATATGGATCACGGTAGAATGCATAGATTTGCCGTTGCTCTTCTGGAGAGGCTGGCGTAGCATAGTACCGTTGATGGGTAGGATCCATGGCGTCTATTACGTCACCCTGTATTCGCAATTCACCGCACAGGCACAGGCTTGAGAAAGGAAACCTTACAGAAATGTTTGGAATGACTAGATCCAACGTTCAACTTGTGGTGCGTGTTGAATCCAATGTTCATATCAGAATGAACCTAAAGATATAAATAGCAAATAACATTGTCCGACGTTGACCGTGTTACAAACATATAAGTGTACAACTACAGGCACATTCATCAAGATATGTGAAATACAAACACAAACACAAAAACCAAAAGATATAGTATACTAGCTTATTTTTTTCAAACTATGTCAACTGTGAGAATGAACAACTACTAAAGTCCTCAACGATTGACCCAACCATTCGACAGGTTGTCTCTGAGTGACCCCGACCGACGTCAAGGTTCAGGAATGTCCAGGACGTGTACCACTTCCGGACCTCAGAAAGAAAAGACTTGAACAGTATCAACTGTGTCACAATATAACATTTGTCCTATGCATCAACCAACACATCTAACGGTAATGTTGATTGACTTATGTATGATCTGTGCAGTCTTGGTTGTCAAACAAACACTAACACTAGTAATGCCAAACCAACTTATCATATCTTTACACTTACAAACAACTGCAGACAGACCCTGTCCATGCCCAAGCACTTACAAGACCTTGTGGGCAGTTCCTATCCTAACCCAATAACTTACAAGACCCTGTGGACAGGCCCCGTCCGCACTCAAGATCATACAGGATCCCGTGGACAGGCCCCGTCCGCACCCAAGATCATACAAGACACCGTGGACAGGCCCCGTCCGCGCCCAAGATCATACAAGACACCGTGGACAGGCCCCGTCCGCACCCAAGATCATACAAGACCCCGTGGACAGGCCCCGTCCGCACCCAAGATCATACAAGACCCCGTGGACAGGCCCCGTCCGCACCCAAGATCATACAAGACCCCGTGGACAGGCCCCGTCCGCACCCAAGATCATACAAGACCCCGTGGACAGGCCCCGTCCGCACCCAAGATCATACAAGACCCCGTGGACAGGCCCCGTCCGCACCCAAGATCATACAAGACCCCGTGGACAGGCCCCGTCCGCACCCAACGCCCCAAAACCTTACAAGCCCCCGTGGACAGGCCCCGTCCGCACCCAAGATCATACAAGACCCCGTGGACAGGCCCCGTCCGCACCCAAGATCATACAAGACCCCGTGGACAGGCCCCGTCCGCGCCCAAGATCATACAAGACCACCGTGGACAGGCCCCGTCCGCCCCCAAGATCATACAAGACCCCGTGGACAGGCCCCGTCCGCACCCAAGATCATACAAGACCACCGTGGACAGGCCCTGTCCGCACCCAAGATCATACAAGACTCCGTGGACAGGCCCCGTCCGCACCCAAGATCATACAAGACCACCGTGGACAGGCCCCGTCCGCACCCAAGATCATACAAGACACCGTGGACAGGCCCCGTCCGCACCCAAGATCATACAAGACACCGTGGACAGGCACCGTCCGCACCCAAGATCATACAAGACCCCGTGGAAAGGCCCCGTCCGCACCCAAGATCATACAAGACACCGTGGACAGGCACCGTCCGCACCCAAGATCATACAAGACACCGTGGACAGGCCCTGTCCGCACCCAAGCACTACTGCTGCTGACAGATCAAGGCATCCGAACCCCTCAGCGATCGTCATGTCCACATCGTCAGAAGCCAGGTTCACACCTGAAAGGGAATTGTGTCGAAACATGACAATCATGAATCCATATTTGATGTATGATCAGTTGCACTGGTTTACAATTATTGAACCATGTATCGCACTAGGTTGAATAGAATTCATCAAGGTTTGAATCATCATAGAAGCTGTTGACAACCTGCATGTCAACTTCATACTTGAAGTGTAGTTCACCTATGTCTTTATATATGATAGTGTAAATTCATATAATATATCTTTATATATTCCAATCTTCAGACAATAGATTGAAGTGTTTCCCACACATACAATCACATCAGACACGTCTCAGAACTAGAGGGCGTAATTGTAGCGAAATGCCTAATCTTACCTAGTCTTACGTATCCTTCAATGCTGCTGCCAACTGAGTTTGCAAGCTCTAAGGATTTGGATGTACCTGAGCGACCCAACCTTCCTGAAGGCCACGTAGTGAATCAACGACGATCGGTTGCTCCTTTGCATCCAATCCTGAAGGCGTTCACCGGGAAACCTGTATGTTATTCTAAGTATCAAGGATTTGTGATACATAGGTTTCCCAAGGTTTTCAAATCTCCTATCAAAAGAACATAATGGTAGCGCACAATGGCCGCCGAGTCGTAATGATAGTGGATAGCCGCTTAACTATGGGTTGCAATCTCCCTTAACTCCTTAACTGTTCAGCAGTATCAGTATCAAATAATATTGGATCAATCAATACGCATTTGTCAGGGTGGCATGAACCAGACCGTACCATATTGTACCTGTTGTTATCCTGTCTTCAGAGATCGTCAATTCCATCAAGTCATACCAGGCATACCATACTATATATATATATATATAATGTAGAACATGAATTAACATGTGAGTTTGATGTTGTTATATTCCTGATTGTTTTGCAAGCTTCCATAGTGGAACAAAGGCCACAACCAATGTTCATGGTTCATTCCTTATCGCGTGGATTTGTGTTGATGGTACAAACAAAATGCAAACTTCCCAAACTTAGGCGATATCACATCCAGAATATGTTCATTTGATTCCTATAATACGGCAACTGCATTCTGGGTAACCCCAACCATGAAGCTGGGCAGCATCTCCCGATTTCATCGTGACGTCGTCACCCACCGCTTCCACACCTCAAGGGGTGACCAAAGCAATGCTTAAGAAGAAACCATCACAGTGGTTTGCAACATTTGTCAGACTATACCTCACGCTACTCATGTACGACATGTGCTGCAAATGCTAGTGGCACATGTCGTGCGCTGATAGTGAACGGACAACATGCTGATGGCGTAGGATACCTAGTCACGTCCATCAAATGTTAACTAGCCGAGCCCGGTTCGAATGTGGAAGATTTATTTTTGTTGATCGGGTGTGCTCTTCCAACCGCTTCCTATCAATGTCATTCACATCAAGAGTTAGATATGCTTTGATCTCTGTAGCCCCCCGGGGAAATCAACGGTAGCCAACAAACTTATCCCCTTTTCAGATCCATGCTCCAAGCTGCAGTTGAGATCAGCCAGTTACACCGTTACACCCGTCATCGCCGAAGTCGAAGTCATATCAGTATCATGAGCAATCATTTATCATATGAATCATATCCTCTCAACACTGGGCAATACCGGCTGGCTTTGCTTGGCGCCAGACACTTGCGCTGGGAAACTCCTGCGCAAGTCCAAGGGCGAAGAAGATGACTCACTAACCATTGGTGGGGACTGGGACTGTAACTTGTTGGGGCCTTGTTAAACTACAATTGGGATTCCCGGCCGTGAGAACAATTATCATCACATTTGCTTTGTTTGGGCGTACTAGTAAAATGGTTCGAACCTATTGGTCTTGCATGTGCATTTTTCTAGCAGCCACTCAATCAGAGTCAGCCAGGTGAACCATAGTGCATGGACTCCTGGAGATACAGTAAATCATAATGATCGTCGCTGAATTGCCAACTGTTGACTTGACTTGGCACTGCCCTACATTCCCCTACACCACCCTACACGGAGGGTTAAACGATGAGTGTTGCGTTGCATGTTCTATTGATTCCAAAACACCTGTTTAAATCAGCGATCAACAGTGTCGGACTCAAACCATTTATTCAGTCATCAACCCATCAACCAGCCCAATCAGCACTCAAGGCGTTTTGGTGTTTTGGTTTTGTGTGGTTGCCATCAATAATGGTTACTACAACCAAACATGTTGATTAGCAACGACAATAATAAAATCACTATCTGTCTATTGACTATTTACATAATGCAATGCAAGTTGATCACATTGGGTTTTGACAAGATAGTGATAGTGCCACTTTTGGCGCTCAGGCGATTGTCGGAGATTGTCCTGACCGATTGCCTGTCGTTTCACCAGAGTCTCCTGGCGAGCATTGTGGTGGTCATTAATCAAACGGCCTTGTCATTGATAAATATAGTTACGCATTCAAAACTAGTGGATATGCGGCTTTGAGTCTATGAGTTTCTGAATTGAAGAGAGTGTTGATAAATAGATAAACCAAACCACTAGCGCAGCTAACAAGCAACTAGCAACTCACATACTGACAGACTCACAAACCAACAGCCAAATCCATCATCAGCATGGAATCAGGGTCGCGGCCAGTCCTTCCGGTGGGATGTCCATTTGCAGGTCCTACCATGGCCCATGGCTGAGAAAACGTGAATGCAGAGCATCAGGGGTTGCCACACAATGCCACAAGAATGCCAATTCACCACGAACACACTCGCAGTGCTGTCTCACCATGTCTCATGGAAGGCCTGGTTCATTTACTTTATTGAAAAATTGAAAATACTAATTGAGAAGTCTCATTCAGTGACTCATTCAGTCAATAGTCAACAGTTCCTTGGCTCCCCCAGATTTGGATGCATCTGGACATGTCCCAAAGCAGGCCTCTGCCACGGTCTTGAGTTCGTGGGAGGCTTCAGGGGCACGAGAAGACGGCGCCGCCTGCATTGCAGATTGAACACTTCATGTCCCCATCGTGACATCGCATCATGTCAAGCAAATGGACTGGGTGTGAGGCTGTTGGGCTGTTGGGCCGTTGGGCCGTTGGGCTATTGAGTTGATGCTAATTCATACTGATTGTGGACTAGTTGATTTGATACGTTTAAGTTGAGGTTGAGGTTGTAGTTCATATTGATGTCAGAACAAGTATGATGTTAAGTGAGTAACTTGATGATGATGATGATGATGATGATGATGATGATGATGAATGATGATGATGATGATGATGATGATGATGATGATGATGATGATGATGATGATGATGCCATGTACACACGCCAAACCAATCGGAAGTTCTTTTGGTCACAGCACCGTGGAACGATTGCTTTGGCACCACAATATGGACAGTGGTTGCTTTGGTCATGCCTCATCAACGACCATGTCGAATCAAGTCAAATCAGAATCACCATTGAGTCTATAAATCTTTAAATCATATTATTTTAGTTTTATTTTGAAACATCCATCTGTTACAAGTTACAAATCAAATCAGTATCACAAATTGTCTTGCATCGACACAGCCCAAAGTTGAGTGACCAAAAGGTCCAGGGCATTCCGAAGAACCTAAGTAAGAATTGAGACGCAGGAGTCCTAAACAAGAACAGTAGACAACTAGACGAACTAACAAAAATTGTAAACAAGAAAAAAGAAGTGGCTTGCACACCCACCCACAAGGTGGCAACCTATTGCTGAGCGACGGAGACTTAAATGAAACGGCACAAGGTTCGCAAACCCAGCGAACTAATCGCACCGACATAAAGACTCTGCTCGCTGCCACGTACCAACAGCAAACTGTACAACACCCTATCCGGAGAGGCCAGACCAGGAGGTGAAAGATGAAATGAAATTTGAAACTTTCACAACTTGGTCAGTCAGAATAACTTGTCATTGATTTGATCACCACCATCCATGGACTAGCTCTCGAGATGTCAACGCACGTCTTTTGAAACATGACACTACTGGCGTTGTAGCCAAGGGATGTCGAGATAAATCCAAAAGAGAACGTTTTTTCTTGATGCTCTTAGTCTTGGAAGTCTTAGGCTTAGGCTCAGGTTTGCGCATAGGCTGAGGCTTCGAGCACTTCACGGGTGTCTGCAGTGACGCGTCATCTTTGGCAACGGTTTCGGGCACTGATGAACGCATGGCTGGTGTCAACAGCAGCGGATCTGACATTGATGATCCAAAGTAGCTGGTCTTGACTTGGTACTTAAATGGCTGCAATCGCAGTCAGCTCAATTCACTGTTAGTTAGTGAGTCATGAGCCATGAGATGATGTCAACCATGATGACTACTGACTACCCATTGGCCCATTGGCCCATTGACTCATTGACTTGACTATTGATTGACTATCGATAACTCGCTCACCAGGAACCATTGAACCATAACATAATAACATAACTTTCGTTAGCTGCGTCAATGGATGATGAACTGACTAACAAAAAGGGATCAGGGATGAATCAACATGACCACTGTGTTACTGTGTTGCTATCACTGGTTGTCAACTCAACACTTGTTGACTTGTTGACTTGTTGACTGGTTGACTTGTTGCTGTTGTTACTTTATCCACATATAATTTTGTCACCTGCCCTCGTAAACCTAAAAGTCTAAAAGTTCATTGTTTCAAAAAAGAGACATTCTTAAGACTTCTTAAGATTCTTAATTCTTAAGTTCAGTTTAGCTAGGCTAGCTTCAGAGCTTCAGCTTCGGGTTTGAATCCGATCCCGGCCCATGTCGAACCCAGGACCTGGTCGGTCGCGCAGCTGTCTCCAAAACACCCACCTTGACGCCTGAGAGACCGTCTGAGAAACGCTGACATAGTGACAGGCAGGCTAGCAACAAGCAAACCCGCGGCAATCTCGATGATGACTCGACTATGGCTGATGCTGATGACGACTGATGACTCATGACTGGCTGATGGCGGCTGATGACTACTCGATGATTCGATGACTGATGACTCTGATGACTTATGAATCATGACTCATGACTGATGACTGATGACTGACATTTGCACTACGTCACTACGACTATGGATTGCGGATTTGGACTCATTTTGATTCAATCAGTGATTCAATGATGGGCACTGGTGGGTTTGCTACAATTCGTTTGCCCATGGCGCCCTTGCATTCTAACCCATGATGATGATGATGATGATGATGATGATGATGATGATGATGATGATGATTTGATGCCCTTCCACAACAAATTATTTGGACATGACAAGCAGGAAAGGCAGAACCATTGCCATTTATTTCATGTTTAATGGATTGGTAAATTGGTAACAGTAAACAATGGATAGAGATTGAGACTCAATAGATTCTGTAGCCTGTAGCTGCTAGCCCTGTAGCACCATGCTGGGCGCCCAGACAGCACTTCAGTGCAAAGTGAGCACGTGAAAATGGGGCTCCTGGCAACAAGTGTTGCAGTGTTGCAGTGCTGCAGTTGCTGGCTGGCCCGGTGGTTTTGTTGCTTAGTGTTAATGTCAAATGTCTAATTTCTAACGTGCTTTGAATTGATTAATTCATGGTTAACATAAGTTAACATAGATAACATCAAATGAGTAATCAGTAATGAATCTGGGATGGGATGATCATACGATCATGAATCATTGAACCATTGAATCATTGACTCATTGACTCATTGACCATATCCAATAGAAACCAATACATAGATGTAATTTAATATGTACTGTACTAATTTCTTACATGAAACCCAAAATGAATAAATGAATGAATGAATGAATTAATGAATGAATGAAACAAATACATGAGTAAATCAAATCACAATCATGGAAATAACAAAAACATAATAAACACAAATAAAGCTTACAATACATAAAGCATTTAACATTGAACATGACTTAATCAGAACAAACATAGAAACAATAATCACAATGATTCACATTGATAGCAATGATAGTCATTAATAGCAACAAAAACAAATTGGGGAAAATGAACTAATGAATCTGAATGACTGAATGAATCATCAATCATGATTGATTGAATGAATGATTGCTGGTTCTGCCGGCGTACAGTTAGCAGCGGGTCTCTCCTGTCGGTCTTTGATGAATCTGGCGAAGACGAAGATGTCCGCAACCGGGATGCAAAGCAGTCCACAATGACTTTGGGGAGCCCCAAAATGGACTTTGAAAATTGATCGAACAACAGAAAATGATCGGCATCATAGAATTGCCAAATGTTGACTTCCTGTGCGCACTTGTCATGAATATAGAGCATGCAAAATGCACACTGCTTGGCAGGGGTATTATCACGGGCATGCGAAACCTTCTTACAGCACCGGACACAATTGCGCTTGCGTCGCTTCCCACGATTAGGTTGCCACCATCGCACTGCTTCAGGATCCTGAATCAAGCGCTTCCGCACAGGTGCATGTGGGTAATATGAAAATGAATGAAAGATGATTTCGAAAGTTCCCCCCTGCTGTTGCGATAAGCAATGTGGTTGTAAGTTGCAAGTGTAATCACATTTAACACGTAAGGGATTCTGTGACACGAAATGATTACCTTGAATTATCTTGCCTAGCCATCACTTGTTAGACATCAGACTCAGAGCTATCGTGACTCTAGTAATGCGATCAATCATCTAAATCAAATCTCTCTATATCTTTAAAGAAAATATTTGCTACATTAATGCATACAGTACCAAATATACAATGTATGGGCGGGATCACTATACACACACATATAATGTGATAATGTGATTTAATATAAGATATATTTCAATCTTTATAATATATAGTGACAGTTACTAGTGATGACACAGTAACAACAATGAACCATTGACAACAAATTGTTCACAACAATTATAACAATGCACAATGACCCAGTTGTCTCTCACTTGCATCACGTCACTACATCAACACTTTGAAAATCCAACTGGAAGGTGGCAGCAAAGCAGCAAAGCAAAACTTAGTCATAGAGAGACAAAACGTCATATCATATCACAAACAAGTTTCTTGCGCCAAACGGCCCCCGAGGATTCCAAGCAATTGCGCTAGACGAACCATTGCTGCTGGTAATTCATCTCGCATCACTCCGTGTTGCCCACGAAATTTGCGGCTGGCTGCGCCACAAGCAGGCACAATGCAAACAAAAGTTTCGCCAAAGGACAATGATGGTACTTTCTTGCCAAAAAGGGATGGGGGGCTGTAGACAACCCGGTAGCTTGTATCAAGTCGCACAATTCTACCCCAACGCCGATCTGCGTCGGTCAGCTTCACAAAAAGCAACTGGTGCTGATACTGCGACGGTAAAGCAGGATCTCCATCTTTCAGTTTTGTTTGATCTGCGTCACCCTCAGCCTCGCCAACACCCACAACTGAATCCAGGCCAGCACAGAAAAACATTGCAATTTCATCTTCATGACCAAGACTCAATGATTGTCGCTCTGCCATGTTCCGAATAGCACCAATTGACTTGTTACACTCAAGCTTCCACTGAGAAAGGAATTGTGGAAGCCGCCCTGACCTCGCTAACTTAATGTCCTCAGCTTGCTCTGAATCATCCATGTGTTGTGTTGTCTCTTCTGAAAGCTTCGGGATTGCAGCATCATCATCATCAGCAGCAGCCCCGTCGATGGACGGTTCATAAAGAGACTCATTGTCACTGTCATGGTCAGATTTGTCATCAGCTGCATCGCCATCATCATTAACATCATCATCACTGCCGCTATCGCTGCCACTCAAGTTTCCTGAATGGGAGATAGCTGCTTCCTGGGCAGCGGTGACCTGCGCCTGCGGTGGCATGAGTTGAATGATTTCAGGGTCAACAACACCAGGGTTACCAGCTCCGGCCCCATCAGTCCCATCATTAGCAATCAATTGATTGCGCAGAATCAAAAGAACTGCCTCCTCTTCCAATTCTTCGTTTGTCAATGTGATGCCACTTTGCTTGTTTGATTGCTCAATGTGTTCCATAACCCTTGCAACCGTGTTGCTCGATTGGACCGATGCTGCAGCAGTGCTGCTGCTTGCTTTCAAAAGCTTGGAAATATCATTGGCATTCTTGGTAGATTGAACCTGTTCCTCCTGCTTGCCATCGTTCATGCCAAACAAATCATCATCGGAATCCTCCCCAATGGGCTGGTCACAAAAAACATCATAGTCATCAAGTTCACCAAGCTCATCATCAGACTGTGAAGAATCATCAGACTCAACATGCTCGGATGCATCGATCGGTTGTCTCTTGGTTTCTGGCTTTTGTTTGGCATCATCAAGCGGCGTCAATGTCAAGATGGCCGGGTGGTGGAACAAATCCGACTGAAACAGTTTCGCAGATTCCGCTGGATCTTCTAGAAGGCTCACAATTTGAGATATCTTGTCAAACTTGGCTGTTTCCGACCAACTCTGCTCGAAGAACAAGGGAACCCATTGGCTGCTTGCAAGGAATGAAAACAATCGCGCGCTGCGAACCTGCACGTTTGCCAATGTTCGTGAATCAAAATGTTGATGGAATATGTCGTCAACTGTATGGAAGTTAAACTTGCCATCCTTCAAACCAATGATTCTGAGAGATCCAACCTTAGTTTGAAGTTGGACGGCGACTGTGAGTGAAACTGGGACTGCAGCTTGGTCAGCCTTACTCACTTACTACTAGGTCAAACGTTGGGTCGTTGAGTCGGTAACTTCTTAATTAGAAATTGAAAAATGGAACTACCATGAGGGGCCATGAACCATTAAACAAAAACCAACAATAATAACAGCAACTGCAACGCCAACAATAACTAGACTAAAGACTAATAATAACAATGCAAAGTCTGCGTGCTTAAAGTTGGTTCGAAGCGACATCAGCATCCACTTGCACCGCCATTTCAACCATGAGAATTCTGGTCCGCAATGAAGAAGCACGAACATAAGCAGTATGAACACCATCTACAGAAACAAAGAGCCCCAAACAAGATGCCCTGGCAGCCAGAGAGCTTCGCTGCACTAATTTGTCTGAAGCCCTCATCCATGTGAGAGCATGTTTGTGAGCCCATCGCATTGGCTCCGACGATGCATGTTTCAATTCCGGCACTGCGGTTGCAAGGTCTGTGTTAGACAAGGCTGTGTGCATTTCTTGGCAGCTGATTTCAGTCACAGGCAAGTAACGGTCCTGTTCGTTCAAGACTGTTTTGAAACCGGGGCCAGAAGCAACAAGTTCTTGGTGAATGGGGGATGCCAAGGCCCTCACAGAACTCCACCTCTTTCTTGCAGACTTCCGCAATGAGCTTGAACTTGGTAAGATGCATGTTTTGATAATGACCCGTGAGCTCATTCCCAGCAAATCCATGCGTGGTGAACGAATACCTGTCAACCTGACCAACGAATTGATGGATTCCACCAGCTCGGTATCGGCTGACCAGATTTCTGCAACAGCGTTCATGATGCCAAACAGCAAGCTTCCAGATGGTGAAACGGAGAGATTGAACACACCATGTTCGGAAATATACTCCAACTCTGCCTTGCAACAATGCTTGATCTTGAGAGCATTTGATTCCAGTGAATCATCAGTAGCTTCCAGCAATTCATCCGCAATGCCTCAATGCCGAAATGTCAGGAAAACCCTGAAAACAACTACCCCAAACACTAAACACTGACCACAGACTGACAACTAACGACTGACGACTGACCATTGACCACTGACCACCAAAAACTCAAACCCTCCCAAAAGGATAAGAACAACAACAACAACAACAACAACAACAACAACAACAACAACAACCCAGTATAAAATCCAGCGACTCTTGCGACGTGAGCATTTCGCTGTGGGCGGCTTCCAAATCAACCAGAGCAGCTTCAAAGGGTACCTTGGCAACTTGGCAACTGGGCAACAACCAACTCAACTAACCAATAGCTGCCAATAACTATAATTATAGATTCAACTATTAGACTATTAGATTTAAGTCAATTTAAGTCTATGAGTCTATCAACTTGAAGAACCTTACTGCTACTTACGACTGACTACGACTACTGACTACCAAATACAGTTTCTACCTTCTACTTCCGTTTCTGAATTACTACACTACTACTACACTAGTACTCAGTACTCAGTACTCCCTAGTCCCTAGTCCCTAGTCTTGGTCAGCCGGTCAAGGTGCTTCAAAGTCAACGAACGGATACGCATTTCGAACGCCCCGGCTGCAGAAATCAGTAGCTTGACACACAAGCCTCGCAACAGGCCCAAAATATGTGGAGGCAGATTAGATTCCATCTCAGTCATTGCAGCTTGAAACCAATCATCAAGTGTGTCCAGTAAAGCACGAAAATCAGCCATAATCAAGTCTGCAAAGCCGGTCACAAGACGGAGCAAGGGTTTCTGCTGAGCATATTTTTGCGACCACAAGAAGAACCGACGCAATGGTCGTCGAATTTCATGAGCCAGTCTGAGGATGCACCAAAACACTGGTGAGTTTACAGCAGCCAAAGCGCCAGTGGCGTACTTTGTAAGCCGGATCTGGTATGCAGCCCGATCTTCTACCTGATCTTGGACATCATCCGCTGTGGCTGTGACAGCTGTGCTTTGGGCTTGGGCAAACGATGAAGTTCGTCGTCCACTGTTGTTGGCCTTGATTTTTTCACCCAACAATTTCAGCAAAACTTTCTGGAGACGCTTCTTGCCGCGGGCAAGAAAAAAAGCTTCTGCCGTGTCTATTGACCCCCATCGCCCTGCAACAACTTGGAGCGGGTACCGGCGGTAAGCGACATCGGTGCTGACTCCAAAATAATGTTCCCAAGTATCGATGAATGATGATACCTTTTCGCGCCAGAAGAGAGATATTTTCGCTACAGATGCGAAATATTTCTTGACCGGTCCAATGCCATTTGGATCAGGCTCCATCAACGGCGCCAAAGACTCCAGAAAGCCATCAATGAGCGTCAGCTGCTCTTTCACAATGAGGTGATACTGATGAATGGTGCAGTTCATGTCAAAGTACAGAACATGACCCACATTGGCAAGGGCTGCACGAAGCATTCTTCTGCGCGCAGCTTGGTCGGGCCCACAATCCGAAGTATCGCAATAAAGAAACATCGACGCATTCGGATTGACAACCCCAGTCCTTAGGCTGATCCCAATTGGCCCAATTTCCCCATTTGATGTGGTAGTGTCTGAGCAAGTCAATGGGCCATTGGCAATTGGTCAATTGGTCAATTGGTAGTACTTGCTGACTTGCTGTTGCTGTGTTGTTTGCTAGTCATAGAGTCAGGTCATAGCCGGTCATAGCCATCATCAACATCATAATTGCAGTCATAGTCATACATAGAGTCATAGAGTCATAGAGTTTTGGAGTCTTAGAGTCATTGAGTCATAGAGAGTCACACCGGGGTATGTATACTTACATGTCGTGATGTCGTGTCATCATGTCATCTCGGTCCAATCGGTCCAAGCTACTGGGTGCTGTGAATGATGTCGTGAACAAATGGTACACCAAGAGTTTTCAACTGCCTTGCCACCATTGCCAAGTAGGTCTTTGCTGTCGCGTTTGAAGGCACCACTTGCAGATCTGACCTTGTGAGATGCAGCTGTAATTTGTGACTTCACAAAGGGGTCCGGGGTCCTGTAACATTGACATCCCGTGTTAGTAAACAATTCCAGGAACAAAACAATATGACTGGGACTGGGCCTATGATTCTATGATATTAAAACCGATAGCTGTAACCAGCACATGCCAGAGAAACTGAGTGGTACTCAAGTACTACGATACAAAGTGGTGATGAATGATGAATGATGAATGTGATGAATGGTGAAAGCTGGGCTGCATCTGTATCATGAATCATGGCATTTACCAACTCACCAACCAATCAACTACTTTGATTATTTGATTATTATAAACCGGTCCAACTCCAAGGAAATCCAAAGTCTTACTTTGCCATGATTTAGTCACGTGCATCTTCGAATAGAAGCTGCTCTCCGGAAATGGCCATGGATCAAAGCATCAGGGTTACGGATTGTAAGAACTTTGACATTGCAAACGTTCAGCTTCTTGCGCCTCCATATGTTGGAGTTTGTTGCATCATTGATGATGCCGACGGCAAGCAATGTCCAAGCTTTGCCAGTAAATGCTTTGACCAACGGGGCAATTGCAACAAGCGAACTGGCAACATTAGTCACAACTGGCCGATGACCATGCAGCACGAAATCAGGACCTACAGCATCTGCAGCATCATCAATATTTTGAGAAGCTACAGATTTGTCAGAGTTTTCCGAAGCAACGTATGCAATGTGTTCAAGAGTTTCGGCCATCCACAATCGCATGCAATACACTATGGCTGCGGCTGTTCTGATTTCGCATCGAGAAACTGTCTGTCCACTAATGTCAGTCATTGTAGCCAGTCCAAAGTCTGACGCCGCTACCTGTGTAAGGCATTTGCGCAAGCCAATGCTAAACCAGGAAGCCAAAGAAAACCGACCGCCCCTTCCAGCGGCTTGCTTCCCTCGCTTTGTAATAGTAAACTGCTGATTTTCACCCCCTTGCAATTGATCTTGCAGTTTCCTACATCTGAATGACAATCGTTGATTTTGACGTCTTAGTTTAACAACTTCCTTCATCCAGGTTTTCTTGGTCCCTCCTGATCTTGCCAACGACTTTTCAGTTTGGAGGCACAACTTTGCAAGATCTGCATGACTCATGCCAAGCAAAACTTGGCCACGATCAGGTTCATGCCCAGCTCCAGCTATCTTGCCTCTTCGTCTAATCATCATCGCTGACGAGGGCTGCAGTGATTGGGATTGGGACTGCTGAGATTGTGATTGCGATGATTGTTCTATGCTGTCACCCTCGCCGTCGTCGACCCCCCAATCCCACTGAAAAACTTGCGGCTGTGGCTGTGCTGATGATGACGCTGATGCTGGCCGTGATGAATCTGCATTGGTCTTAAGACTCTTAAGACTTGCACTTCGGGACAGGACGGATGCACGGGGGCGACGACTGCTCTGACTCTGATTCTGGCTGTCACCATGACTGGACCGGGGGCTGGCATGGCCAGCATGGATATCATCAAATTCCAATTCCACATCAACATCTGAATCTGCTTGAACAACTTGATTGTCCCTGACACTGTTCATCTCATCATCATCATCTTCCAATGTGATTGTCACCTGATGGGCAAGGGAAACACATATTTCAAGAGCTGATTGGCTGCTAGGGTGAAGTTACACTGTTACACCTGCCTGCCTGGAAATTGTGTAGCGAATGAGATCAGAATTAGAAACTTGTCACAGCCTCAGACTTGGCTGCCGATTGAGAAAGTCTTAACTGTCCTGGCTTAACTGGTCTTAATTTGAATGACTCCCAAACAATTGGATCACCTCAGCCTAGACATCTAGATGATATTTTTTCTGGGTTGAGAAGACCCTGCCTCGGGAAGTGAAAATGTCAGACCACGGGCTAAGCATTCAGAGTGCAGGCGGTGAACATTCAAAGCTGGTGGCATTGCGCCTGACAAAACCAAAGGAACCTGCAGGGGCATTAGGCGTACCGGCATTGACATAGACATAGATCATAGACATTGGTCAGCACATATAAAAAATAACTTACTCAACTATTACTATCGTTCATTTCATCACCACAACTTGTTTTTGCAAATCCCAACCATAACAAATGAAAATGGAGTTGAATAGGACCCATTCCTACTTGTACTCACGATTCAGGATGGGAAGAGCCAGAACAAAGACAACAACAACTACAAACAACAAAACAACCTTTTTCCACCAAGCCTGTGAGAGAAGTTCATCCACATACGATTTGGTCTGTTTGGGGGTGTAACCAATTCGCTGTAGAAGAGCGCCACACTCCCGTCTGAATAGCTCACGAGGTATGCACAATTGCCCGTCCATATCGAAGGCATTGATATGAAACAACGTAGTCAAGCTCTGCTGATTCAACACAGACAATGCCGGCAGCGATGGAGCAAACATGTTTGAAAGGCACAACGCTAAAACGAAGTAGAAGTGATTCATGTGACTCTAGGAAGTCTTCCAGCAGCTGCGCATGTTCCAACATGACTGCAATGCCATGTATTGCAGACATAAAAATATTTGACTATGATACTGTTGATTCGAATGCATGTCATTTCCTGGTGGCCTGATGGCCTGATGGCATTCTTGTATCTACCCGAACCCAGCCATGACATGGGTTTCCTCATGTTTCAGCTCTTGGGCCAACAAGTGGGCCAACCAGTCCCAACCAGTTTCGACAGGTTTCGACTCGGTTTCCCAAATGGTTCCGATGCCCCCTGTCCCCAATGGTTCCGATGCCCCCTGACCCTGGTGGCAAATTGTCAATGATCTCCTCTAGATCTGAATGTTGTCTTCACAATTCTTCTTGTTTAATGTTTCCTATACATTTTTTGAAATCGTAAACACTAACAACATCGCTCCCCAAGAGCCAGAATAATAACAAATAATCTCCTGTAATGAATGTCCATACATTTTTTGGAACTGTAAACACTAACAACATAGCTCTCCAGGGGCCATAATAATAACAAATGATCTCCTGATGAATGTAATGTATGTCCATACATTTTTTGGAACCGTAAACACTAACAACAAAGCTCTCCAGGGGCCAGAATAATAACAAATGATCTCCTGTAATGAATGTCCATACATTTTTTTGGAACCGTAAACACTAACAACATAGCTCTCCAAGGGGCCAGAATGATAACCAATGATCTCCTGTGAATGTGGATCTATACCATGGTTCGATGCCCAAACCTAGGATGTGTTTCAAAATAGCATCAAAAAAAATAGATACTAACATCAAAACAACACACACCAAACATAACACATCATGCCCCGGGCATACAAATGATATCAATATCTCTGGACAAAACAAAGATAGCATCACAAAGAAAAAAAACAAATCACATATGCATTTTCCAGATTCACTTGTTCACATAGAGGGACGCTCTATACAAGATCACAAAACCTAGCAAAAACAGGAAGCGCGGACAGGATCAAACCCAAAACCCGTCCACACCAAATGAACCCAAGGTTTTCATGTGAGTGGATGTCATTACTGATCTCTGGATCCAGCTTCGAATTCCCGCCTGCTCTGTCCACCCAGATATCCAGACTGATCGGAACACACGGGAACCATGGCAGATTTTTCCCCGAGTCAGTAAATATGCTACACAGTGTGTGTGTGTATCTGTATATTCATGTAAATGTATTACAAAAATTGGTATAAATCCATATACCCTGGTTGCAGGTGTACATGTTTTTTTTTCCGAGAGAGATCGCAAGCACTCAAAGTCTAGTCAGTTTGATCATTTTGTGATTCTGGGATTTGGGAACACGTCTTTGTTTTTCGTCGCCTCCCGGTAGGTTCACACAAGCGACTTCTAAACACTTTTGGCACACACCGTTCTGAACAGTCCCTTGTATGCTCAAAGCTAATCCAAAGTTGGCTTTTGGTCACAAAGATTGTGACACAAACCTAACACAACCAATTGCAACATAGCGCATAGATGCGCATAGCACAAGTCGCGCCAGGATTTCTCTCTCAGTCATGTTCTTCCAAACGGCGCTGCCAACTTTGATCACGCTCTAGGGCTCGTTCATCCTGGCGCTCGCAGTGCTGTGAAGTTCCCAAGGTCAACTTGCTCGTTGTGCCCAAGACACGGCACTGCCCGCAAGATGACACGTCAAAGGACTATCAACGAGCTGATTTATAGCTTTCAGATGCTTTCAGAAATGATGTGGTACAGGCTGGGCTGTTGCATTTGTATTCCCGGCATTTCCTGGCATCCCATGTCAACTTGAATCTACCACCCTGATCTTCCCTATTGGAAATTATTGTAGTTGAGTTCGTCTTACCTGAAAACAGACTCATCAAGGAATGTAGATTGAGTACAACCCGGATCGTTCCGCTACAATCTCACTTTCCCATACTTTCCCATAATATTTACGAATTACACATTGTATCGTACTTCTATGTAAAGATCGGTACTTCGGTTCAGTTTGCAATTGGGTTGTGTCCCTTGGATTCGGTGCAAATTTGAAACTGAAACACGTCGAGTGCCTCAGCGAGATTTCCTGGTAGCCTCCCAAGTGCTTCTTTTTTTGCCTCGAGCCTTAGCTGATCTTCGCTGGTCTCCGGCATGTGCAAATACGAGAATTTTGACGTGCGTTGCTACTGCAATTTTGAACTCTCTTTAGCCTTCTCTTTGCTGCGTCTTTGCTGCCTCTTTGCTTTTAATCAAAAGAGAACTCGGCAAAGCAAAATGAGGAAATCGCTGCTCTTGATATTCACTGAAATCAGGAGACACCTGCACAACGAGGCGCCACAAGGATCGGTTGAGAAGATCAACCGATCTCTCACTTTGTGTGTTGACCACTGAACGGCTTCGTACAATGAGAGTTACATCGAGCAAAGCTAATGTCCTGTGGCTTCAGAGCTATTTCAGGTAGCTACAAAAGGTTGCGCCGACACCGACCATGAATCATGGGACATCTTTGAATATGAAAATTTGAAACCACGGCAAAGATGCCTCGTACTTCCTGGCAAAGTAACGTTTTCTCAAAGCAAGGACCTGTGACACGCAGCTTTACAGTTCAAGCAGAGTTCAGTCATGACTGTCAGACCTCTGCGCATGAAAGCAAAGGAAAAATGCAGACTGCAATAGCGACTGAAAATTTTGGGACATGACTTTGCAATCACAACAGCAAGCCACATTGCTAGTTACAATTCGCTTTTGATACTGATCAGCCGCTGACTTGAATCTTTGAGTTTGCCAAATCAGTCAAGCTGTGGGCCGGAAGTCAGATTTCAAGGTCGAAAAGGTTCACACATCCCCAGCACCCCAACTAACCAAAAGGCAATGATTATGTCACAAAACGAGAGGTTCTGAGTTTTTGAAGAGAACAAACGGGAAAAAGGATTTGTGAGAAACCATCCAGTTGTTCTTAGTTAGAGGTTAAGAAAGCTGGAAAACCAAATGATAGCTGTAAAACCCACAAAAACTTGAGTCCAACCCCCCTGCACTTCTTGGACAAAGCTATGAGATGAAAGTCGCAACAAAAAGAAGAGAATAGAATTCTATCTGATATACTATCTTACTCTTTTTGACATGCAAGCACAGCTGCACAGCTCACGCAAGAGACAGCTGTCTAAGGCTAGTCTGGTGACGATGAAAACGGGATTGCGTATGTGTGTATGACTCCTGTATGACTGTGTGTCTAAGGGACTGGAAAAGTTTCCTTGATCAGACTGTGATGGAATATTAAAACCTTGGATCAGGCAAGAGAGCCAATGAAAACAGAGAATACTTCCCTTCACACCATGCCATGCTGCCAGAATGGAAACACACTCTAAAATCCGACCCGCATATCTCGAGCTGAATGTATTGCTGATTCAACGCATGTCTTAATTACGCATAAATTCTGGTCCGGGGCCTGAACATACAAACAGCCTGCCCATGTATTGCTTGTCGCTTTTTCAGTTCCAACGCTTCTGAGCTGAGAAGAATCCGAAACAGATGTTTTGGGGATAAAAATAAAAAAAATGAAGAAAAAGGTGAGGGCGAAAGGAAGTAACTCAAATGACGAACCAAAGCCACACCTTGTACAACATCCTGTCATTCTTATTTCATGTGATTCATGTGGATGTGGTTGAGCCCCATGAGGGAGAGCAAAAAAAGTGACAGCCTCCTCAGTGTCTCAGTGTGAAACTAGGCCGGCAGTTCTATGAGGGTGAAAGCAAAAAGAAACTGCAGCTGGTTACTGCAGACTTGACATGCGAAAGTTCAAACTAAGCAAGAACTTAATGCAGTATAATTCAATACGAACAGAAAATGACATGAATCATTAAAATGTAAAGCTTGGTTGCTGTTCTTGTCCTTTGCACTGCTTGGAGTGCCTGGAGCATGAGCAAGTCGGCAATGAGAGGTGCGACCGTCAGCAGTGTGCCTGCTGTCGAAGCCTGCACTGGGAAGCAAACTCAGCAGCGTACCAGCGTAGCATAAGTGGTTTGGTCATGTTTGGTCTGTGCTTAGAAAGATCTTTTGAGGCGGCGGAAGGCGTTCAAGAAAATTGGCAAAAAACTAAGAAGTGGGAATGAACTAGAACATGAATGAACATAAAGGCCAAAGAAAATATGCGAAGCCCAAGAATGGCACGACTCATTGAGTGATTGAAATACGTGCCTTCATCACCAGCTTGATGACTGAAAGGCGATGACCAACTCCAACAGTTCGAATAAATACTCGCACCTTGGAAACGTCCAAAGTCTGGAATCCAGGAACCGATGTTGAAGTGTAAAACCTGAGGCTTGTAGCACTTTATACACGAACTGGTATGCAAAGAATTGAGCATGATGTCATTGTTGTACGTACGGCTAGGAAAAAGTACGCAATCTCGATTTGGTGCCCTACATGGTCTGTTTCCTCTTAGCTTAGCTACATTTTTTGTGACTGCAGTGTCAAGTGTTCTTTTTGAAACTACATCTTGCCCGACCTGTTTTTCTTGTTTGGGTGCAATTTTTGATTTCTCTTTGCCCAAAGTGATTTGTGCACAGGCTGAAATGAACTATTCTGCCAAACTGGACATGTATAAACTCTCCTTGGACTATTTTGAAGCTAGAGGCATTTGGTTGCCTGTATTCGTTCGCCTTTCTCTCTCTCTCTCTCTCTTCTCTCTCTCTCTTCTCTCTCTCTCTTCTCTCTCTCTCTCTCTCTCTCTCTGTCTCTGTCTCTACAGGTCTGCATTTTCACCAGAATTACTATTGATTTCTGATAAAAATCCGAAAAAAAATAGAACACCCCAAATATTCCAAATAATCAACTTATTCTATTCTAATCGTTTTCAATACCCTAAATATCTTTAACCCCAAATGCACCCTCAAAAATTCAATGCCCTTAATTGTTGAATATCCTGAATACTTTTAATTCCTGTAAATACCCTGCCCTAAATACTTTCATTTCCTTAAATCCACAACACGACAAACAATCCGAACAATTTAAAAACCGGGGACACCTTAAACACACGGCATACACACAAAACTTTGAACACTCTACGCACTTTTTATGCCTCAAATTTTCTCCCCGCCCCCAACAGCTTACACATCCTCAACACTTTGACCATTTCAAACACCCTAAAAACGTACGGCAACCTAAAATCCAATCCTCGTTTTTAGGGTCGGACCTCTCATTTTCCATGCCAAACAGCGAATTCCCACAATTAATACGGTATCAAAATAAAACTGCTTTACTATCAATTAGTCTTCTGCTCGGCAACCCTCTCTCTTTTGTATCGAATCAAAGTGTCCGCGCCCAGACGGTGGTCAGGATGCTCGATTTACTACAGGCTCTTGCTGTGCATCGTGCTTTTTTGCAAGCTGAGTTGAGCACTCCGTTCACCTTCTTGAGATATCGTTCATCGTCCTTCAGAATTCAAGCTTTTCAAGAGAAGTTCTTGAGTCAAGGAGACAAGATGAGATAAGGGGGCTGGGCAGCAAATTTCAACAGGGTTCGTGGTGCAAAGACCGTTGAAATTTCTGGAGATGGAGTATCGAAAGCTCACAAGGATGTCACAACACCGAGCAATTAGGCACTCGCAGTCCAGTATCTTGCAAAGTGCAACCACAAAATGCAAAGATCAGGACCAACAGCTGGATTGGAACCGAAAGGTGTCAAAAGGTTCCGTCAGAAGCAAAATACTTTGGAGATGCTTGCTTTATGTTACTTTGGCCTCTTTGAATTCACAATTTCATACTCCATTTCGCGACTTTTGCATCTCATGTTTTCTTGCTATCTTGACAACCAATCACGACTGGCATAGGACCCCTCTGAGGCAACTGCTGACACATACTCTGCATCGTTAAAGAAGTACCCGAACCTGTTGCATCATGTTGCATCGTGCTGCATCGAAGTGAAGAACTTGTCAAACCAAAGAAGTGAAGTTCTCACAAGGACACTGCTTTGCAAGTGCAGTGCACTCAAAACAAAGAAGTTTGATGATTGGTGAAGTAACTGTATGATTGTTGTATGATTGCTGTAACTTGAGGGCCGATGTGTGCTGTGCGTGTGTGCTCCCTGAAACAATAGATCTTAAAGGCTTCCATGTGCCGCGCATTAGGAAGTGCCTAAGTCATGGCAACCATGACGAAGAGTGCCCTCATGGTGAAAGAGTGCCTTAGAGTGCCTTCATTGCCTGCAAACTTTGTACGTGTGACAATGACGATCCCGCTGAGGATATCACTGGGCTTCATCAAAAAGGGTGTCCAAGCGACGCACCTTCACCTGGCCAAGAATTCAGGGAAGGGTTTGCGGATGGAAATAACAAGCATCTCTGAATGTTTCGGATCTTCCGAATCTTCCTACGCCCTCCAAATGTCTTAAACCTCTCAGATGCAAAGACCATCCACGCTGCACCACGCCCGTCAATAAAACTTCGTAGGCTCAACTGCGTCCAAGAGACTTCGGGCTTGCATTTGTCGTTGTTGATGTGGCAGTTCCACAAAAACTGCACCTGGATCTCCAAAACGAAAAGGTATGGCAAAGGCATTCCCTGATTGAAACGTTGGATGCTAAATCTGAGAAGTTATGCGCTCATCCCCGAAGACTACATCTGTGGATATCTATGCATCTCCCCCAAATGAAATAGACAAGACCAAGCACCTACTCATCTACTGGTTGGTTGATATTCCGGTAGCTGGTTGAACCTTATCATTAAACCAACAAGAGTCATTCTAATTTCAACTTTCTAAGTTCAACTGACCATACGGAACCAATGCCTGACCAAAAATGTGCAAAGTTTCTGGCCTCGATGGCAGCCCCCAACTTGGAAATCTCCTCGCGGTCAACAAGTCACGGTTGTCAGAGGAAGTCGGGGAGTTCTTCGAACTTCACAGAAGGAATCAGTCGATGAATCAAATGAATCAAAAGGAATGAATGTAAATCTTTCTTCTCAGAAACTCAAAAAGCACACAGAATCCATCTCACCTAGCCACTGGCTCGACTCAATTGCTCACTTGCTTGATAGTTCACGCAAACAGAGGAAGTAATCAAAATCATTGTATAGATTCGAATTAGATCATTTTCACACATTGAAAGTGGGGAATGCAGCGTAAACCAAGTCTTCTTAAGCAGGGCAGTTGCGGCCATTTCTGTATTGGCGTATTTGTGTTGTGGGCTGTGTATGTGTTGACTCTTCAGGTATAGGCCTTGGTGAAAGCAGCCCAGAACCCAACAGTCCAAGCCCAATCTGACGATTCCTCTGCGCCGTGCATCAATCTGTGCTGAAGCAGTCGTGCTGTGCTGCAGTCGCTAACCAGTGCGGGTGGCGCAAGAACGGGTTGCTTAAATGCTTTTGCATACGCATGCCACTGCAGGCCGTGCATGGCAGTTTAACCCTGGCGACTGTTTCTCTGCGTCGCACCAGCGCTCAGCCATTACGAGGTTTGAAAGCCACACAAGTACACCAGAGTCTTGGAACCTTCGTTGCATTGCCATAAGATGAAAGGCACATACTTATCACAGAATACACTGCTACTGCCAATGAAGGCAGAAGGTTCTGGTGGACGAAGACTCGTGCATGATGACAATGAATGACAATGATGACTCATGCGGAACTTGCTTCGCCCAGTTCTGCTGATCCGAACTCGCGCAACTTCTCTGCCTTGCACAGGCACGCGGCAGCACAGCGCACGCAACTCTTCATGTGAGGAAGGCACATCACATGGGTCAGCCTAGCAAGAGAGGTTATGAAGAAATTCTGCATGGCATTTTTTCTGTTTTGCTCTGGGCTTTGTTTTAGGCTTTGTGGTAGCACCAACATGCAACCTTGGTCAAACCCTGGGTGAAACCGGACGTGAGACCTCAGAAAAGTGCACGAGAAGTAGAGGGTGACCTTCAGAAAGTGTCCCAAAAAAGGTTTGGATTCACAGATTCCAAGTTCCTTCGGAAAAGTGTTGGAAGTCTTCGATCTGGAGATCTCTGAGCAGAGCTCTTCAGCTTGAAAAACTGAAGGCGAAGGCTCGCACAAAATGATCTGCGAAAACTAGTCAACTCCGGCTCCCAAACATGGAGGCAGTCTCCTAGTGTATAGTTGCTGAGAAAGAAAAGCAGTAGGAATGCAAATGAAGAGACAGACAGAAAGACAAACGGACAGGCAGGCAGGCAGAGAGAGAGAGAGAGAGATGGAGATGGAGATGGAGATTGAGATGAAAATGAAAATGAAGACGGATTGATTGATTGATTGATTGATTGGTTGGTTGGTTCGTTGGTTGATTGGTTGGTTGGTTGATTGGTTGGTTGCTTGGTTGGTTGGTTGGTTGGTTGGTTGGTTTCTTGATTGATTGATTGATTGATTGATTGATTGATTGATTGATTGATTGATTGATGGACAGCTTTGGCTGCTAGACAGGCTAGGTCAGAAGGTAGCGGATGGATAGGTAAAGTTCAATCTATCAAACGTGGGTTGCTGCTGTCCGTCACATTTTATATGTCATCAAAGACTCAAAGCTTCGAAAGAGTTTTCCAGCGGTTTCTTACCTCTCCACTTCCTACTATCCTCCTTTTCCGCAAACCTCCTCCTCCTCCTCCTCCTCGCTGTGTGAGGGTTCCGCTAGTGTGCAGCTTAATGCTAGTAGTTACGATAAGGTTTGATCAAGCTTTGAATCTGATTAGCTGTGAATGCTGAAAGCATTCAACGGGGAGCAGATCCTTAAAAAAGCAGATTGAACTTTGCATTCGCCAAAAGACTTGTCAAAACATCAAAGCTGCATTGTCTGCATTGTCTTTGGACTTCAAAAAAATCACTTGATGACTTGAATGTCAATACCTGC
Organism: Symbiodinium kawagutii; assembly: GCA_009767595.1. Classification (NCBI taxonomy): domain Eukaryota; class Dinophyceae; order Suessiales; family Symbiodiniaceae; genus Symbiodinium; species Symbiodinium kawagutii. Next base: position 311,262 of record VSDK01016702.1, read on the forward strand.
GAGGAGTCTGCGCATATTCTGTGCGATGCGCCATTGGAACCGATGAGGGTTTTGATCACACATTGGTTTGTCTTCCGCAAACCACTTGAAGTGGTCCACATCAGCTGACACCTTGGGAACTTGGAAGGCCTTAGATAACTCAGTTGAGGGTGATGGGCTTGGACGTTGGAATATGCACATGGTTCACATTAAACATGGAGGTCCTCGAAACGAACAGCCGTTGGCTCACAGAGCAAGAGCAAGTCCCGCACGGTGAAGAGATTGTAGCCAGGTTCAGGATACCTGAATCATCGAGTGCAAACGCCTTGCACCTACAATTCTTTGAAACTGATCGTTTCAAACGCTGTTGATTCTGTGGCGCACAAAATCCGCCCGCGCCCAAAGTTCTCAAACGTAGCATGCAGCATGCTGCTCTGTTAGCACAGTTGTTGGTACTGAGGGAATTCCTGAGGAATAGATAACGGGGAGCGTTCTGCGATAAGCGGAGAATGATTTCCTTTTTTCGCTTTGGCCGATGAATTCTTCTCTTCTTTGTCAAGCACACTCCGAGAGCGCGTTTTCAAATAAACTTTTGACACGACTCGAGCCTGTGCTAAAAAGTCAACAAAAAAAGTCAACAAAAAGGCAGTGCAAATCATAAGTTGTGGAAGGAAGGCAGTGGACGGAAAAGCATGGAAATATGAAGGCAAGGTAAAACAGCTCCATGTTTCACAACCAGCAAGTGGTCGCAAACGAGGACAGCTTGACACATGGAATTTTTGCTGGCTGAAAAAGTGGGCCGAAGGCTCGAGGTGCCCTTTTGTTGTTTCGCAGCTTGGCTTACGGCCTGAGACATTGGCGTCCAAAATGGGACATCTTCTTTACGGTAGCCCAACATCAGCCTCCTTCCTCTGAGGCATTCTCTGTCTTCTCCTCCCATCTCCTCCCATCTCCTCCCATCTCCTCCCATCTCCTCCCATCTCCTCCCATCTCCCCCCATCTCCTCCCATCTCCTCCCATCTCCTCCCATCTCCTCCCTCTTCTCTGTCTTGCGAAGCAATCCAAATAACATCCCTTTCCAAAAATTCTTTAGGTCCCAAATGGTGATCAAAAGATATGAATAGCTTGACTGAGTTTATTCTGAGCACTTTTTCCTTAGCTCCAACTGGTTTGGTCAATGCTTCAGCAATTTCAAGGCTCACATCTTCGTTTACATTGATCAATGTCCTCTGAAATCCATGATTCTGGCAGATTTCTTGTGAGTTGGTACAAAATCTCTACTTTGGGAAATCCAACAGGAGTCAGCCTAAAGCCAAGTTGCGCATGGTCAGTCTCGGTCGACCAAATTTTTGCTGGAGCCATACCAACAAACCTGATTGATGCGAATGTGGAATGTCAACACTGGGCGCAAAAGACTTCTCTTGAAACCAAAGTGATACAAAGAATTTGTTCAAGTTTCTTAAAGTATATTACTTACATCTCTACCCAGAAATGAAAGAAAGTCTGACAGCAGGGTGAAGACAACGTCCAGTACTACCATTTGCTTGCAGGATGACTGCCGATGACTGTCCGCACGGTGAACAGAACGGTGTCTGTTGGGGCTAAGGTGGGCAACCAGAACCTGCTCCCTGTAATATTCCAAGATTACCATGGTGAGCTTCAATATTCTGTAAATTAGCTTTGCAGCTTGTGCCTAGTGATCCTCGCGAGGTTCTTGTGATGGGCATAGAATGGCTTTGGAAGCAGTCAATGAACGAGTGATCAGCATGTCTACCCGACAGTACGAGAATTGCGAGAAACATAATTTGTCTTCTTAGACTTCGTAACACGTTTAACATCGTTTCAAGGCAAAAATGTTAGATCGACTACCACACCAGGGAACTGTATCGAGCTCTTAACCCAAATTGCCAGATCTGCTACAGCGTCCAACTCGTAGGTCTCGTCTGCATCCTGCCAGAGCTTAACCCTCCGCAAAGCTCAAAGATGGGGAACGATGGGAACGCTGGGAACGGAAAGCAAAGATCTCCTTCAAGCAGAGAGGTCACTGTGAGGGCCTTGCTGACAGCCTATTGCAGTGTACCCCTCTGTACAAATAAGGCACTTAACTTAACATTTTCACATGCTTAAACATGCGATAGATGCATGAAGTACAGTCAAGCAACAGAGGCTAACTGGCACCGTACAGTCTGAGTCGGTATCTGTTCATCTACAGCAATCCATCCAAGTTTAAGTCTCTGTGTTGGAGCAGAAGTGAAAACAACTCTGCTCTCCCCGATACTGGCAGTGGCCGTTGATCCTCTTTGTGATAAATCAACAGAACTTCCGAAGCTCTTCATGGATTAGGGGGGAGCAGAAAGAAATGCGGACTCCTGGAATTTGCCATCTGCAGTCAATTAGTCATGAATTTCAGAGTTTGATCCATGACTTTGAAAGCCACTGCTCCAAAATTTGTCAACATTGGTACTTGAGTTTGCTCGGTATGCAAATGCGAGATGGACTGCGTGCAGCGCCACTATCCAACGGCTTGCCATGGTCCACATGCATTGGCACTTTGGCCCAATACCCCATGCATTCATGGGCAGCTGGCTTCTTTGACCAAGCTTGGCGCGTCGCTAACAGCTGTTGTCCGGAACCCGTAAGATTCACTTGGACTTCTGTGGCCATGGAAAAGTATTGAAATCGAAAACAAAATGTTGAAGTTTTCTGATCATTGAAGTTTTGTGCATGGGCACAGTAGAGAAACTCTCTGTGAAACCGATGTTCTGTTCCCCAAGGTCAATTCTGGCTTTGTTGCACACAGGAAGCTAATAAGCTAGCTGTCTCCTTTCCATTCAGGAATTCTGGGAGCCAAGTGCTACCTTACTACATGTGCTACCTTGCTGCTAGAATAACACTGTCCTTCACTCCACCACACTCAAATCCGTTTGTCTTTTTGTTGAACTAGTAGTGAACGCCCAGAATAACCTTAAGTTCAACCATCCGAAACCTTTCGTCACCAGTGGAAATTTAGGTGGAAACTTGGAATTCAGCACTGACAAAGGTACATGGTCTGAAAAAATTGAAACAAACAGGTTTCTGCGATTTTGGGGAGACTACAATGTTGACATGTAGCATGCTCTGCGGATATGTTTCAAAAACGAATGGGACCATGGCTGGTCGCCATCCGAAAGTTGGGACGTTTGACAACTTGTGTTCCAGGGCATCTATACAGAAATTCTTGGAGTTTCGAAAAATTCTGCAAGGCTTCGAGAGGGAGGGGTGGGGTGTCAGTTGAGTTTCGCTTCTGGACAATCTGGTGAGTTCGGGTTCCCGAGACCTTCTGTGAACTGTGCCCCTTTCAAGGATTCTTAGATTTTGTTACGCGAGTGAAGCGTCAGCGTTTGCTGCATCGAAAGGTATATATTCCTGACACCGCACTTTTGCCGTTTTGAAACTGCAGTTCTCACTCTTTCTCATCTCTTTCTCATCTCTTTCTCATCTCTTTCTTATCTCTCTCTCTCATCTCTTTCTCATCTCTTTCTCATCTCTTTCTCATTTACATTCATTTACCTCATCTCTTGCCTTGTGCTTCATCCCTTGTGCTTCATGCCTTGTGCTTCATGCCTACGAGTTCCCCCAACCCTGTGACATCTTCAGTTTTAGGTTCACCAAGACAAGTCTAGCCAACCTCCAAAGAAAAACTCATAAGGTTTCATCAGAAGTCATATAGTCAACAGGAACCGGACTAGAACAAAATCAATATTGGCCTCACATGCTTTGCTGGGCTGAACTTGCAAAGCGATCGTGTTCCCGGTGCCAAAACGGTGATGAAAAATGATTCACAAAAGAAATAGGAAAGAAAATGATGAAAAAAATATGTCGAAAAGAATATCAGAAAAGAAATTGCGAAGAATTCCAGGAATCCAACAGAGACAACTTTGTTCACCAAAGACCTGACCCTTGGTGATTCAAATCCTAAACTTCCCGACCCTGTCAGTGTGACAGTCGTTATAGGATAGCTCTCTCTGCCTAAGAACTACAGCTGTGAACCTTTGGAGTTTCCGTTCTGCAAAATTCCGAGCTGCAAAGCCAGGTTCCCTTGTCACTTCTGTACAGTTTCAGACATGCCAAGACGATCGTTGGTCTTTTGATGTCTTGAGCATCAGAAAATTATCACACACAAAAGAAGAAGCACAAAGATCACCCGTGCTATCTGCAATCTTAGGGGCCCTCCGAAACCGAAGGCAATGGGCCTTGGCCGTAGTTCATTGAGTCCCACGAGTCCCGCATTCTCTCAGCAAAGATGATGTGTTGGGTTGGCACCTGCACTTTTGCCTGGGAAACTGGCTGATCTTGAACGCCTGGAAGGCGAGCAGAGTCCCTCTTCACACCAGCTGAACCTTGAAACACAAAGAAACACCCAAACGGTTTGGACATTCAGAGTTTATCTATGTTTCTGTTTAGAGATTTCAACGCTTTGAAAAGGGGAAGTCAACATTCTCAACGTCAGAATTTGAGCGTTTGAGCATGAATCTAGAGGCTACCATGTAGCCTCACTGGGAACTATCAAAGCCTTGGGGCCCTGACTGTAAGCATCTTTCCACGTTGCATCCCAGACTTCCTGGACCCTCTGGATAAACGCCTCGGTGCAGTTTCATCCAAGATCCAGTTTGAAGACAAACTAAAAGACAACAGGGACGTGGCCCTCAACCGTTTAAGTCTGGACTTTCATATTCCGCTGATTGACTTTGGCTCTAAAGCCCCTGCCTAAAGGCCCCAAACGCATCCAGCGCTGCAGACTACCAGCAAGACTGCAACTCTCAAGTGACATTGATGTACTGTATATAGATGTATGTCTGCCCATCTAAGTGTGCATACATGTTTTGTGTATATATATATATATATATATGTATATATATATATACCGAGAAAGAGAGAGAGAGAGAGAAACAGAGAGATTTATATACATGCATATGCATATGTATACATCAGAATGACAAAAGTTTTTCCCCCGTGACCCGTGACTGTGATGAACAGAACTGCTGGTATAAGTCTGGCGGAGCAACCAAGGACCCTCATTTTTGGTGGCCTGCGCAGTGGATCGAATTCCGGTTCCAAACTCTTTTAGGGCCACAACATTGATCCGTGATCCACACATCAACCCTTTCTAGACAGACCTGTGCACGAGTCTAAGGGGAAAGTGTACGGCCCCAAATCGCAAGAGGAAAAACTTTTGTCAGGGTTCAGTATGTACATACATGTATTATATATCTCTACAGATGTGCACAGAGACAAAGGTATCGGTTTAGATGCTCGACTCTTCCCGCTGTCGGGTCACTCTTCAGCTGTCTCTCTCTTGTCCCTTTTTTAGGTTCCTTTTCCAGTTTTCTTGCCACCTTTCTCTGCCGTTGTCGTTCAGTGGAAGAAACACCGCTTCCATGGGACATCTTTGCCAGGCATCTCTGGCCATTCTTATGTGAGTTCTCTCTCTGTCTTTTTTTTTCTACTTGTTGTGTCGAGCTTAACTCTTACCTCTGTTCGAAAAGGGACAAGTTTTATTTCTCCCTGTCTTCAGGATCCCTCGTCTGCATCTGCTACGTTTGTTGATACATCTTGACTTCCCTCTTGGTGCCGCCTTGTCCTTGAGCATGTCCTCTTCATTTCTCAAAACCATCGTTGCTCGGAATCCTTGGAATCCTTCATTCCTGGAGCTTCAAGGAGTGTCATGTCCTTCAGCCTCTTGAAATCTCAAAGAGAAGCTTTCGATTCTTTGAATTCGACGTTTCTCTTCTTCTCTTTGCTTTAGGAGCTTCTTCTTGTCTTTTCTGACGCTCTCTATTTATAAGCTTCTTTCGAATAGCTTTCTGAAATTTGGATTCTCTCTTGAAGCATCTCCCTTCGACATCATACACAACTCACCCATGAGGATAAGACGTGTCCTGCACCCAACAGCATCCTTGCCCACATTTCTAGCAAAAACGCTTCATATTTTTCACTTCACTAGGTCTTTGCTCATGCAACCTCTTCTACTGCTATGCACAGCCTCTTCGCGCACTATCCTTTCGAGAGGCTGGGATAGTGCATACATTGCCACTCAAAGTTTCTCAATGCAATTTGGTTGTAAAAATGCAACTTGTGCTTTCTCTTTCTCATCAACAAACATGCTCTTTTAATCAGGGCCACTATCAGACTTTTCGTCCATTTTGCTACACCCACCCTTGGGTCCCAAAGACCATTCAGAATACAGTCTTTCTAGATGTTGTGGATCGTTTTGCCGTTTTGCTATTCTCCTCTAGCTGTAGCTATTACATGACATGCTGCATCATCACGACCAGTTGTCTGCGCAGTTAGATCAGATTTCTCTCTGTGTTTCTGTGTTTCTGTCGCATCTTAGCTCCAAGCATCAGCACTCTCCTCCTGGGATGGGTAGATTGGTGCTGACACGGAGGACACCTTGGCTCGCAAAATGCCAAAGACCAAGACACAGACCATCACGGCACAGTGATAGGAGTTACATGGAGTTACTTTAGGGTAGGTACGATTCAATTGATAGGTACGATTCCAGCTTAGAATTTATTCGACATGGCATCTACGAGTTGTCTGAGCCATGATAGGCAGTACGACGTATCCTGTGGCTCCGAGATGTGCTCCCATGAATTTTACTCGTATGCAAATGTTACAGGAGCTGAATTTGTCCTTTCGCCGGGCACCAAACACATCTGGTTCCACAGCCGACAGCACAGACTTTCTCTGCCATGATGAACTCCTTGTTGGTGGTGATAACCTCATGGCAAATGGGGAGCTTCAACAGCTTTCAACAGATCATTGTGTCGCAAATTAGAACGGGTACATGTCATGTGCAAATCAATCTTTGCTAAACTCTCAGCTATCTGACAGACATTTCGATGCTGGAACTACATGGTCTTGTTTCCTGTCTACAGTCTGTATCCTAAACAAAATATATTGGAGCAGAGGCCGCTTAGATTTGGTATTCAAATGAGTCGAAGCATGTGTAAAAATGATATGGTCAAGTTGATATTGATGGATGAACGAAATTCATGCAGTGAAACATTCATTAGCTTGAAGCAAGGTCAGAGCAGATACCTACCAGGGGAAGACAATTGTTCGGTTCAATCAATTGGATCAAGAATAAAAAAGAATGCAGACCCATCAACCGTACAGGGAACGCTGTAGATCCGTGTGTCTGATGGCCAAATGATTTTTCAAAACAAATTGGTGGAAACTGCTGGCCAATCTGTATTGCGCATAGATACATTAAATCAAAGTTTGAATGAACAAATGCATTTGATATAAGCAGTCAGCTGGGCAGAATCACAGATAGGTTCCAGTAAAAAAAATCTGAGCTACATAACTTGCAGTGGACAAATTGGTAGAATGTCAGTTTCACGGTTGTCTTTCCAGAGCTAGGCCGGTGATGTTGCGTCTTCGTGCTTTGAGCATGTGCTACTCTTCAACACTGCCTGCAATTGTTGAGAGTCTGCCTTCATCTCAAAATTCTGTCGGAAACACCACGGTGCATATAGTTGCGCGGGAAAAGGCATCTGTCCATGACAGGATCCAAGCTCAAAGAAAAGTTAATTGAAGCTGATCTTGTCTGCTGAACGTATGTGTCATATATCAGCTCCATCTTGACTAGCAATGTGAATGTTCAAAACATATACCAAAAGCAAGCGTGAAATCTATCCTTCTTACACCCCTACAAGCACGATCTTGCACCAGGCATGACTGGAATGACCCTTTCTCGCTTCTTTTTCCACTGCAAAAATACGAGGATCCATGAGGTGTTCGCGTCACAAACCCTTCAAAAAGATTCCGCGCACTTGATCGAATTGTGCTGGCATGAAATCAAATGACAAATTGCAACCAACATCTGAGGACCAGCAATCAGCGGAACATGCCACCAGAAAACTTCCTCAATGGTGTCCAGTAAGCCCTTGCATGAGATATTGGTATACAATGCCAGCTTTGCGTTCAAAATGGTGAAACGAAGCTTTTCTGTCCAAGGGACACTCTGTGAGAACCTAGTCTTTCTGGGGTAGTTAACCAGCTTCGGAGCAGCCCTTTAGCTGTGTAGATTCTCTTGCTCTTTTCATAGAGCATGTGATCTTCTCTGGCCTTTGCAAATTCAGAACTGCCAACCTGCTGCATTGGCAGTTGAAAAAAGGGCAGTTTTTCTTTTGCAGCCCTGCGACATGTCGAGGGACGCCCGCCCTCTTCTGATTCTGCTTTTGAAACTAATACGCCAAGATAGCAAACCCCTTGCTGAAGTTGAGCAACAAACGGCTATTTCAATGCAAACAAAGGCCTATGGTCATTCACATCATGAATTACATTTTACCACACTGCTTGGAGTATCTGAATCTCTGGCAGTCTGCCGAAAGCTCGCCACCACGCAAGGCTGCGGAGACTGAGCCAGCAGCAGACTCCTTGGCGAAATGAAAAACAATCGGTCAAGTTTGCAGCATGAAAGATGCTACGTTGCTTGCCTTTGAAAGGAAAAAGGCAAATTTTCAGTGTTGGAAATCAGGTGGCAAATATGAGTATATGGCAAGACTGGAACACTACAAGACTTACTTGCTGCATCCTTCAGCATCAACATGTCAGTGTTGTGCGTGATGTCGTCTTCAGCTGAGCGGCACACGAAGTTCAAAGAGACATGGGAAGAAAGTGCCCGATTTTTGCTCCTCTCAAGAGCTTTGTGGGCTGAACATGCTTTGAATGACGCGCATACTCTGCATCTCGAGCTTTAGGGAGCAAAACCTGGATCCAGCATTGACTGCTAATGACTTTATGCAAGATGTGGTTCTCTATATACATATTATATTATATTTTAAATATATATATATACATATATATATATATATCAGATAAATATATATCAGATAAATGTATATATGATATACATATACATGTTAGTGTGTGCTTATGACATTTTGTGAGCGTCCATGGCCAAATGTCCTGTTCTTCCTGAAATGATGTGTTTTTCAAGTCCCATCTTTTTGACTGAGCGCACGCCTTTGTGACAGTCGGATCACCTACCGGAAATTGGTGGCCCCACCTCCACAACAACCCCAGCTCCACCCTCCGCTCACCACTGATCCGCTGCTCATCCTCGCCCTTGCCCTTGTCCACTACAAGTACCATCAGCACCATCAGCACTGCACCACCACCACCACAACCACCACAACCACGCGACCACCGCGACGTGAGGACTGCGACAATTATTCGACCAAATGAACCGGCCCCACATGGAAAAATCTTGGAACAGTATGAGGGAATGAAGAAGAGGATTGAATGAGGAAAAATGAGAGCAAGGGAGAAAGAGATTGGTGGAAGCAGATGGACCATGGTGTAATGAATATTGAAAAATGGTACACAAGATGATCGCTGCCATGCCATCACCACCGTCGCCGCTATCACCACCATGACCGCCAACACCCACGACCTTAATCGCCAAAACGCACGTCCCAGCTATCAAAACACCGACAGAGCATCACGAGCAGAAAACACCGCCGCAACAACCACAACCGCCACCACCAGCACCACCGTCACCACCGCCACCACCACCACCACCAAACAGCACTAAAACTACCATGAAATAACACCACAGCCAAATGACTACCGGCAGAAGACAGCACCACCACAACATCAACAGCACCGAACGAAGGGGACAGCACCAACACATTGTCATCAAAGGCTGCAGGTCGCTTTGGACGACGCATCAAAAGCCATTCCAAAGATTTGTTCTGTCACATTCGATGACAGAATCATGGCTGAGAATGTCTATGACAACTGGCGAAATGCACCTGCACAACAAAAGCCACACCGGCCTCTCAGAATGCAATGATGACAATGAGGATGACGATGACAATGATGATGACGGCGATGAAGATGAAGATGAAGATGATGATGATGATGATGATGATGATGATGATGATGATGATGACGACGATGACAATGATGATGACGGCGATGAAAATGAAGATGATGATGAAGATGATGATGATGATGATGATGATGATGATGATGATGATGATGCTGATGCTGATGGCGATGGTGATGATGATGATGATGGTGATGATGATGATGATGATGGTGATGATGATGATGATGATG
>VSDK01016702.1:321640-348198 GCA_009767595.1 Symbiodinium kawagutii
TGATGATGATGATGATGATGATGATGATGATGATGATGATGATGATGATGATGATGATGGTGATGGTGATGAGGAGGAGGAGGAGCTTAGAAAGGAGAAGGGAGGAGGAGGAGGAGGGTAGGAAGGAGAAAGGACAGGGAGGAAGTGGAAGGAAGGAAGGAGCGGATCACACCGAAGCAAGATTGAAGCGAACAAGAAGAACAGGAGAATAACAGGAGAATAACAGGAGAAGAACAGGAACAACAATAACAGTGATGACAACATCAACTCATCCACCACCATGGAGAAATCCTCGCTCCTTTTTCTGTAATCATCCTGAAACCAGAACCCAAGCATGGGGGATGCTTTTAGGCAAAAAAAACCAAATGGAAAGGAAAACGTGACAAAGCGACAAGACAATGGCGACCGTCCTTGTTGGTGCTGCTCCCGTTCCCTTCGCTGACTTCTCTCCAGATAATACTGTCGGCTCTGTCTCTTTCGTATTTGCTCTGCTGTGCAGAAATGACAAAAGCGGCATTCATCTCCATACCAACATCCCTGCTTACTGTTGTACAGACATGGTTCGCAAAAGCCCTGTTTGTGAAGCCTCAGCTTGACGAAGCGAGGCAAAGGAACCTTCTGTGCATCAGGGCCCCCAGACAAGGCAGATTCGCTCCTTCGGGTAGGCAGATTCTTTGGGTAAGCAGATCCAGCACCAAGTCCACCAGGAAAAGCGTTAGGCGCATTAGTCCTACCCAGAGTAGGTCCTCTAGAGAAAGCATTCAAAGCATTCAAATCATGAACCTCAGGTACCAGTTCTATGTTTGGGCGAGAAGATGCAGATGCTCTGGGCTCGTTTGAAGTGTAGCCAGGCTCTTCCGGAAGCAAAAACCGTTCTGGTTTTGTAGTTCTGCAGGGACTGACGCCCTCAGTCTTCATTGCACGCTGTCCCCAGCGCAGCAAGTCCGTTTGCAACTTGCGAAAGCATTGGCTGCGGACATATGAAACAGAAAATGAACAGGGAAAAACAGTGAAAGTCTGATGTGCAAATTTCAGAATGACTGATGACATCTCATTGAAGTCAGAGAAATCAAGAAGGCTAAACGTGGTGATCCTATCATTTATATATAACATAATATAATATATGTTTTGTTTTTTCTTTTTCTTCGCTTTGTGGAAAGAAGTCCCTGAGATGCCAACAACCTGCAAGGGCCATCCAAGGCGATGCGCCTCGGACGCACTGCGCCTTGCTTTGAAGCAATGGCCACGGCTCAAGCTCCGCACCGAAACGAGGCCACCGGGCTTCAAAGGGAGACCCTGGCGCAGCTCCGTCGACTTTCTTTGACTTCGATTTTGTCGTCTTTCGACTCATTCGATTCCTTCGATTCTCTAGAGCACGTAGCCGCGAGTTGGTCGATTCTTGTTTCCAATTTTGTCAAAATGTGTTAACATGCGGCTGCGGTAATGCGGCCCGGTGCCTAGCGTAAATTTTAGCATTGAAGCCTGAGTTTAACAATGCATCCTCACATGCTCTACTCTCTGCTTTCCAGCCTCTGGACTTAGCGAACGTGTGCCTTCTGGATACATCACTACCTCAACGATTCATAACGATTCATGCAGGTCTTCCAAGGTCTCTATGTTTTTCCTTGTTCCAAAAAGAGCAACACAAAGTGTAGCAGCCAAGGATGGCAAGCGGACTGCAGCTGAGGTACTCCTTTGCTACTGTAGATCTCATGGCTCTCTGCCCAAAACCTCCCCAGCTGCTCCAGCTTCGATTTTGAGAGAAAAGAGCTGAAACAGATCACAGGAACAGATGGGAAACAGATGGGAACAGATCGAAGCTGGTGAATTGCAGGACACTGCATGTCCCAATGGCTCCAATAAGGCACCCCACAATCTTCGTCACCTTACTATCTCCTGTATTGAGGGCCTGTTGCGATCGAAATTCACTTCCGGAGTATGATTGAAATCCCATTAGATCTGCAGCTGATTGAGTTGCATTGAGTACCCACTAGAACCGTAGTAACTTGCTTACCAGTTCCACTGAGTTATGCTTTGGCTTTGACCACGCATGTCTGTTTGCATTGTCTTGTTCCGTTGGAAATGCTTGTTTCGCAATCGACAGAAGGTTCATAGGATGTACACGTGGCACAGCCGCTGGCGGGTTTGGCTCACAGTTGTATGTGGCCATATGTGGCCTATATTGGCCTATGCTGAGATCGTGGTCTTATGCTTTGTGTCCTATCAGAGTTATGAGTTTTATGTTTTCTGTCTAGACTCATCTAGACGTCAAGTCACGTGCCGTGGTCACCTGCCTGGCAGTCCACTCCACTGTTCCTCCTGCACGCTTCTTCCCTCGCTGAAAGAACCTCAGAGATACGAAAAGAAGATTAGCTAACCTGAACTTCAAGAAATTTAAGAACCTCAAGAATCTAAGTGTCTTTCCGTCTCCAGAATTGATCGAAAATTGCACCAGGCATGCTCTGACTCTTGGAGTTGTGCTGAATCATATTTTGGAGCAGTTGAATGCAGAATTGTTTTGAAGAAAATATGTTTCGTTGGATGCTTTGCCCAACAGGACCTGAAGTACGTTCGGAGACTTCCAAATCTCGTGACTTCTGTTCTGCCTACGTCTCTTTAAGAGTCTTAAGCACATGAAAATCAGGTCCCAATCAGAAGGGAGGACAGGCGCAACCAACCACAGGATCCAGGTTTGACAGAGCTAAGATCTTGCAAGAGGCACGAGGCAAAAATTGGCAGTTTGAAATAGCCATCAACGTTCAATTCAGGTGCTCCACTTGCGCAACTCACACACCCTACCATGCCATACCATACCTTACTGTATCCTGCATGCGTACATAGACACACACAAACACAAGTGTGCATGAATGCACACACCAGAGAACGGGAGAATGAAAGCCTAAAACTATGATGTTTGTAGTGTCTTTTTTGACCTTCGTGTGAAATAACGCAGCCATTTGTTTTTGCATATCGCAGCAACGAAATAATTCAACCACCACAGATTTTGGTGCACTCCTTGTCTAAAACTCTGGTACAAGTATTGTCAAGCTTTGTTGCAACCGATATGCAAAAGTGCACGGGTTTGCAAGGTTTTTTGCTGTCCCGAACATCACCAAAACAACCAAGTAACATTGCAAATCCCTCCAGGTTCGCAGTGCTTTGTTCAAGGCGCCATCAAAAAAGTCCAAATAACGATTATATTATATATATATATATATATGTATAATCAAACAAAATACCAAGCCCAAGCTCAAAAGAGTTCAATTTCTGTGATATCTGCAAGATTTGTCTGCACCAAATGTGCAAAGTCACTGGTCTTTGCCTGGCTTTTTGCACGCCCCGAATATCAACAAAACGCATGTGACATCGCAAAACCATTTCAATTTACAGTGTTTTGTGCAAGTGCCTCCAAACAAATATCAAAACAAAAAGCAACGTTTTTCCACTCCAGAAAGGAGGGCAAAAACTGTTTCACAGCATTTCACAGCCCTATTCTCCTGCGATATGCGTACCACAAGATCCACCATAGACACACCACAACAACAAAAACGCAAGCACCACCAAAAACTCAGCCCAAACACCATTGCCAAGACACGAGCACTAAAACACCACCACAAAAAAATGGACCACAAAACCGACTATCAAATACAACACCACTAAAAAGCCAACAAAAACACCAAAATCCCACCGCACGTGTGTTCAAGGTTGCTAACTGTTATTTGTTTTGATTGCAGAAAAGCGTCAACTACACATCTTTACTGCTTTTGGACCCCAAATGTCTGTCAAATACCTGTTTTTGCAGGTCTTTGATCCGATGTGAACACCTAGAAACTGTACATCTGGGACGAATCGAGCCTGCATCGAGGACCGAGGGGGGTTGGGCCTGATATTCAGGTCGTTTGCCGGGTGACCTCCCCCCAAACCCCAAATACCAAAGTAGCTCAAGCTGACCAAACTCCAGCTGCTGGACACAGCTTTCATGATGACATCAATAGATCCATCCATGCTTTCGGAAACCTTGCTGCCAGGTACTGAAAGGAAAGCTGGTTCGAACTGAGTTGTTTTAGCCGTTTTTCACCACTGTTTGTTTTTCTTTTTTTGTTAAATAGATGTTTGAAAAAAAGAAATCCTACAGTCTGCATCTGCTCCAAGTGCTCTGAGGTGCTTCGTGGTGCGGGCCAAGCCCCAGACCAAATCCATCCACGTAGGAAGCCATACACGGCTGTCAAAGGGATGCCCAGGGCCACCTGCGACCCAAACCCTGAACAACAAACAAATAAGAAAATAATAAAATAAAAAATAAAATAAAACAAACAAACAAACAAATAATAAATCAATAAACATTTTTATCAAATTCCATAGACATCCAAAAACATTCCTAAACATCTAGAAACTAAAGTTCAAATTCTTTCGACAGCCCTCAACCAAAGCCCAAAGAATCCTGCCCAAGACCATGTGTAAGCAAAGGCAGAGACTAAGAAATGACCCACAAAAAACAAAAACATCCCAAACAAATCCATAACGGCAAATTTAAAATTGTGACACTGCTTCCCCCAAGTGCCGCACCAAGGTTCGGGAAATAAAGGAAGGACTTCCCAGCAAGGTACAGTCCACCTGGAAAGAACGAGAAGCTAGCTGCAAATCATAAAATGAGTGAACCTATCTACCAATTAGTTACACAGTTTAGAGGCTTAGAGAGAGAGTAGGAATCCACCTAAACAAACCTAAACAATCTACCCACCTCAGCAGTCAGGGATAAGACTTTATGTTTGACAGAGCCTTTGGATGCATTGTGTTGTCAATTGCTATAATCGTTCTCCAAACAGCAGGGAAACAAACAAACCGAAAAACAGGTTCCATCGTAGTCGAAAGTATGCGAGCAAGGGCCCTTCATGCACTGCATCGTGGCTTGGTGTGGGCACGGGAGCTGAGTCGCGTGATCTGGGCAACCCTGCAACAAAGTCACCCCAGCTCCTGACCGAGCTCCAAAACTACACGTTAGAAAAATGCAAAATTTGCATAGAAAGATGGTCAAGAAATGAAAGGAAACCCAAATTTCAGGCAGCAAAGAGAAGCGTGGGGTAGTGTCTGGTCCTGTGATTGGAGAGAAACATGACCGGTTCTGAAGTGTCGTCCTCAAAGATGACAAGCACGGGTGTTCGGGCACGTGACATTACAACAGCTAGCGGCTACGGCACATCATGACTCGCTACTCCAAACTGTGTAGGATACGCTGCTTCAACATGCGCCAGTGACATCAAAGAAACTGAAAAAGAAAACTGAAAGAAACGGAATTAAAAAAATGAAATGAAATGAATGAAAATTCAGAAAAAAAACTCTGAGGTTTCAGCCATTACAGGATGTGATCCCGCTGTTGTGGCAAACCCTCAGCTTGGTCAACTTCCAAGAGTCAACTACGGAAGACTGGCAGTGGAAACACGATGGACAAGTCAACCATTGGACAACTCTAGTCCAAGGAACTCGCACCAGCCAAACTAAGAAGATGCCCACCGGTCATTGCTGGCGGCACCTGCAGCACATTATGAAGCGCAAGAGGAGAAGTCGAGACATTTCTGCCGCACAATGTGGGTGAAGAGACGCATCCAACACTACGATCGGTCGCCATCCACGGAGATTATGAGCTCTTGACTAAGACCGAATAAGGAGAAACACTGAGGAATCTCAGATACAAAACATTCGCACAATTTGAATGAAACCCCACCTGGATGCCAAACAGCAAGAGCAAAGCAGCCAATCCATGCAGCAACTGCCAGGTGCCACTGATATCTCAACAGCAAACTCGTGATGTGGTGCCAGTGCAAACTCCGGGCCTGCGCATACAGGACAGCCACTAAGAACATTGGCACCTTAGCTGGCCATCTCAGTGACCATCCAAGCATCCATGCGTGTCATAGCTACGGCTTGCTCGTCCTCAGGCTCGGGCACAGATTGGCCTGCATTGAGGAGGCTCTTTCCTTGGCAAGTGACGACTCTGACAAGTCTGGAGGACTGGCAAACCCATTTTAGTCTTGTCTTCAAGAAGCCACTGAACAACAAACAAGATAAAACAAGACGAAAACCAGGTGATCCCTTCAGCAGCTGCATCTTCGACCAAATTCTGCCGAATGGCGAAGCTGTTTCCACAGAAAATGAGCTGACCATCGTCTCCTCCTCATGACGCATCACCAAGAATGTTCCGCAGGTCTCTATGCTTTGGGACATGCTGCCCAAAACTCCTGAATTTTTTTGTATCCAATGCGGCCACCAAAAATGAAGGTGACAATGAGATGAATCAATCGTCACAATCAAAAATGTGTCGTCAGAAACACGCTAGCTGCTGAGCTTGTCTAGCAACAAACAAGTAGAACATGGAAAGATGTGGACTTGGCCAAGGGTCACAGGGCTCATGAAAAAGTAGAACGTGATGCATCTATACACTTGGCTCCACACCTTGCACACTCACATCACATCACATCACCTACCGAAATGGATCAACTGTGACATTTCACGCATCTCCCTGCGCATCTCCCGCATACAAATGCGTTTCGCTTAACATTTCTTGCCAAAAAAAATAGCAAAGGGGCAAAGGTTGGTCTGAACAACAACAAAACAACACTTGGCATCAGCCTTGATCCAGAACTTACCAAAAAAATGTACCCATACTAGTTCATGGATCTACCTTCTTGCCCTTGGCCAACCCTGTCCTCCTAGTCCAAGACTATAGTGACTAAGAGTGCCTGCTGCGTCTTAGCCAAAGTATCCCAATTTTGGTTTCCGAATGGTCTGAAATTGCCTTGCTTATACTCCGCAAAAAACACCAAGCATGCTTTGATTCAATCTGCCAGAGATCATTCGAGGTGCTGAAAGTCCTAATGCGAAAGGCCCTCTAAACAAGTTGGCAAAGCAACTACATGGAGCCACTACCACATTACATGCTTCTTTCAAGGCATTCATTGTTTGCGGCACAAACTTCCCAATTCTGAAAAGCAACGGCGAGATGGGTGTCGTTGCTTCCTTTGACAGAAAACACCAAGGTATGTCAAGATATTGTCCGAAATAGTTCAATTCTAGTGTCAAATTCAATCTACAGTGAACAAGTACATGTAATTGTTCAACAAATACAGATATATGTGTGTATATATATGTAGATAGATAGATAGATAGATAGATAGATAGATAGATAGATAGATAGATAGATAGATAGATAGAGAGAGAGAGATATATGTATATATGTATAGGTATATATATTTAAATACATATGTATAGGTATATATATATATGTGTCAAAATGTATGTGTATTTCATGGATTGATTTCATCTATCACCCAAACCAGAAGCATAGAAAGCCCCTGGTCGAAGATTCATCGGCAGCTCTCGGGTGTCCTCCGATGTCATGGATCTCCTGGAAGCGCAGATGATAGATCTGTGAAGATGAGAAGCGAAGAAATGAAAAAAAAAAAAGGAGAGGTCAAGGGAACGAATAGTCTTAAAGACAGTTAAACAGAATTGAAGAAACATAAAGAGAGCTTTAAAGAGATTTCTAGATAGTTTTCAAGAGAGTTTTCAAGAGAGTCTTCAAGAGAATCGAAGACTCTAATTTCACCGTCTACCAAGAGTTTCTCCTCTTGTTGTTTACATCTTACCGGGCAGAACGTGGACGGAGTCAAAGAATTACAGCTTTTTACGGAGTTTCAATCGGATCTTCAGCGTGGTCCTCCAGGTCGGCGGATTCCAACTCAGCTCGATGCACAATTTCTTATCTCAGCATCCTAGGACCTCCAACTTGCAACTTGCAGCATGCTGTATCCACTTTGCATCAACTAACAGGAATATTGTCATGACTGCCATGACCCCTTTTAAGACGTGCTTTGCAGAGTCACGAGTGACGACTTGCAGCTTCTTGCAGTTCCAAGAGTTTCTTTTCTGAATGCGTTACACGTTGGCTTTCTGGGGTGGAGATGAGAACTGCTTGAACTGAAATGGCTGAAGATGGCTGAAGCATGCGATGACAGCACGTTGAAAAGAAACTGCTGCTGATTTGCATAGCTCAGCAACTTAAGTAGCTTCGCCGAGGATACATTCTTGTAGCTGGCTTTCAGGCTTTTGCTGAAAGAGATGAGAACAGGTTCGACTTCCAGTTCCTACAGTGCCACAGCCTGTGTAGACCCAAAAAACTCATCACCACACGCCTCGACTGGACACCAGGAAGGTTCAACGCAGAAGCCTTTCTCCGAGCACCTGAAGGAAAGAGCCACCATCCAGAGGGAAATCTGTGGAACGATTTCACTGTGGTGCACTCCCTTTGAAGATGTTTCAACTCTAAAGCAGTATGCTGATTGTCCAACGTTCGTCCATGCTGGTCTTCCCTAATGCCTAGCCTTCCGGAAAACTCGAAGTATCTCTAAGTAAGATCCTCCAGAAGACTATTAAAGCTGGGGCAGACACTTGCCGTCAACCTGCGAATGACAATCCTGTGCAAGTGCTTGAAGTGAGAGAAGCAAATGACAATTCAAATGAAACAAAACTAAAGGAATTAAAGCAATCAAGGAATCATCAAGGAATCATCAAGGAATCCCATATCTCAATAATCTGAGTAAGTCAGAAGTCGTGGAGATCGCTTCGGAGAACCTCATCATTTTCGCAGGGCATGTCTTTGTCCTCGCAAACACCGCGCCTCAGACACTTCTAAACAAAATAAAACCAAAAAAGATAGAAGTCTAAAAGTATAAAAAGATATGATTACACAGGCATAGACCCCAGATAGAATATGGCTTTTGAACGCTTATTCCTCTGTTTTTTGTTCGGATTTTTTACCTGGCGTTCATGATCGGACACGGACAGGTTCGCTCCAATTTTGTTCACAACGCTCGTTGAAGTCTGCAACGGCCAAACCACAGGACTCCAATTCTAAGTCATCGTGAATCAGGAAGCTGCATCACTATGCAACAAGTACTTGGAGACTTAAGAGAGATGATCAACATAAAGTACAAACATGTCGCGCTTACAAAAACAAAAAGGTAAAACCTGTTATACTGCCACAAGTCATCTCAAAGGCATGGAGATACTCGAATGCAACAATGACACGAATTGGAAATGAGTATTTCAGTTGTTTCAAAAGTGCCTGATAATCATCTTCTCCAAAAGGTATGACAAAGAGCCCTTGCATCCAAAGCCTTTTTTTCACATTATATTGGCATCCCGTTACCTTTGGATGAATACAAATCAAGACTCCTGCATGCCGTAATCGACCAACAGCACCTACCGACAGCACCTGCCGACAGCACCTGCCGACAGTACCTACCGACAGCACCTGGCACCAGCACCTGGCACCAGCACCTGGCACCAGCACCTGGCACCAGCACCTGGCACCAGCACCTGGCACCAGCACCTGGCACCAGCACCTGGCACCAGCACCTGGCACCAGCACCTGGCACCAGCACCTGGCACCAGCACCTGGCACCAGCACCTGGCACCAGCACCTGGCACCAGCACCTGGCACCAGCACCTGGCACCAGCACCTGGCACCAGCACCTGGCACCAGCACCTGGCACCAGCACCTGGCACCAGCACCTGGCACCAGCACCTGGCACCAGCACCTGGCACCAGCACCTGGCACCAGCACCTGGCACCAGCACCTGGCACCAGCACCTGGCACCAGCACCTGGCACCAGCACCTGGCACCAGCACCTGGCACCAGCACCTGGCACCAGCACCTGGCACCAGCACCTGGCACCAGCACCTGGCACCAGCACCTGGCACCAGCACCTGGCACCAGCACCTGGCACCAGCACCTGGCACCAGCACCTGGCACCAGCACCTGGCACCAGCACCTGGCACCAGCACCTGGCACCAGCACCTGGCACCAGCACCTGGCACCAGCACCTGGCACCAGCACCTGGCACCAGCACCTGGCACCAGCACCTGGCACCAGCACCTGGCACCAGCACCTGGCACCAGCACCTGGCACCAGCACCTGGCACCAGCACCTGGCACCAGCACCTGGCACCAGCACCTGGCACCAGCACCTGGCACCAGCACCTGGCACCAGCACCTGGCACCAGCACCTGGCACCAGCACCTGGCACCAGCACCTGGCACCAGCACCTGGCACCAGCACCTGGCACCAGCACCTGGCACCAGCACCTGGCACCAGCACCTGGCACCAGCACCTGGCACCAGCACCTGGCACCAGCACCTGGCACCAGCACCTGGCACCAGCACCTGGCACCAGCACCTGGCACCAGCACCTGGCACCAGCACCTGGCACCAGCACCTGGCACCAGCACCTGGCACCAGCACCTGGCACCAGCACCTGGCACCAGCACCTGGCACCAGCACCTGGCACCAGCACCTGGCACCAGCACCTGGCACCAGCACCTGGCACCAGCACCTGGCACCAGCACCTGGCACCAGCACCTGGCACCAGCACCTGGCACCAGCACCTGGCACCAGCACCTGGCACCAGCACCTGGCACCAGCACCTGGCACCAGCACCTGGCACCAGCACCTGGCACCAGCACCTGGCACCAGCACCTGGCACCAGCACCTGGCACCAGCACCTGGCACCAGCACCTGGCACCAGCACCTGGCACCAGCACCTGGCACCAGCACCTGGCACCAGCACCTGGCACCAGCACCTGGCACCAGCACCTGGCACCAGCACCTGGCACCAGCACCTGGCACCAGCACCTGGCACCAGCACCTGGCACCAGCACCTGGCACCAGCACCTGGCACCAGCACCTGGCACCAGCACCTGGCACCAGCACCTGGCACCAGCACCTGGCACCAGCACCTGGCACCAGCACCTGGCACCAGCACCTGGCACCAGCACCTGGCACCAGCACCTGGCACCAGCACCTGGCACCAGCACCTGGCACCAGCACCTGGCACCAGCACCTGGCACCAGCACCTGGCACCAGCACCTGGCACCAGCACCTGGCACCAGCACCTGGCACCAGCACCTGGCACCAGCACCTGGCACCAGCACCTGGCACCAGCACCTGGCACCAGCACCTGGCACCAGCACCTGGCACCAGCACCTGGCACCAGCACCTGGCACCAGCACCTGGCACCAGCACCTGGCACCAGCACCTGGCACCAGCACCTGGCACCAGCACCTGGCACCAGCACCTGGCACCAGCACCTGGCACCAGCACCTGGCACCAGCACCTGGCACCAGCACCTGGCACCAGCACCTGGCACCAGCACCTGGCACCAGCACCTGGCACCAGCACCTGGCACCAGCACCTGGCACCAGCACCTGGCACCAGCACCTGGCACCAGCACCTGGCACCAGCACCTGGCACCAGCACCTGGCACCAGCACCTGGCACCAGCACCTGGCACCAGCACCTGGCACCAGCACCTGGCACCAGCACCTGGCACCAGCACCTGGCACCAGCACCTGGCACCAGCACCTGGCACCAGCACCTGGCACCAGCACCTGGCACCAGCACCTGGCACCAGCACCTGGCACCAGCACCTGGCACCAGCACCTGGCACCAGCACCTGGCACCAGCACCTGGCACCAGCACCTGGCACCAGCACCTGGCACCAGCACCTGGCACCAGCACCTGGCACCAGCACCTGGCACCAGCACCTGGCACCAGCACCTGGCACCAGCACCTGGCACCAGCACCTGGCACCAGCACCTGGCACCAGCACCTGGCACCAGCACCTGGCACCAGCACCTGGCACCAGCACCTGGCACCAGCACCTGGCACCAGCACCTGGCACCAGCACCTGGCACCAGCACCTGGCACCAGCACCTGGCACCAGCACCTGGCACCAGCACCTGGCACCAGCACCTGGCACCAGCACCTGGCACCAGCACCTGGCACCAGCACCTGGCACCAGCACCTGGCACCAGCACCCTGCAGACATCACCTGCCGACAGCACCTGGCCACAGCCCACAGCACATTCCTGCACATTTCACCGACAGCACCTGCCACACAGCACCTGCCGACAGCACCTGGCCACAGCCCACAGCACATTCCTGCACATTTCACCGACAGCACCTGCCACACAGCACCTGCCGACAGCACCTGGCCACAGCCCACAGCACATTCCTGCACATTTCACCGACAGCACCTGCCACACAGCACCTGCCGACAGCACCTGGCCACAGCCCACAGCACATTCCTGCACATTTCACCGACAGCACCTGCCACACAGCACCTGCCGACAGCACCTGGCCACAGCCCACAGCACATTCCTGCACATTTCACCGACAGCACCTGCCACACAGCACCTGCCGACAGCACCTGGCCACAGCCCACAGCACATTCCTGCACATTTCACCGACAGCACCTGCCACACAGCACCTGCCGACAGCACCTGGCACCAGCACCTGGCACACAGCACCTTCAGCCAGAAAGTTCGCCGACAGTGACCTGTTATTTGGGAAGTAAGAACCCCTATAGCTTCCAGCTATCTGGGGAAAAAGAAAAAGCTTGGCGATTCTTGGGAGTTGTGTAAAATCGATCCAGCAACGTCCCTCCGTTCAATGAGAGCCTTCAGCTGGGCTACCGACCTTTGACGCGTGATCGATTGTCGCGTGGTAACCTCGAAGAATTGAAAAATGTGGAGTTTGAAAAGTAGAGAGAAGAACCGGAGAAGAAAACGGGAATTTCGGGTCCAATGGGAGGCGTACTGACTTTCAGCATTCTTGGGATCAACAGAGTACAGGGCATCCTTTGACACAACATACATGTTGTTGTACTTTGCTTCTTGCTTCCTTGGACTTCCTTTTCTGTGACGTCAGCCAAGTCTTATCAGTGAAGTACATGACATCCCCGAGAGTTTCACTTAACACACAGCGGTGCTGTAGCTACCAGAGGGGGGGCCCTTCATTCGACAAAGGGGCAAACACATTGCCGTTCTCCAACCCAGGCGTTGTGATCTCCTGGCAGATTCGATTTCGAAGTCTCAAACTGAAGCTTTGGCACATTGCTCAAAACTTGCACCAGGAACTGCATAGGAATCCCAGGCATTGCCAGAACTCTGTAGAAGATGAGTGTTTCAAGGTTGAAGCTTGAGCGAAAACAGATTGCTGCGCGTGATGGAAGTTGTCTTGAGAAAGACAACATGCAGCGGTCAACACGCTCTTGCTGCGTGACAAAAAACAAAACAGACTGTTCAGCTTATGAAACCTTCTTGTTGCCACGAAAACAGAGCTCATGAAACCCACGAAACCGAATGCACAATACTAAGAGAAGCTCCAGAAGACTCTTGATTAGAAAACACCTCCCGCAGCTTCTGCATTGTAAGACACTCGTGGGACAGGAGACAGGCACTAGCTCAGGTGAGAACCGCAAGGCTCAGGTGGGCGATTCCCGCGATGCAAACAACGTTCTTGAAACCAAAGTGCGCAGCTTATCCTACGCCAAACACAGCAAGGCGGTAGAGTTCTCCTTGGGTCTTGGTTGGACAACGCCGGAAAAAGAAAAGTTCCTTGATCTTCAGTGAGGTCGCAACTGTTTGCAAAAAGGAAAAACGAACAGGCTTTTGGAGGAACAACCAAAGGATTCGGGCTGCAAACAAAGGTCAATGGTTTCGAAATGTTTCGAACGCATAAAGATAGACACCAGGCAAACGAGAGCCCTTCGCTTCGCATTCGAGGTCACAGGCTGAGAAATTTGATGCATTCTTCATCAAATTTCTTTCAAATCAACTCTCCTAAAAAAGCATTTGATTTCTTTCTTCTTCTGTTGCTATGCTGTGCATTCTTCCCACGCCTCGGCGGTAAAGTAACGCACTTTTGGCCTTCCGCTGCTCACTGCCACGAAGTTTCCATGCACGTGCGTCGCAACAGCTCCTGGGATTGCGACGGACACATGAATCAGCTCATCAAAATCACTGAAATCACCCAAGTGTCCTAGAAGCATTGGAAAAATATCTAGAAGTTCAATATATCGAATCTAACATATGTTGTTTTTCGTATGTGTATTTCATATGTGTATTTCATATCTTATCATATGTTTGATTCTCTTGAAGGTCTGGGCACAACCTCTTGGTCTCATCGACACTCATCCACACCTCTCGAGGGCTCGTAGTCCAAGTAGCCCTGGTTGTAGATGAAGATGCCAAAGACAATATAGGTCACCATCGCAGTCTGCGTCCCCGTGAGTGGATGAAGCAGGTCTCATGTGTCTCATGGGTCATGCCGACATATGACAACTAGGTATTGTATCCGCTCAGCAAAGCAGAAAACAACATCTGTCAGCTCGACAGATTCCAAACAAATGTGCTGTTTGGCGCTGAAAACTTCTGAAAACTGGCTGGCATAGTGCACTGCATTGTTTGTGTTTTTCGTGTTTCATATTTTACGTGCCTGCATAGTGCACTGGATGATGCCGAGCCATTTGTTTTGGATTTCCACCTGGAAAGTGCTCGCCCAATTCTCAATGTGAACGTGACCGCACCAGAAACAGGCGTAGACTCTAAAAGACTTGAAAAATGTTGCCATGTTGCACCCTGTATGTGTGTATAGGTTGACAGGCAATTCAATACAAATTTGGATTCGTTGGGCAAATATTTATCTGCATGTAGATATGTAAATATATATGTATATATATTTATATCTACATACATACATATACACGCATATATCGGAACCTATGCATATTTACACATATACAAACACATCACATATTCTAGATCTGCCAACCCCGGTTCGGAGCAGGAGGAGAGCATCAGAGAACGGGGGAAAGTTGACTGCGACGATGCCGATCACAACAACAACAACAACAACAACAACAACAACAACAACAACAACAACAACAACCCTGTTTCAGGCTCCCCAAAGCGTTGCTACTAGCATTGCAGCAGGTAGGCACAGACAAAAATCCCAATCGAACCCCACTTTTGATGTGGATAAAATCTCGGTACTGAGGTGCAATGATGATAAAAAATGGGGTTTACCTCATTCTTTAGGCAAGGACAAGTTCCAATTTAGGAAGGTACCACTGGATGATACCCTGAACCCTGAGGTCATCTTCAAATAGTTCAAAAAATTGCACCTATGACCTATGCCAAAATCAATTCTGGACATCTGCTCTCCGAGGTTCTCTGACGCCAATGATCTGTTCCTTGTCGAGCGCAAAGCATCCTCAATATATAATGCCTATACATGTATGTTCTTTAGCCCCTGTTGCCGCTGCATTGCAGCACCAAACAGCGTCATGACCATTGTCGGGGTCTCTATTTTTTTTGCAGGGAAATCATTCAGTGCGGATGCCTTGCAAAAATTCTGAGTTCTGAGGCTCACCTCAACATATGGCTTGTGACAACTTGTGTTTGGTACCTAGGTTTTTTCCAGAGCAGCGACGGATCTGCGCTACACAATTTGGGGGAATGCAACGTGATGAAACTCAAAGATCTGAAGATTTGGTACGTCCAGGACCCCCCAGACCCTGTTTTGCCCAGGATCCACCACGGATGGACGCACATTACAAACCTAGCTTTGGGTGATTGCATTTTCTGCCATCATGCTCTCATTGCTTTCCCATGAATTCGAATAGAAGGATGTAGAAAGGTCATACAGTATTGGAATTTATTTTTGACAGTGCAACGAAGGCAGTTCAGAAAAGCTCTTTGGAAAATTGTCAGGGGCAATGGTGCTCCAGCTCTGGGAATTTCAAGTGGCGGCACTTGGCCCATGGGTTTTTGGGTGCACCCTGACCTGTCAACAGAGTCGCGGGAGATTTGCATCGACCCAACTTAGGAGCCCCCCAACACGATGTGTGTGTGTGTGTGTGTCTGCAAGTGTCTGCGCCCTGCTCTGACACTCTGGGCTTTAATGATTTCAGGGAGGCTGCACGGGCCATTGTGGATCCAGACCCACCTCCAACAATGTTTCTAGTTCCGAAACAAGAATACTTCGAAAAAACGTAGTTTCATGTTTGGTTTCACCAGGTCCAAGATAACTCCCAGGCACTTTGTCAATGTTGCGAAAACGTTGAGAACGTACACACACACACACCAAAACAAAACAAATACGGTAGCCTTCGCAAAACGCGATTGGGATTGAAGACGGTTTTCTAAAGGTCTGCGGTTTCTAAAGATCAGAATTGGTACGCAAAACCTCACTCATTGTGATGCGGGCAGTCTTCGACACAAATGCAAATGATATCCATATTGACAGGGTCACAGCAATGCACCATGTGATATGTGACAAAACATTCAGAGATCTTTACATTTTACTGCAAGTCCACTCTTCGACCGCCTGCTGCTTGGTGCTGTAAGAGCAAAGCTTGTCAGGATCCTGGACCAATGTGGAGGAGAGAAGCTAAGTTCGAACAGAAACTGCGTTTAGGGGGTTCTACAATTTGTCGGTATGAAAAACACATGGTGATTCACCTCAGGAGGACAAATACATGTTGATTCACTAGACAGACTTTCGAACACACTGGGGTGAACGTAGCCAAGCTTAGATAGGACAGCTTCCATAGTGAGACTTTGTTGGTAGATGAGTTCTTCAAAACCAGGGTGAGCTGACAGCTGGCTGAAGATTTACATGTTCCATTTCCAATTGTGGTGCTTTGTAGACATACTATCTCTGACAGGATCAGACAATGCAATAAACACTCCATGTCCATGTGGCATACACAAAATGCATAAATGAATTCCGTAAGCACCTCTGACTACAATTGCTAGAAAAAAAGGCATAGAAATCATAGAAATGACGTCAAGCAACAGGGTCAGATTCGCAGAGCATGCTACTTGTAACTTGACAGTATGAACGGAGAACTGGATGGACCAGCATGTGATCATGTTTCGGTGAGGTTGGAATGGACATTGCTAATCTTGTTGAGATTTGATCCGGTCACCAAATCACCAAACCCCATAGTCGCATGCAGCTCAGCAGTCAAATCCACAAAATGAGATTCGGACTCTGAGGCCCTGTAGATACCATTCCAACGTCCGAAAATGAATTGTCAACAAATGTTGTGCAACGCAATTTCAGAACAACCATTCCGCACCCCCAATTTTGCAGTCCTATGGTTTTGTTCCGCCGGAAAAAGATCGTCCAAATCTGTTTGAGTCGCTTAGAGAATCACAGATTGAATCACTTAAAAAGTCTTAATAAAGTCTTATATACATATATATATATATATATACTATCACTTAAAGAGTCTGATTTTGACTATCTTTAAACTGGCCAAGTGTGAGCACCTCACTGGCACCGAAGAGCTCCATGCCAAGTCGAAGGCTCAGGAAAGTGAACTCGAAAGGGCTATATGTTACTCACTCTATACATAAATATATGTATGCATTATATGTGTGTATATATATATACATTTATGCATATACATATTTATGTTTATCATATATCTGTCCATATATCTCTGTTTCTTTTCCAAAGAAAGTGACATGTCTTGTGACAACCCCTTCATCCTCAGATTCTCTGCTCCAATTTGCTCCCTACAATTCTGAAACTGAGAGCTGATATGTGTGTCTGTGTGTCTTATCTGATGGCTATTCTTGGTCCGTGGTCTGCAGGGCAAGACTTGCGTCCATGGAAACCTTGAACTAAGTAGACATCGTTACTTCACCATGACTTTTGTACTCTGTATTACATTCAATGTACTCGAAGTCCACTTCTTTCTGCTGGTATTTTGGAAGGAATCTTGTTTCAGGCCGTGCGCAACGCTTTCCAGGAAATCTCATGTTTTGATGGAGAGTCAGCTGCAGTTGCGGAAATCGTCAATGCCGTTTTCACTTCGCAGTATGGAAACGTTGAATATGTCCATGTATCTCAAAACAAAAAAACTTGGACAAGAGCTTTGTGTGGACTGCCCCTTCAACACTGATTGCGTTGCTTTCTTCTATGAATTCTCGCTAAGTTCGCTGTCTTTGAGACTCCTAGCATTATCACCCACAATCTCACTCTTGCTGTCTCAATCTTTCAAAACTCCCAAGACAATGCATTGCATGTCTCGATTTTTCTCGCGGAAGTGCTGTAATGCAGCTCAAGCTGTGAGACGGGAACTTCAATTGCAGGCTGTGCATCCATAATTAGCTGCGTGCTTTCCGGGAGACCAAACAGCCTTTCCTCACTTTGAATCGGTGACATTACAATATGAAAACAACATCAACAGGGCGATGTAAATCGAGCATGGCTGACCACTCCCCCCTCACAGTGACAAAGTCTTGGAAGAGCTGCTTGAATTTGCATCACAGACTCTCGGACCTCACCACGTTCCAAACGCTCGGTGATTGGAAGGGACAGATTCCGAATTCCAAGCAAAATGACAGATTAGAAGTCATGTTTAGAAGCCTTTCGAAGCCATAATCTAGGATCATCAAGCCTGTTACAGCAAGGTATAGGAACCAGCTACCACAAAGGTGTCAAAATTGTAATCCAGACGCTGACAAAGGCGAACAAAACGGCCAGAACTTTGTCTCAAAACAAGCTGTCTCTGAGCTGCACACAGCATCGTCGCAATCTAGGGAGTCAAAAGGCTGTGAATACGAACAAAGAATGGATAGAGGGAAAAATATGTTAAATATGTAAATCCTAATTCAAATCCCAATGTAAATCCTGATTCTCTTGAATGATTTACCCAAGTCTCTTCTGACGTCCATGTATAGAAGTAGCCTCGAACAAAGGCTTCCAACAGCACAATTCGATGCTTCTTCGTGGTAACATAAAGAGATGGCCGTGTTGAAAAAGAAATCTGGGGATGAAGTTCTTTGGTTTCGAAAAGTTATTCGATGCATATATGTATATATATATATATGAATTCTGTGTAGTGATGTGTAGTGATGTGTGTCACATGTCGTGCCGGTCGCTTCGTGGCCGCCTTCGTGTGTCCTGCACGTTCTGCCAACTCAAAGGCTGTAAGACGGCGCTGATTGCCCTGACGCGGTGGGACAAATCAAACGCAACAGCTGAGGATAGCAGTGCTAAGGATAGCAGCTCTGTGATCTCTCACTGCTATGACTTCTGTTCGAGTTTGAAAGAGTGCCTCACCAGTTGCATTTTGGGTTCGCACCGCCAGAGTAAAACAGTAAAAAAATGTATATAGAAGATGTAGAAAGTGATAAAAGCTCAATGGATGACAAAGGTCAATGGATAGGGAGGGGGACGTACGACGACAAGAGGACTGCTCTGGTCTCATCTGTATCTCGCCTCATCGAAGGAATGATTCACATCTGCCTTGTTCTCCATGAGCAGCTGGACAACAGAAGCATGCCCCTGGAGAAGTTGCTGCATTGACACATCAACTTCTGCAATTCTGCATACTTCACAAAAACATTCCAATGCAGAAGGAGTACAATATGTTTTATTTGGGCTTCTGTATGGTCTACTTGGAACAACCACTTGAATTTCGAACGGGATGGGAACCATTAGAAACATTGCGAAAGGGAAAGCATGAAATGACTGGGCTACCGAATTACTCGTTTCAACTGGCCGCTCATCAATCAAATCAACGGAGTCTCAGCAGTCTCAGTCTTCTGAACGAAAAAATGATTCAGTGATTTGAAAGGTCCACGTGAATGCTTCCTTAGTTATGGATGCGCTCCCAAAATGTTTTGATTTCACATCTCTTGCATCTTTTGGGGATCAATTCAGGGATTGAAAACCAAGGTGCACCACAAGGAATCGAATGAACTTCAATGGCGAAGCTTACAATAAGCATGGGAGAACAATAAGCATGGGAGAAACCACATTTCATAAGATATAAGAAACTGAAGAATGTGGAGTCTTGTCTTTGATTCCCTAAGAGATCCTAAGAGTCTCGATTGGCCCTTAAGCAATAGCTTGATGCCCCCAACTCACTTCTCTGCGAGACTGACTTTTTGATCTCTGACAATTGCGACAATCCAAAGCTATTCTCTCGGAAACTGCTCGGATCGACCTTGGCTGAACCCAGTTCGGAAAAAAACAAAGAATCCAGGTTCTAAAATGTTTGCCTAGCGAAAAATCAGACATGCTTTCAGAGATGTTCCACTGATACTGACCCAAGGGCACCTCTTTTTGTGTCTCAGCCACCGACTCTCAGATGCAGTGTCAGGCAGACATTTCAGAACTGACCTTTCTCAACACAAAGAGATTGCCACGGTCACCTGGTCAAACCAAGAGATGGCGGTACCGCGCCCAAGCGGAGCGGCTGAAAGCTCATCAAATTGTAAACAAATGCTAGCTGCAACATGCTGCAACAGTGCATAGCCTCGGCTGAGTCGGAGGTCATTGTCCAAATATGTCACCTCAGATCCAAGACATGCCAGGCATTGCACCAAGGCTACAGAAAATCGGTCGATCTGAGAAGGAGAAAAACCCCAGGCGGCGCTGTGAGCCCTTCTGCTTCATGTCTTGGTCAAAGGGATTGCCCAGACAGAAGGTGCTTAAAATGTTTTGCATATAACAGGCTGGACGACAGTCCTATGTCTACTAGCAATCCGTTTGGATACACAAATACTGACGCTCATCTCAAATCTGCAGTAACAGCTGACAGGTGCCTGCAAAATGCCTGTTGCGCTTGCAGGTGCTGGAATTGGCAAAAGTCCAAACAACCTCGGAGAATCGCAGCTTTATGAAACCCATGGAAGGAGTCCGAAGGAGTGAGAAATTGCTGATTTTGACGATCGAAAGTCTGGGGAGTGGGGAGAAGTGGGGAGAAGTGGGGAGAAGTGGGCAGAAGTGGGGAGAAGTGGGGAGAAGTGGGCAGAAGTCGGGAGAAGTGGGGAGAAGTGGGGAGAAGTGGGGAGAAGTGGGCAGAAGTCGGGAGAAGTGGGGAGAAGTGGGGAGAAGTGGGGAGAAGGGACTCTGGACCTTTGGGACCTTTGGCTTTCCTGAGGTGCCCTGGCGTAAAGACTTTGAAACACACTCCAACTGTGGTCTTCTCAAGGCCGTCGGCCTGAAACGTTGCCAAGGCATTTGTGAACTCAGAGACATAAAACGATGAAAAACGATGGATTGATTTCAACAATTTTCAACATGTCTCTTCTGATTCGGTGCCTGAGGAAGGTAGCTGCCCCCGGGATTCTCCGTTGCTCCCTGCTTGAAGAGCAAAAAGTCATCCAGGCGACTCACGAATTCCTGGCAATGCTCTGGAAATGTCCAACCATCTACGGCAGAGGAAACAGTGCCAGAAATGAGCAAGGATGGGAATTCAAAAATGATCATTTCTGCAAGGATAGGAATGCACACATGACCATGGTGTTTAACCACCACCACAACCACCACCACCACTACCACTACCACTAGTACAACTACAACCATGGCACTGTCACGGCTCTGATGATGCTGAAGATGACGTTCCTCTCCAGTTGGGCATGTCTTAAAAACTATACGGGAGTTTAAGGCTCTACTCAAACTGTTTTTACTTGTATCAGTACAAGAGCCTGGATCATGTGGAACAAGGGTGGAACAAGACTACGGCAAGAAAAACGGAATTAACATGGGAATCAAAAAAACTGTCTTCTTCTTCTTCTTTTTCTTCTTCTTCCATATTCATCTATATTCTACATTTTTTTCTTCTTCTTCTTCTTCTTCTTCTTCTTCTTCTTCTTCTTCTTCTTTTTCTTCATCATCATCTTCTTCTTCTTCTTCTTCTTCTTCTTGAGTTCATTTTCGAAGCTCCACAGCCTCCCGCTGATCTGGGCCAAGGGGAGCGATGCTCGCGTCAACCGTGTTTCGCCTGCGAAGCTTCAAGTCCAGACGAAAGGATCCGCCATTTTCATGGCTTTGGTGACTTTGAAAACATTCAAAGGGACAAGAAGTCAAGTCATCCGAAGATTTCGCAAAGTTTTCACTGGGATGAAAAAAGGGGAATGGCTCCAATCTTGATTGTAAAGATGGAGGCAGTGGCAGAAAAAACAGGAAGAGCCATGCGTTCCGAGTGCTGCTGTGACTTTGTTGGCATGTCACAAAATGTCGAACTTGCATGGCGCTTGCGTCTGAAAATCTGCCGGTCAAAATTACTACAAAGCTAAGCACACCCGATAAATAGCGCCACGTAGCGCTCCGACCCACAAGCACACCTCTCTCAGAACTACTGAGCACAAGCAGTAGACATGACATGACAAGAATTAACATAAGTTGCTGCGGGATCCTGTAACTTGGTGGGGACCAAAGAATGACTTCTTGCACACTGCACACCTCTGGATCTTCCCCTCCTTTGACGGTGCTGACCAGACTACCTGCGTTTTGTAAATGTGCCGATCCTCCTTGCTCGTAAAGTTCTTTAGAGTCCTTCATATTTGATTCATACTTGGTTCATATTTGGTTCAATATTGTATTCCTCAAATGTTGCTGCTCTGCTGTCGTCACAGTGCAGGACACAACTTTCGCAAACCAGTTCCCCACCACCATGGTGATCTGTGGGACGGCGAATTGGAGCCCGTCTTCCTCCACTGAGGGGATTTACAAACTAGAAACAAACGTTTTGCATCTCCTGAAACCCTGTGTCTCGCTGAAGGTTCAGTGGCTAAGTCGTTCATTGGACTCGTTGGTCATCCGAGAGGTACCCGTTCGTTGCTATGTTTCCTCTGCAACTCACCTGCTCATAGCTGCTCTGCCAAGTCGCACCCGATCGCTGTGAACTCCAGATTCCGAGCTATACCTTCCTGGCTCGCGCCCAGCCATGGTCTACAAAACATAGGCCCACCCGAGATTCCAACAGCCAGTGCAAATGACCGAATCGGTTCTGTACTTGGCGCAGCATTGCTCTGCGAATCCGGATGGTCTCGACCATTGTGTTTGATGGAAATGAAATGATTTCTATAGCAATTGTAGTCAGACCTGCTTGTGGCAAGGCATTTTGCGTACGCCATGTCTTTTCTTCATGGCATTTTCAGATAGCACCCTACCTGGAAATGTGCTCAGGCCCCTCAGCACTGGTTTTCGGGACACAAGTCTTCCCGCCCTACCGCCTGAGGATCGAGAAACTGCAAGATCGGCTTATCCTGTCCACAAATTGAAGAGTTCGCTTTCCCATGATTGAACACATCATGAATGAATCATGCAGATGTAGAATGCTTCCTGCAAAGGCTGGAAGAAACCAGGTCGTCCAAGGCCCAGGATTGAAGCACTGGTCCTTTGGGCAGCTGAGCTCGTGCCAGCACCGAAAAACTGAGAGTAAATCTGCTCAAAAAGAAAAACTGAGAGTAAACTCAGAGAAAACTCAGAGAAAACTGAGGAACTAGTTGTAGATGAAAGGTTCTTTAGTTCGCCGTGTTTGGTTTGTGTGATGTCGGTTTGGAAGACGTTGGAACCTAGGGCTTGCGGCAGTGTCTTGTTGATCCGACAATCAGCTGTCAGACAGTCCACTATTCTTTACTGAGTTCGTTCCTCCTTGCATCTGTTGAGGTTTGAATATGGCTTTTTTTTTTGTTTCATGTTGCATTGTGCTTTCGAGTGGAGTAAATCTCAGTTCCACCACCATGTGGATGCAGGACTTAGTAGACTGCTTAGTAGACTGCTTAGTAGACTGCTTAGTAGACTACGTAGTAGACTTAGTAGACTTAGTCACTGTTTGAATCAGATTGTCTTGCCAAATGGGTGAGGCTGATTTCTGGTCAGAGCTCGTCCACAGAAGCTCCCAGTCTCCACGCAGCTGATCACCTGAGATATCTCAAACAGCAAAGACTTCCCCTTTCTTTCAAACGAAGAACATGAATCAACATGAATCTTTATTCTCTTACATTTTGATACATTCTGATACACTTTGATGCGTGTTGTCACTTACTACCTTTAAGATCTGCAAATTAGAATTCCGTGCCAGTGCGCGAGCGGAGAAGAGACTTGATAGGACATGTGATCTGAAGAACCAAATCAACACAGATCTTCAAATCAAAAGTCCCAACTCTGGGGTCCCGCTCTTGAGAGTGGCTCAGACGTAGGATTCAGGGTCTCAAGCTCCATGAAGCTGGCATGGACAGCGAGCAGGAAGCGCAGGCGCCATAAGGGCAGAAAGCTCACTGGCAGATAAATGGCACTTGCAAACACCGAAGAAAGCTACTGAGTTTGGTCACATTAAAACCCGCTTCAGGAAATCTTGAGATGTTTGTTTGGAAGCAAGTTGTGATGCGGAACACACATGACTGCTGAAAACGCTGGTATGATGGCGTGTTGACGGTAAAGGGTCTTTTGACGGTGAACGGTCTGACTGAAAGACCAAGTGCAATCATGCTTGCTCGACAAATTATACTCACTTTATCTTGGGTTCTGATTCGCTCAGAAAGGTTCTACATTGAAGACATTGGTTCAATCAAATTGTCATCTGAGATTGTAGTCATGTAGGTACTGAAACAGCCAAGAATTGCTGGGTTGACAGTCTCTTGACCTCACTGGTCTTCGATTCATCCGCTCCACGCTTTGTGGTTTTGATGACGTCAAGCAATTCCTCAGAGGCGTTGGCAGCGGCTAAATGCAGCCAGCTGAGTGCTGCGTGATCAGTCCGCTCAGTCTGCAACCTTCTTTAGCCCCTCTCGGCGTTGACTCCGCACCTGATCTTGCCATGTTGTCACCATACACATGCCATGTCACCATATACGCATATATCTGCCACGTACGAAGTTTCAGGCAATGCATATGGAAGCCAGAGATCCAACATCAACCGAGAGTTTGCTTGCTTCAATCAAGTGCTGGTTTCTGCAAGGAGGTGGTTCACTTTGGCACTAGAACCAGAGCAAAGTCCCATCCGTCCAAGAGAGGTACAAAGGTTGCCAAGAAGGCAGCAGCTGCAGCAAATGCCTCTGCAAGATAACTCATGGAGTTTCCTGTGAAGAAGTCAACAAGCAATTTAAAGATATGAGCAACTTATTGAGTTTCTATGCTGGAAAGCACCGTTGTGACATTGATTCTGTCAAGTGGCCAATGGTGTCCCCAGCTCAGGAAGGGCTCCCTCCATGGTGCCATCTATGGCATGCCGGACAGTACGGGCAGACATGTGCGGACGTAGCTGTGAAGGCTGTGCTCCTGCAACCATCTGCTTTAAACAGAAGAAAACACTGACAAGAACAACAATGAAAACATCAACGCTCACAACAACAGCTACGATCACCAGCACTACCACCCAGGAGCACCACCTTAAGAACGGCGACAGCAACACGGACAAATAGCAACAATGCCGACGACATCGACGACATCGACGACGACGACGACGACGACGACGACGACGACAACGACGACGACAACGACGACAACTTACAACTTACAACTTACAACTTACAACTTACAACTAACAACTAACAACTAACAACTAACAACAACTAACAACAATTGACAACAATTAACAACAACTAACAACAATTAACAACAACAACAACAACAACAACAACAACAACAACAACAACCACAACAACCACAACAACCACAACAACCACAACAACCACAACAACCACAACAACCACAACAACCACAACAACCACAACAACCACAACAACACCCACGACGACGACAGCAGCAGCAGCAGCAGCCGCCGCTGCCGCAGCCGACGGTCAACACCCAACAGCCAGGAGCCCACAACCAACTGGCAACAAGCAAACAACACTGACACAGTTCATGTTAATTTCGCAATTTGATTGAATCCTGAGTCTGAAAATGTGGTGGAAAAAACTGGACAACAGCATCTTATCAAAGTGCAAATCCTGCTGGAAAGCAGATCTTTTATTCAAATGCTTCATAGGCTTCAAATGCAGGGCGGCAGAGGAGCACGTCTCAGATTTCTTTTGAGCAAATGTGAAGAGCACAATCGGAGTTCTGCTGCCAAGTGAAGATTGAGACATGTCGCTCCTGCCACAGCGAAAGCGAGAGACATCATCAAAGAAATCCCAGCCTCAGCCCAACATTAATCTGCTCGACAATCAGTCAGTTGAGCGGTGTTGTCACCGCAAGATGCTGAAAGACTGAACGAAGACTGCATTCATCTCACTTGAAAAAGCCCCACTGTGGCAGGCATTGCACGGCTGTTGCATCGTGCTTCGTTTCTTGGTCTCTCGCGGCAAGGCAGCCTTTACGGATCGTTGACCTGTCCCAAACTGCCACTTGAAAAGCTACTATCTAGCCCTCCACCTTCTCCAGGCTGCACCAGGCTCAAGAGCAAGAAAAATCATTGGAACTGAAAAATCATTTTAACTTTCATTAACTTTCTTCATTCTTCTTTGGGTTTGTTGGGACTCTTGGGTCTCATCTTTTGCCCTTCTGAAAAGAACTCCGGGAATGATACCAAAATCCTGCAAAGGTGAGAAATGAGTTCGGAAGTTCTTGAAGTTTCGTTGGGAGTTTTCTTCTGTCTTCTGAAGTGAAGTTTCTCTTGAAAGCAATCCAGCCTGGCTTTGCGATTCATGGGCTCGGGCAGCGGTTGTGCAGAGACTGAAGTCTGACACATAGCTTTGCACTGCTTAAGCTTATGTGTCATGACTGTCGCCATAGAGACAGTGCTCCAAACATCAATGAAACTGCTCGCCTTGAGTATTGTCTTTCAAAATGTCGTTCTCTACTCCTTGTATATATACACATATTTATGTGCGTACCCCAATTGATCCACTTTTAAACTACATACATACATACATACATACATACATACATACATACATACATACATACA
>VSDK01016702.1:348846-363531 GCA_009767595.1 Symbiodinium kawagutii
ATGTATGCATGTATGCATGTATGCATGTATGCATGTATGCATGTATGCATGTATGCATGTATGCATGTATGCATGGATGCATGGATGCATGGAAGCATGAATGCATATATATATATATATCTCTCTCTCCTTTTCTTCCTGCTGCTTGGCTGAGTGTCCCGTGATTCCTGGGCTGCTGGTCTTCAGCAGCTGATGCACCTATCTGGAAAAATGACCATGGTCACCTCATCTGCAGTCTCGAGATTTCAAGCTGTGGTCAGAGATGAAAGCCAATTCCACCAGAGGGCGGGTGGGCACTGGGCCCAGAAGCTTGACACAAGCATCATCATGACGAAGAGATAGGAACCATCTCTCCTTTTCTTCCTGCTGCTTGGCTGAGTGTCCCGTGATTCCTGGGCTGCTGGTCTTCAGCAGCTGATGCACCTATCTGGAAAAATGACCATGGTCACCTCATCTGCAGTCTCGAGATTTCAAGCTGTGGTCAGAGATGAAAGCCAATTCCGATCTCAAGGTACTACTCTGTAAGAAGAGAATGAATCACGGGCCAGGCCACAGCGGACAACCGTTCGATCTTCCATTTGGCAGCTCTGTCCAAAGAATGCACTAGCAACTGTGCACCCACTTCCTGAAGGTAATACTCCAGAGTTCGAATGCGTGACCATCTGCCACGCCATGCAACCCATGATATATCTTCAGAATTTGAATACAAAAACGTGGCACCTGACCCACGAAGGACGCCTGGAGTGGCGCCCCTGTCAGTTTGACGACAAGGGATTCCCAAGCGTTTCATAATTGCATCCCACTGTTTTCTGAATGCACTCAAAGACCCTGGGTATAGTTTTTCATCAAGATCCAGATGGCCAAAAATACGGTCGCAAATCCAAATCATCTCAGCATCGTCGATCCGACCATGTTGACGCCTAGCAAAGCGAGCAGTTTTTGGATCGGCAACGTGGATAAACAGGCTGCTGGATTCGTGGCCCATATCAGAAGGAAAAACTAAATCCCTGCGAGTCAAGGCAACCATCTCAGAGGGATGCAGCATAGCTCCGAAGCCCAGGACAACAAGTCCCAACCAGTTAAACCACTTCCATAAAGCAGCTAAGCAAAGTGCGGCTTTCACGGCTGAAGCTGGGAGAACGGCTCGGCACTGACCAGGCTCATGGATCTGCCATTTACGGTCTATCTGCCATGCCACGCTCAAGTGCGGACGCACTTGAGGATGTAGTTCTTGTAAACCAGTTATAGCATATACAAAGAGGTACCTTGGAAGACCTGATTCGAAACAGTAAAGTCCGTATGCGCGCAAAGCCCAAGCAACAGCTTTGCAATCATCCAACAAACGAGCAAACTTCATCTGAAGATGCTCATCGCACCACACTTCGAAGGCTTCAACGCACCGTTTCATACGATCTGAAGTCACTTGTACAAACCCTACACTCAAATCCATGGGTCCGCGAGGAGCTCGGGGTCCAGGGTGCGGATGACTATCACCGCACAGCAGAAGCAGGAAACGGATCCACCTAGCAGGATTCTTCGGGACTCTAGATGCCTCCACCACAATGTCAAACCGTTGGGAGTCACCTGCGAGGAGGTCGATAGTCCATTGGGCCAGTGCTCTACTGGGAGGCTGCACTGGCCGATCTCTAGAAGGATCGTCACTGCGATTGTCTGCTGAATAGCAATGCAGGCAGCCAGGGTACAATCCAGATCCAAGGACATATGCTAAGGAGCCCTGCAAAACTCGGCTTATTGCAGCACTGCTAGAGCGACCTTTGGCAGCTGAACCGATGGTGACCCTGCTGTCTAGTAGACCTACAAACCTAGAGTCCGGGTGACTCTTAGCCATAGATTTTAACCAAGATTTGTACACTCTAGTTTCATTCACATTGATATGACCCCGCCGTTTAAAATGGTAGCGGAACAACTCATGGAAAGGGAGACTATTGCAAAGCTCGCTAATCCACTCCGGGTCCTCAAACCATTCACGTTGGGGATACACATCTTCAGTTGGGGGACTATACGTGGTTACAGCTTCAACCAAACCCACCTCGGCTAACGATCTGGATCGCACTGCATCGGGAATGGACGGTACATGTCCACGGATTGCACTGGCCAATCCACTTGCAATGCGGCTCACCAGCTCGAAGGGATAGGCACCTGAGAAGCTGGCAACTGATTCACCTACTTTGGGTACTCGCCCATAAACTGCTTGTGAAGATGGCTGACATCTCTTATCGAAATCTTTTATGGAATCTTTAGTGAATGTCCCCTGCACAACAAAATGGTTATTCTTGTAAGCGCAAGTACAACGGGATTCCAAGGCTATCAACCAGGGTTGGTTATGTAACCATTTGGAGTGCTTGCTGAAAGCACTGCCGTAACTGCAAAAGTAAAAATGGCTTATAACACAACCAAGAGAGATCAGCATCTTGTAGCAGTGAAGGAGGTAGAGTCGGGAATTTCCAGGTTGTTCAACACTTATATATTGCCCTAACTGCAAGGCTATCATCAAGATAAAGGCTGTGCGTCTAGCTAAGGTATTATGGTATGCAGTTACGGGTTCCTGTGGGTCAAAACCGGCTGGCACTGCTTTGGATCGAAGTTGCGGCCTTCGAAGAGTGCCATAAGTCAAGCATGGAACACCGGCATGCCAGCACCGCACAACGCGACGCATAGCCAGGGCAATGAGCTCATGGCACACACTGGATGAGCTGATGTCTCCAATGCGAAGTCTCCTAGCATCTACGTCGAAC
The DNA here is from genome assembly GCA_009767595.1 of Symbiodinium kawagutii. Lineage (NCBI taxonomy): Eukaryota > Dinophyceae > Suessiales > Symbiodiniaceae > Symbiodinium > Symbiodinium kawagutii. Next base: position 351,603 of record VSDK01016702.1, read on the forward strand.
CCGTCATGCACGACTAAGCCTAATCTCTGACGCGCTAAGGACCAACCACCTGTGCCTCGGAAAATCTCAACGCAGTCAAAAAGAATTCCTTCACTGAGAGGCTTGGGAACTCCTAAGGCCATGGTCTGCTTAAACTGAGGCTGCAAAGTGGAAAGCTGTTGCAAGTGAAAATTTTCTGACTCTATGCTAAAACCCTTTTCTTTAAGAATCTCAGCCGCGGGGCTGATCAGTTTGGTATAGAACCCTTTTTGTTCGGTATGCCTCCATAGTTCCTTAGTCATGGATGTGCTGATTTTTGAATAGGTAACGGCACCTCCTACTGGGCTGGCGTCTGTGCAAAAGATCCTGTCACAGTAGGTGGCTCGGAGATCGCTCTGGGCCAAAGGTGCAAGGCAAGCTACAAGTTGGAGCTCCGATCGTGAAATCCTTGAAAGGCTGAACACTTGATTCTTTGGGATGTGTTTGCCCTCTTTGAAAACATGATCAAGGACCGCAAAAATAGCCCGTCTAAACATCAACACATTAATCCAGCAACCTAAAAGGATGGAAAGGATCTGGGGAGTGCAGGTACCACGGTGAACAATGCTGAGGGTTATGATAGCTAACATGGCCACTCGATTCCTCGGAGCCATCACCTTACCTGCCAATCCATCGAAGTCGGCTCCCAGTAGGATTCCTGTGGATTGATTTCGTTTTCGTTTGCGTTCGTGTTGGACTAGGCCCACTTCTTTATAGGCGCTTTCAGCAGCTTTAAACACAAGAGTATCTCTTAAGATGGGGTTATCCTTGAAGTGTTTGATTGCAACCTTTTGGATACCAATGTGATCATCTATTGCAAGAAGTTCTATAAAATCTGTTCTAGGGATAGGGTGTCTATATCGGAGAACTTCGTTGGGGACCATAGCTCCGCAGAGATATCTAAGCACATTGCTGTGTGCCTGTTGAGCAACTTCGACAGCAAGATTGTCTCCCATGGCCAACGTGCTTAAACACACCCGAACCTTGCAACCTGCTAAGTGGGGCTTGTAGCAACGGAGATGGGACAATTCAGAACTATCGAACACAAACTTGAAGGCATTACGGGAGGACCGTTTTTGGCTTACAAGGAAGGTATAATAAAAGTCGCTCAAATCATCTGCAGAAAACCTATACATGTACCCAGGTTCCAAATGAAGTAGTCCCAGCATGGAGCCAGGAGCAAGCTCTTTGGTAGAGTTGGAAATGCTATAGGTTCGACTATTGATGGTCCGTGGATTAATTATGAGACGATCCCATTGGACATCTTTGCCAACACTGAAAATTCCTACAGCTTCGTCTGAGGGCTTAAGGCTGGCTTCGATGAGGTCGCAGGCTCCTAAAGCATCCCATCTTGCGACTAACTTAAGAAACTCCCCCTTACTACAATGCATTTTGCCCGGGGGGACTGGTTCCCATAGTTGAGGGGGTTTCCGCATCACCTCTGGATCCTGAAAAGCTGCTCTCAACAGGGGGTCACTCAAGTATCGTTCAGCTGCGAATGATGGCGGGTTTTCCCACTTTATGCGACTCGAGATCACTGGCTTCACGCTAGCGCTAAGGTCTGTAGCTAGCGAGCTGCCAGCAGCTGTGCACTGCTCTGATTGATCTGGATGAAAGCTCGGCTTCGGCTGTCTGCTAAAGTGGGATGAATATGGATCAAAACTACTATGCAAATAGTTAAGGATATCGGTTAGGTCCTCTGACCCAAGAGTGCTCCTGGGAAGTTCCTTGGATTTGTTAATTAACACCTCAAATTTCTCTCGAGCCCTACCCAGATCGTCTGCGATCCAAGATTCCATCAGCATGAAGTGAGTCAGCATTGCTTCGATACGTTCGATCACAGCATGCTGCTGAGAGGAAATTGCTGCTCCTAAACGAGCACTAGGTGGGACTCTCTTTGGGAATCCGAGCACCTCGAAATTCAATGCACTAGGGATTATGACCAGCATGTTGTATCGGGTGCGGTGGAAACGAAGCCGTGCTCTCCGTCTCGGATTGAGGTGCTTGCACTCCATCCAACGCCACCTGGGGAGGGGGATGGGCCAAAGGGACCCGCGGGAAGTCCCATCACTATTGCAGGATTTCACTGCGACCATGGAGGCCGCTGCAAAGGCTGTTAGAGCTGACCTACAGAACCAAAAACCTCTGACCATGCTATGCACTAATTCAACACCACTAAAAACTCGGTTATGACTAGGATCAAGAGATGGAAGCTGCTTACTATCCAGTTCAGGGGGGCATGAGGCATCACTGGCAAATTGTGCTTGAATAAATTGCAAAAGCTCATGGGTGTTATCCCCACCTGTCTCAAGATACCGGTCTAGCTCTGGGTCTCTGGGTCGGCATTGCTGGAACTTGAGGCAGCTCCGGATTTTCCTTTGCCGTTCCCCTTCTTGGCCTTTGGTTTTGGCTTTGGTTTCTCTGGATCCTTTTCCGGAGGATCCTGGGCAGGATTTTTGGCTAGGCTCTGCATTCTCGACTCCATATAATCGAGCTCCTTCAAGTATGCCAGGTTGGCTGACACCCAAGCTGGTGCCGACAACCGACTGAACGGTTGAAGCCCTGGGCGCTTGCGATGGGTCACCAGCACTTGCCATGCTGGCTCTTGGTGGCCCGTCAACAACCAAGCCAGCTGCAGCTTCCCTGAGTCGATCGCCGCTTGCTCGCAGAAAATCAGGATCTTCGCCAGCACACCCATCAATTCCAAATTCTGAGACTGGAACGCGGTGTGCCAACCCTCTGCACACAATGTTGCTACATAGGCCAGAGTCCGATGATCTGCTAAAGGGATGCGCCGCTCCACATACTTCTTCATCAGATTTCCATCCTCTCGGGATGGGTCGAGCCCCAGTTCCTGAAGAGCTTGTCGGCGAACTGTTGCAGCCATCAGCCCTAAGTCCTGGCTGCTTCGAACGAAGGCATCCCTTGCCAAGCAGCCCTTGACACTGTAGCCACCGGCGTTTGCGTTGCCCCCATCTGACCCGCTTAGCAAGCCGACAATCGGGTCTGCATGCCTCGGGGCCACCAGCTTCTTCAGTAGCAGAGCATTCTGTTGAAGTTGGCCGAACAAAATCTGTTGAAGAGGATCTGCATTTTGCAAAGCCAAAGTTGAACTCAGGCTCTCCTGCGCGGTCCCCATTTCTTCGGCTTCTCGTTCCAGTTCTGCATAGAAGTTTTCCTGCAGCGCTGTTGATGCACTCACCTGGCGACGACGTGTCTCTGCATGGCCCACCCTTGGCGGAGGGGCACCGGCTAAAACTTGGAGCCGATTCCATTCGTCTGGTTGGAGAGGATCCCGTCCCAGTCCACTGCCGAACAATGGTGGTGTCTTGCTTGGGGAAGAGCGATGGCCTCCAACAGGAGGCGGAGGCACTGCTGCTGCTCTCTGCTGTTCCGACTCCAGTTGACGTACGCGATCTCGAAGTCGCTGAAGTTCTGAGGCTTCGAACCTGGCCGGCTGGCCATCGGGCTCCCCAATGGGAGCATCGTCCACCTCCTCTTCGCCTTCCTGCAAAGGCTCCCCATCGATGTCCTCTTCGGCTGCAGTCTGGTACTCTTGAGCTGGGCCCACCTCCATCTCTGAAGTGATCCATGCATCTGCCAGTTCTAGTACCGCAGACTTCAAAGGGGCACCTGTTTTGATACCCACTGCAAACTGATGCACATTGGTGCCCTTGAACTTGGACTTGAGGCTTGAGATAGGGAAGAACGAGGTTGCAGCACCCCAAGGCAAATCGGCCAATTCGATGTCTGCTGATCCAAGTGTTCCGCCTCGAGCACCCAAAATAGGCACGGTGCCTAAGTGAAAAGCCACCGGGTCCAGCCCCAGTTCGAGCTCCAGTCCGACCAAATATGCATGGATATCTGGATGAGTTGGGATGGCCACCATGAAGCCACCGCTGCGCACATAAACCAAAGCCGCCACGCATACTGCGTCCACTCCAGCTGAACTTCCTGAGCCTGAAGGAAGCACCACAGTGGGCAGAGTTTTGCCTTCTATATGAGCTGCTACCAGGTCTTCGATAGCAGCTTGGGTGAGGTGACTCACACCCTTTGGGGCCATCGCCGACGGCTGCCGACGAGATAGGCCTCGACCTCTGCTTGACTTGCGAATGCGTGGGATATGGAATCCCGGTGCAGGCCGTCCTGCCTGTCACCCAACCTGTCGATGTATCGATTGTAATCCTGAGTCCAGAAGCCCGGCGAATTGCCAGGTCCACGCAGCACCACGTAATAGCTGTTCCTGAAGGGAACAGTAGGCGAAGCAGCCTCACAAAATAGGCCGTCCAATCGACGGCGAGCAGCTACCCCTGCCCTGAAAGCCCGTGCTAAGCGCGCACGAGGTGGCCACTGGGAGTCCACTGCTCGAAGGCCCGAGCAAAGACTCTGCAAAAATGGCAAATCCAGTGCAAGCAAAGCAGTTGCGCTCTCAGCCTCGAGAGCTTGGACCTCAAGGTCCGATGTGATCTGGTGCGGATCGTAGAACTCCTGAGCCTCACGAGTGCTGGATCCACTCACGCTGTAGCCCCCACCAGCAACCTCAGCCCTAATGGATGGAGCAGATGGAATACCACCCTCTGGCGCAACGGGCGCCGGTGATCTCTAATCCAGCCAGCAAGACAGTAATTTGCTCGATGTCCCGAGCGCCACCACCGTTCATTCACTGCTGCGACGATATTCAGCCAACCGACCCCTTAAATCCAGAGGGGGAGAAAACACAGGGTTCAGTTCGCAGTTGAGGGCCCGTAGCACTGAAAATAGGACCCTGCGACAACCAGCAGAGAAAGTGATGGCCCCCAGGATAAAACCACAGCAACAGCACCCGATGGAGCAAATCACTATGGCTAGGCACAGCGCGCCCCAGGGACAGGAACTACCTGAAGTTAGCCACCTAAGCTCCCTAAGGAACTCAGGCAACCACAGGTAGAGGCTCATGTTCTTGATCCCAGAAGCTTGACACAAGCATCATCATGACGAAGAGATAGGAACCATATATATGCATGTGTGCATGTATGCATGTATGCATGTATGCATTTTTGCATGCATGGATGCATGGATGCATGGATGCATTTATGCATGTTTGCATGTATGCATGTATTCATGTTTGTATGTTTGTATGTATGCATGTATGGCATGTATGATATGTATGTTTGTGTGCATGTATGCATGTATGCATGTACAGATGTACGGATGTACGGATGTACGGATGTGTGCATGTATGCATGTATGCATGTACGCATGTATGCATGTATGCATGTACAGGTGTACGGATGTACGGATGTACGGATGTGTGCGTGTATGCATGTATGAATGTATGCATGTATGCATATATGCATGGATGCATGTGTGTATGAATGTAATGTAATGTAATGTAGTGTAGTGTATTGTAATGTCATGTAGTGTAGTGTAGTGTATTGTAATGTAATGTATGTATGTGTGTGTGTGTGTGTGTTTATGTATGTTTGCACGCATATATGTTCGTTGAATTGTATTGCGTCGTGTTGCATTGTGTTGCATTGTGTTGCATTGTGTTGCATTGTGTTGCATTGTGTTGCATTGCCTCGCGTTAGGTTACGTTCTACATTACATCACATGTCATACTGTTTATGTGCCTTCTTTATGTTCTTTTCTCATGATATGTTTGGTCATTCTTACCATTTTTTCCTAACGTCTGGGAGCATTTTGAGCCAACCAGCAAAGGAAGTGGTGAGCATAGCCGAATCTTCCGGGTCAGCCTCACTGCAGTACTCAATCATATCACGTCCATTTTCAGTAGTATCAGTGACCAAGATTACTTGAAAAATGCTGTAAGTGAAGCAAAAAAACTCACACTCTGGAAAAAAGTATTCCATGCCAAAGAGAAAATTGTCTGAAAACAAAGTCTTGACACTTTACACTGTACACTGTTTCTTAGTGACCACATTTCACATTGCATTTCTTCAAAGACAGTCTTGCTGAAACCCTGCTTACCCCTTGGACACCCCCTGGACACCCCCTGGACACCCCCTGGACACCCCCTGGACACCCCCTGGACACCCGCTGGACACCCCCGATCCACACCTGCTCTGCTGCCTCCCCCCTGGACACCCCCTGGACACCCGCTGGACACCCCAGATCCACACCTGCTCTGCTGCCTCTTGTAAAGCGCTCCTTTCATAGCGTCCGTCCGATGAGAAGCCTTGCCTGGAAAGATGATGAAACTAAAACCTCAGAAGCCTTGGAAGCCTTGCTTTCGACAAGTTTTAGTTTTCCAGGTCTGTGAGCTCCAAAAGGAAAACGGCTACTGTTGAGGTTACGGGTTCGTGTGCTCTCAGATTTTTTGCAGCGTCTTTCTACCTTTGCATAAAAGAGGCAGCAACCTAGACTCCGAAGCTGAGCTCTTGACACGTTCGCATTAAACTTCAACAAAGTCTCACAAACCTCACGGTGCGCCCACAAGGCTTCAGGGCTCTGCCCCGAGAGGTATGCTACTGGCAACTCCTACCTTTGCAGCAAGTCTTCCCCACATATTCTCAGGTGTTCCCAGGTCTCTATGAAGTGCTCTCACCCGTTGGATCCCTTTGGCTCGCGCCTCAAGATGACCTTCGCCAGATGCCACAGATAGAGGCGTCCAGCCCTCGCAAGGAGAGTCGCAACTCTACGAGTCAACTTCGGAGTCTTGATGACCCGTGAAAAATCAAGAATGGCTGCCATACCAAAAGAATTGCCATACACTTCTTGGTAAACTTTGTACAACACAAAAAGTCATCCAAAAGACTGCTCTCTGAGTTGGGAGACCAATTTGACCATCGTGCATTGCAGTGTCGAAGGAAAATGATTGAAAGGATATGTATGAATCTGAATAGGTGTATAGCTATTTCTATATATATATATACGTGTATATATATACATATACAATATTAATATTTATATACACATGATTCAAAGTGAAAGCCAAAGCCGAGCACCATGGAGTCGAGGACAAGGGACAAATTGAGCGACGCACCGGACGCATGGACCTGGCCTTGTCACCTCCATCATCAGCATCTGCGCCATGTTTCAACAAGGCCTGGGACCCCCAGATTCCAACAAAACAAATAAAACAAAAAAAACAAGCAAACATAGCATCTATGCAAATCCAAACACCAATATGCAAACTGTGTCAAAGCATAGAGAACCCCCGTTGAGCGGAACCCAACTGGTTGACATAGAATTGCCTCATTTCGTCATATTTTGTCTATCTCAATCGGCCACCTGAAAACACCCGAGGTCAGTGCTGCGAACATGCGAATTCGTGTTTGTGCATTTGTGTGTGTGTGTGTCTGTCTTCCTTGGTGCAGGTGTGTCCATGGCTTGGTTCTCACAGAGACGGTGTGTATAACATGTGTAGCGTCAAAATCTGTCAGCTCTACAGCACTGAATCGGCCCCTTTCCGCCTTACACACTGGTGTATGCCCTTCCCGGGATGCCACTAGAAGAGGCGTCGATCCGTTCTTGCTCAAGGCATCTACATTGGCCTGCAAGTTGGGTGTACAGCAACGTGTTGGACATGGGGTGATTTGCCACGTAATTCCCTTCACATGCTTTGAAGGAACCATCCTTCACAGTACTTCCACCTACACCCTCAATCAAGAACTCTGTACTGGCATAATTTTCGCAAGCATGCTTCTCCCATCGCGTCAAATTTCACTGTCTTCATGTTCACAAATTTCACGTTGAAGATAAAGAATTCTGACGCATCCACCTTGTAGGTCAGCAGAAATTCACAGACCTTAGAATGGCGACTGCTGTCACAACCTGCACTCCAGTACAGGCTATGCTTGCGGTGCTTCTAAGTACTTCTACTTCTAGGAAGCTTTCTTCATGCCAAAGTTTCTGTGCCCAAATCAGTTCCGGATAGTAGAGGACTCTTTGTTTGATGAGCTTTCGAAGCTCTCTCCTTTGAAGACAAATAGAAATGCAAAAGGAAAACTTCAACAAAGACCTGCAGTTTCACCTGAACAACCCCGCATTGTCATCTGCATCCATCTGCTGGGAACCCCCACATCCTCATGTCCAAGGTAACAAGCTTCATGCAAAGGAGTATATCCATATGAGCCCTGCCACGACATCTGTGGTTTGCCTTTTGTGACTTTCATGGCATCCTGTAATTTGCAATGTAACTTACAATAAAACCTGCTATTATCAAAGTACGCAACTGCTCAGAAACCTAGAAATGACACCCAAACTGCCGCAAACGACCAAGCGCAAGCATTCTATCTGCATGCAGCCATGCACATCAACTGCGCAGATTGATTTGTTCATTTTGTTCCATCTTGTGATGGCCATCCATTGCCTTGGCGTTCAGATTGCCACCCTTCTCTGTGATCAGCTTTAAGATCGGAAGGCGCCCACTGTGAGTTGCCTAAGTCTTCGACGTCACTTCCAACACAAAGGGGCTGCTTTCAGGACGACTCACAGTGAACCCTCGTGCCTGTGGCATCCTGTGACCTTGACTCAAGCTTGCAAAACGTCCAAGATGCAGACCTTCTGCAAGAGTGTGGCACCCTCTGCGTCTCTCAGCTTCACACTCATCCCCTGCAAAATCAAGTAAGCTTTCATGCGGAGCGCATCTGCAATGTCATTACCCGGATTGCTCTGAAACTGAAAAGCGAACCACAGGATCCAAATCCCTCCAATCCAAATGACAAAGATTCAGATGTAAAATACAGAATTGTTCAAAATATCATCTTTGTGGGACAGTCGATTGATACCAATATTTTCAACTGATTCAACAGTGCCTGGGACAGGAGGATCCACACGCACTCAGCATCACCTCTTTCACAAAGCTCGTGCAAATCAACCTCGGCCAGTTATGAATAATCTTAGATTAGAAGATACCAAACGTCCGTTGGAACTTTGCAAGTAGTTCTGTAGGCTTGTAGACTCACTTCTCCTGATTTTAGACCAGAACTCTGCTGGACAGTATTCATGACTTGAAGATTCTCGGCAAACGGCTAAGGCCTGTGCAAAAACCAGGTTCAGCTCTTCGATGAGTGTTGTTTGAAGCGCCTGCATATTGGATCCAGGATGCACAAAAGCATATATATATATATGTGTGTGTGTGTATATATATACATATAGGTACGTGCTTCCCTAAAAGACTCCAAAATACCAGCCAAAATGTGGCAGATTGAGAAGCCAAAACATGCTATCGATTAGTTCAACATAGGACTGACATGCTGAATTGCAAGAGTGTTGTAGTTGTCCGTGCCAACCAGACATTTTGCAATGATCGCATCGTATCCAATTAAAGATTGACATCACTCTCTTGTCCTAGGAGTGCAAACAATCGAACTGAAGTTAGAATGCAGCAATGCAAATAAACGTCGAATATAGATAAAATTGATTTAAAGCATGCAGCAAGAAAGCCTAAATCTTTGCAGATGCAAACCATGCTGCGCATTCTAAACGCAAAGAATGCCACCGAGCTGCATGAAGTTTTGGCTCGTCAAGGCGCCACATGTACAACTTAGATGTCCTGGAGAAGAATTCAGAATGCATTGAAAAATTTCCTCATTCTATTCATGCTATTCCTGGTTTTCCTCATTTTCCTCATTTTCCTCATTTTCCTCATTTTCCGCTTCCTCATTCTCAAGTAATCGAACAGTGCTAAACACTGGGAGGAAACTTCAGGTAGACCATGCCATCTCAACAAAGCATACTGTCCTGCGCAGCTTCGGCCATGCCGTTGGTAGCGCGTGGCACAACTTGCTTAAAGCCTGAAGCTTTGGAGAAAAGGGAAATGGATTGAAACCGAATGAAATGAAAATTTTGGATTACCTAAAAATCATTGCTTTGGATAAAACAAAAAGAGACAAAAAAAATGCAATGTCCATTCTGGAAATGGCTGAGGTCTGTGGGATCACACAAAAACACCGAGCCAGTGGTCAAAGTGCCCAAGTGCTAAGAAGCAAGAAATAAGAAAAGAAGAAAGACATGACAAAAAGAGGAAGAAAGAAATAGCAAAACAAATAATGAAGAAAAATGATAATGTATGGGATGGAGAACCTGCAGTCTGAAAATGATCTCCGGTCATGACAATCAGATTGTTGTAGCAGTGTGGTATGGCATTGTGGTTTTAGAAAATGTATTGCAACACAGCATTTCAAGGTCATAAAGAAATCTGAGCTGCACTGGTAGAGGCAAGAGAAACCTTCCTGTGGGATCATATCCTCAAGATCGAAAATTCACAATAGCTGTCCAATACAAAGCGGCATGGAATGGGATCGATAATTGACGACTACAACACATGTAGTTGGCATGTAATGGTTTCATGGATACAAAAACTCGTGAAATTGAAACACCAAGTCCAGCCTCATCGTGTTTCAGTACGATGCTCAACTTGGTCATGGCATCGACGCTGAACCTTGCAGTTGAGCAATGCTCCATTCTGTGTCACATTTGGCAGAAAATTCTACCACAAAACGAGGTCCAAGATTGCAATATAGAGTAAAGTCAAGTCCGAAGTGCAGAAAACAACGCTGCAAAAAGATCTTGCCTGGCCAAAGTCGGACAGTCGTGGCCACTTGCAGCACAAAGAGTGCTTCGGTCAACGACACATGAAAATGTTCAATGTCAGCGATTACAAACAACACACAGTGCGGCATGTGGTACAGCTCAAGTTGTGCCCTCCAAAAACTCATCCACATCACTCCCTGATGGGTTTCGCGAAGCTTCAGTGCATGGTTGTCAGAAATACGGGACATGGCTGGGCCTCCCCGCAGTCCCGATTCATATTTGTTTGGACATGTTTTGATGCCGCTACAGGCATTTGCCGCAGGAGCCGGTGAAGCCCTGAATTAATAATCCTTGACACAATGATAAGCAAAATCATTTGAACTGGGTTCGTTGACCAGCTCACTGATTGGTTTCCAGGTGTTTCTCCTTGCTTGGCAACCCTGGAATCGCCATGACTGACCACCTTACCACCTTGCTGTAGGTTCTCGTTCTGATTGTTGGTGAACCTTGGTTGTTTTTGGATCTTGTTGGCCACTGAGTACTGGTTGTTGAGTTTCATCTACTATTCAGGACCAGCTGTTGATCGTTCATGCAGCTTCGTGTTTGGTTGATCAACAAGAAAGGTATCCCAAACGAGACCCCTGACCATTTTGAAACCGCCAGTTTACCATGCCCCGACTTAGGTCATTCTTAGCCATACCCTGGCTACTCAACTTCTGCAACATCAATCGCATGCCATGTTTGCTAAGCAGTTTCCTTTTTAAAGCTTGTGGTGTCACATCCCAATAGCACGTACTCTATTGGCAGTGCGTTGAAGAAAAAAGAGAGATCCCAGTCACCCATGGGATCTCTGCGCCTTTTCATTCCCTCACGGGCTCAAAGACTCTTGAGAAATTTGCTCCTGAGCAGTGAAACCGAAGAAAACCGGAAACCAAATGATTTTCAACGTATTTCAATCAAAAATCAAATGTAGCCATACATCCCCTCCCCCTTTCAGAAAGTGTCACCAGTCAGGGGTCTGGGCTCACTTGCGCGCCGGAACATGGGCCCACTTGCGCACCCAGGCATCTTCCACACAGGAAATGAACGACCTTTCACTAAAACAGACCTAAATGGACTCACTCGCGCACCCAGACTCAGCCCATCACAGAGGCTAACCATAACACACACAGAAACAGATGGGCTCACTCGCGCACCCAGGCCATTGGGACCTCCCCTTCGCCTTTGAGGGTCTGGGTTTAGGGGGGACATGGGGACATGGGGACATGGGGACACGGGGACATGCCGTGCACTTGGGGACATGGCAACCTCCTTCACCCTTTAGGGTCTTGGTTTAGGGGGGGACATGGGGACATGGGGACATGGGGGCATGCACTACTGAACATATCAAATCTCCCACCCCCTCTGGCCTCTGCATGCACTACTGAACATA
>VSDK01016702.1:364348-374348 GCA_009767595.1 Symbiodinium kawagutii
CGGGCGCACAAGCGAGCCAGTCCGCGGGTGCACAAGCGAGCCAATCCGCGGGTGCACAAGCGAACCCCATGCCCCAGTCAGCACGCCAGGTCAGCGGCAATCCATGTGTCTAAAGATTTGAAAATAACCTTAAAACTCAAAGCCCCCATTTTACAGCAGTACAAGAAAATGCCATATCTTTGCCACAGGGATTGACGCCTTCCTGAAACAGCTCAACCAGTCGGAACTCAAACGGTTTGGAGATAAATCATGTGAAAAAACTCAGCTTAAACCAAACTTGGTAAAAGAGACATCTGCGAACATTGTGAGGTTCAGCAAAGCAGCTTCCACCAACATCCCCAAGAAAAGAACTACTCTTGTTAGAGCTTTCAAAGGACTTGTAACATTGTACAAGATCCCTGCACAAGCGCGCCCTACATGAGATGCTGTGAGCTTTTGCAAGATCCCTCGACAACAACTCTACAAGAGCTCTCTGTAATGCGCTTGCAAGAGATCTCTGCGCAAGAATCCTACGTCGTGGAACAGCATGGGTTTACCTGCAAATGGTGGTAGCTACTAACCATGCAACCCAGGTTTGGGAGCCATTTTTGCACAAGCACGGCTTGAGGTGAGAGACAAGTGGAAACAAGTAGCGACCAAGGACAAATAATGGTGGAACAACTTGTCTCTTTGTGGGAGGCAAGTGAGAGACCAGTGGGAGACAAGTGGGAGACCGGGAGACCAGAAGAGATCAAGGATTGCTTCATGATAGAACAAAAGCCGAATTGAGAAACTCATTCAGCTCTGCGCTCTTTGGGGAAAGACAAAGCAAACACCCCATTGCTCGTCGAAAAAAGAAACAAACACATTGCTGAGCGAAATGAATCAGGCACCTGATGGTTCTCGGTGAGCGCATACTGTGTGGTAAAGTTCGGTCCGCCGTTGAACGCGACGCTGGCGACTTATTTCAACACGGGAGGCAACAAATGGCATGGCACGGCACAGCACCTCACGGCATGGCAGGGCATGGCAGGGCATGGCATCGCTGGAAAATGCTGGGGTCAGCGCAAGGCTGACGTCAGCTGCACATCTGCCGGGAGCTGTCGCAACAATGCCATAGGTGGCCGCCGTTTCAGCGTTTCAACAGCAGCGGTTGCCTTGAACTAGGCCGCTCGACTGATCACGGACGCTGCAACGCCTCTGTTTTCCAACTGAACCAAACCTGTCTTGGCCTTGAGTCTTGACATTGGAATGTTAAAAGTTCAGAGCTGCAGATCTGACTTCGCACTAGATCTGCAATGAACCATCTTCGGTGCTCAACTTAGTGAAAGCTCAGGAGCAAATCCTCCCTAGCACCAACGATGGCACCCTAACAGCATGGCGGAGAATTGTTCACAGCGCAAACAGCGTTGCCCCCTGCAGTCATCTCTGAAGATAGCCAAGGCGGCGTTGCCCAAGCTCTACACTCGCCATTTGTCGGACGAAGATCTCAATGTTGACCACGTGATCCACGCAATCTGCACAATGCTCTAATCTGAGCAGTTTTGGACGGCATTTTGGAGGGTGAGCTGTTCTTGAATTTCTTGCGTGAGGCCCAATGAAGTAGTCTTGGGTTTTCACGTTTTGTTTCACAACGAAACTATGTAGGTAGGACAGGAGAGAAGAGGTTTGTTGCCAACACTAGCAAAAAAAGACCCCTTCAATCTTGCAAGAAAACTACATTGATGTTGATTGACATGGGATCATCTTCTGACGGCCTGACGGCCAATGGGATCATCTTTTGGGCCATGGGCACAGCGTGCTTGTTCCCTACCTGAAAGGCTGCTGGCAGCTGTGGCTTCTCCAAACGAGCATGCTGGATGCTCTAACTTTCTTGCCAAGGGATTCGATGAGCTAAAACTGTTCATTGGCCACATCCTCTTAGACTGGAACATCTGAATGCAGCGGTAGCTCTGAGGTAACAACAGGAGCCGATCAATTGGAAATGGGGGATGCTGCTTGACTTATATGGCATGGAAAGATACTTCTGTGGAGCGTGTGCCTCAAGCGAGCGCAAGGTTTGCAGGGAATACCCACACACTGAGTGGTGCATCAGCAGGTCCAGGAACGTAGAGTCGAGATGCAATGCCACTTGTCCTTTGACTTGACCTGTTCAATCTGCAAACTCTTGAAAATAGTTCCAAAGCTTGTGGACTACACACACGCAACAATACTTCTGGCGCAACTTCCCATCGTGGCAGCAAGACCACTCCGCATGATATCATCTTCTGACGGCCTGACGGCCAGTGGGATCATCTTTTGGGCCATGGGCACAGCGTGCTTGTTCCCCACTTGAAAGGCTGCTGGCAGCTGCGGCTTGTCCAAACGGGGTTGCTGGATGCTCTAACTTTTTTGCCGAAGGATTCGATGAGCAAAAACTATTCGCTAGCCACATCCTCTTAGACTGGAACATCTGCAGGCACCCGTAGCGCTGCTACAACATGTGCCCATGTCTTGCAAAGGCAAATCTCAAGTTAAGTACCTTGTGGTCTCACTTTCTTGTCCTTTGACTTGACCTGTTCAATCTGCACACTCTTGAAATGGTTCCAGAGGTTGTGCATCAGAAGCTTTGGCCACACCTTGAGTTTCTCTCAGAAATCTGCTGGAGAGGCACCGCAAAACCTGAGCAGTCCGTCTTGGTTGGAATTACCATGAATGAATCATCCAAATGGAGATGCGCCTCACAAAATGGCTGCTGCATGCGAAAGAATTCTATCAACAAAAGCCGCGGTGTTTGATTTTGCCAAGCACTGTTGAGCTCGACAATGGATGTGCGCGCACAATCAAAGCCGTGACGTGACTTGCACAGTCCTTGGTCTGATCAAGTCTCTTGATAGCGGCCAACATGTTTGGACACTTGCTGGCGGCCGGCCTAAGTCATCATTGCACGACATCCCGTTGCTAAACTCTGAAATCTACGAATATGCCGAATATACCAGTTGACTGGTCATGTTTTCGCCACTCTCAAAACAGGACTGAAGATTGCAACAATGTGTCAAGGGAGATCCTCTGGCACACCAAGCGCTGCCAGCAGTGGTCTGATTCTGCACCTACGCTGGATGCAATTTAAAGCGGTCCTGAAGGTTGACGCACACTGCTGGCAACTGTAGCTTCTCCAAACGAGCATGCTGGATGCTCTAACTTTCTTGCCACTGGATGCGATGAGCTAAAACTGTTGATTGGCCATATGGGTTGTAGTCAAAACCGTGTGTGAGAATCCGGATCCCAAACTTTTGAATGCATGATGTAGAGGCAGCGGTCTTTGTGAAGGAATAATACAAGATAGGACTCCGATGATCATTGATGTTGATGATAGTACCAAAGTGGCTTGGCCTGCCAACCGGTGGGTACCTGACTACTGTGGGCACTTTTGGGCATCGCTAGAGGCATCGCTGAATACAATGTCATTCCTGACATGCTTTCCATTCCAACATGTCAACAAGTATACTCGCCATATAGCACTTGAGACTAAAATTGGGTATTGCTGAGCATCCCTTCCCTAAGAACTGCTTCTGTTGAACTCCCCTGCAGCCATATGTAGCTGCGCCGGTCTTCATGACGGAAATATGAAAATGACTTTGGGTCCGGCCAATTACAAACGTAATTAGGGTTTTGATTCTAACCCACATCCTCTGAGACTGGAACATCTGCAGGCACCGGTAGCGCTGCTACAACATGTGCCCATGTCTTGCAAAGGCAAATCTCAAGTTAAGTACCTTGCGGTCTCACTTTCTTGTGAACATCTGCAGGCACCCGTAGCGCTGCTATAACATGTGCCCATGTCTTGCAAAGGCAAATCTCAAGTTAAGTACCTTGCGGTCTCACTTTCTTGTCCTTTGACTTGACCTGTTCAATCTGCACACTCTTGAAAATGGTTCCAGAGGTTGTGGATCAGAAGCTTTGGCCACACCTTGAGTTTCTCTCAGAAATCTGCTGGAGAGGCACCGCAAAACCTGAGCAGTCCGTCTTGGTTGGAATTACCATGAATGAATCATCCAAATGGAGATGCGCCTCACAAAATGTCTGCTGCATGCGAAAGAATTCTATCAACAAAAGCCGCGATGTTTGATTTTGCCAAGCACTGTTGAGCTCGACAATGGATGTGCGCGCACAATCAAAGCCGTGACGTGACTTGCACAGTCCTTGGTCTGATCAAGTCTCTTGATAGCGGCCAGCATGTTTGGACACTTGCTGGCGGCCGGCCTAAGTCATCATTGCACGACATCCCGTTGCTAAACTCTGAAATCTACGAATATGCCGAATATACCAGTTGACTGGTCATGTTTTCGCCACTCTCAAAACAGGACTGAAGATTGCAACAATGTGTCAAGGGAGATCCTCTGGCACACCAAGCGCTGCCAGCAGTGGTCTGATTCTGCACCTACGCTGGATGCAATTTAAAGCGGTCCTGAAGGATTGACGCACACTGCTGGCAACTGTAGCTTCTCCAAACGAGCATGCTGGATGCTCTAACTTTCTTGCCACTGGATGCGATGAGCTAAAAATATTCATTGGCCACATCCTCGAACGTCTGAATGCAGCGGTAGCTCTCAGGTAACAACAGGAGCCCATCAATTGGAAATGGGGGGATGCTGCTTGACTACTGCAAGGGATCTGGTGGTGCCAGCAGGCTGGTTCAAGTATGGCATCATTTATCATGCAAAGACAAAGCCCGTCTGCAAAGGAAAAGCATGTCCGCAAACCCAAGAGCTTCTAGACATGTCCTTGAAAGGGCAAATCTCAAGTTAAGTACCTTGTGGTGTCACTTTCTTGTCCTTTGACTTGACCTGTTCAGTCTGCACTTTCTGGTGGAACTATCGTTTTAGAGCTCGGGGATGTGCTACCAGTGACACCATCAGTCCTCAGAAATCTGCCGGAGAGGCACTGCAACATTGAGCAGTCCGTCTTGATCAGGATTGCATATCATCCGCGTGGACCACATGGAGATTTGAGTAGCAGACAAAAGTCTGTCTCACAAAAGTGTCCATATGGTAAACTGGGTGGTCCCCTATCGGTTATGAAGGTGTGGTACAAGTTGGAAAACCAACGCGTCCACCGGAAATCTAGATGAATGGTGTTTTTAATCACTTGATTGGACATTGTTCCAGCTTTTGCGAAAGCTTCTGCGCAGCTTCCACTGTGGGTACTGTTACTTCCGCGAAGCCACTTTTGCTACAACCAACTTCCGCGTTCTGCGAAGCTTGAGAGATACAATGCGAAGCTTCATACTCCCGTCTCTTGCGCGAAGCTTCGTGAAGCTGTGCGCCATCTGGTTTCACCAGCTGTGTGATACAGAAGTTTAGCAGGCTTTCTCAGCAGCTGTGTGCCATCTGGTTGCACCGTCCGACCAAATGATTGGCAAGTTTCCTTCTAATGAGCAGCGCAATCAAACATGAAACTGCCTAGTGCGCGAAGCTTCGTGAAGCTTCTGCGGCCTTCCACGACTCGAATTCAAACATTTTCCGCCCAATGATTTCTGGTATCCTTTGGCTTCAGTCAAAGCCCAAATATATACGCTGTTAAGCACCGACGATGGCTCCTGAACCAAATATACCAGTTGATGGGTCATGTTCTCGTCATCAACACAGGACTGCAGATTGCGACAGTGTGTGGAAGCAGCTCCACTGGCGCACCAACCGCTGCCAGCATTGGTCTGGACGCAGTCTAAAGCGGTACGCCTGATGGATGCTGCGGGCAGCTGTGGCTTGTCCGAACGAGCATGCTGGATGCTGTACCTAGTGCATCCAATGATACATCAATTAATGCTCGATTTATTGCTCAGGGTAGCCTTGTTAATCCTTCTCCAACAAGAAACGTGTTCATCTTGATCAAATTGGAAAGAAACTGGTTTCAAACTCAAACTCTGATGTGTTCAATTTTCGCAAAGTCTAGTGATTCAGCCCGACGATCCTGCGAATGGGAAACACATTTGCTGCATAGGCGACTGGTTATAGAATAGCTGGCTTGCTGCAATACCCACTATACAGCAATAGATTTGCTGGTTATATTCCTTCTCCTGTCATTCTAGAGGTAGGACTTCGAAATGTCCTATCTTGCAAGCCAACATGACCACTAACAAGTCCTATACAGGGCTGCGTTGTTCTTCGGATTCCATCTTACATTGAGGGACGCTTGATTTCCATGTCGAGTGAAAATCCGGCGTGGAATTGCGCCATTCCATGCTCCAAACTACTGCTAGCAGTGGTCTGATTCTGCACCTACGCTGGATGCAATTTAAAGCAGTCCTGAAGGTTGACGCACACTGCTGGCAACTGTAGCTTCTCCAAACGAGCATGCTGGATGCTCTAACTTTCTTGCCACTGGATTCGATGAGCTAAAACTGTTCATTGGCCACATCCTCTTAGACTGGAACATCTGAATGCAGCGGTAGCTCTGAGGTGAGCCCATCAATTTGGAAATGGGGGGATGCTGCTTGACTACTGCAAGGGATCTGGTGGTGCCAGCAGGCTGGTTCAAGTATGGCATCATTTATCATGCAAAGAGAAAGCACGTCTGCAAAGGAAAAACATGTCTGCGAACTCAAGAGCTTCTGACATGTCTTGAAACAGCAAATCTCAAGTTAAGTACCTTGTGGTGTCACTTTCTTCTCCTTTGACTTGACCTGTTCAGTCTGCACTTTCTGGTTGAAGTATCGTTTCAGAGCTCGGGGATGTGCTACCAGTGACACCTTGAGTCCTCAGAAATCTGCTGGAGAGGCACTGCAAAACCGAGCAGTCCGTCTTGATCGGGATTGCATATCATCCGCATGAACCACATGGAGATTTGAGTAGCAGACAAAAGTCTGTCTCACAAAAGTGTTCATATGGCATGGAAAGATACTTCTGTGGAGCGTGTGCCTCAAGCGAGCGCAAGGCTTGCAGGGAATACCCACCCACTCAGGGGTGGTGCATCAACAGGTCCGGGAACCGAGAGATCATCTGTCTCATGGCAACAATTCGCTGCCCTTCAAAGAACATGTGCTCAGTGCGGTATCTTGTTCAATTATACATCAAATTGACACGTGATTGGCATCAAATTGGGCATCAAACAGATCTTGTTCGGATGGGCGGACCCATCTCGTTCACCGGCTGACTATGAATGCGAAGAAACAATTAGCGCAAGCCCCTTACTTGGAATGAATTGTACAAATTGAAGTGGCTGCCCATATGGTTGGGTCGTCCCCTATCGGTTGTGAAGGGATGGTACAAGTTGGAAAACCGACGCATCCACCGGAAATCTAGATGAATGGTGATTGGACATTATTCCATCTTTTGCGAAAACTTCTGCGCAGCTTCCGCCAAACTCGTCCTCTGGCACGCCAACCAAGCGCTGCCAGCAGTGGTCTGATTCTGCACCTACGCTGGATGCAATTTAAGGCGGTCCTGAAGGTTGACGCACACTGCTGGCAGCTGCGGCTTGTCCATACCAGCATGCAGGATGCTCTAACTTTCTCGCCACTGGATTCGATGAGCTAAAGCTGTTCATTGGCCACATCCTCTTGGACTGGAACATCTGCAGGTACCCGTAGCTCTGAGGTAACAACGGGAGCCCATCAATTGGAAATGGGGGGGTGCTGCTTGACTACTGCAAGGGATCTGGTGGTGCCAGCAGGCTGGTTCAAGTATGACATCATTTATCATGCAAAACAAAAGCACGTCGGCAAAGAAAAAACATGTCTGCAAACTCAAGAGCTTCTGACATGTCTTGAAACAGCAAATCTCAAGTTAAGTACCTTGTGGTGTCACTTTCTTCTCCTTTGACTTGACCTGTTCAATCTGCGCTTGAAAATAGTTCCAAAGGTCGTGGATCAAAAGCTTCGGCCACACACCAGTGACACCTTGAGTTTTCCTCAGAAATCTGTTGGAGAGGCGCCAAACCTGGATGGGTCATGTCTTCGTCCTTTTCCACATGGAGATGTGCCTCACAAAATTGCTGCTGGCCAAGGAATTCTATCCATAAAAGCCCCGGTGTTTGATTTCGCCAAGCACTGTTCAGCCCCACCATGGATGTATACGCACCATCCAGGTCGTGACTTTCACAGCCCTTGGTCTGATCAAGTCTCTTGATCGCGGCCAGCATGTTTGGACACTTGCTGGCGGCCTGCCCGAGTAATTATTGCCCGATATCCCGTTGCTAGACTCCGAAATCCAGCGGCCGCACCCGAATAAACCAATTGACGGGTCATGTTTTCGCCATTCTCAACACAGGACTGGAGATTGCGACAATGTGTCAAGCAAGATCCTCTGGCACACCAAGCGCTGCCAGCAGTCGTCTGATTCTGCACCTACGCTGGGTGCATTTCGCAGCAGTCTTGAAGCTTGATGGACGTTGTGGCAGCTGCGGCTTGTCCAAACCAGCATGCTGGATGCTCTAACTTTCTTGCCACTGGATTCGATGAGCTAAAACTGTTCATTGGCCCCATCCTCTTGGACTGGAACATCTGCAGGTACCCGTAGCTCTGAGGGAACAACAGGAGCCCATCAATTGGAAATGGGAGGATGCTGCTTGACTGCTGCAAGGGATCTGGTGGCGCCACCAGGCTGGTTCAAGTATGACATCATTTATCACGCAAAGAGAAAGCAAGAGGGCAAAGAAAAAGCATGTCTGCAAAGCCAAGAGCTTCTGACATGTCTTGAAAGGGCAAATCTCAAGTTAAGTACCTTGTGGTGTCACTTTCTTCTCCTTTGACTTGACCTGTTCAATCTGCGCTTGAAAATAGTTCCAAAGGTCGTGGATCAAAAGCTTCGGCCACACACCAGTGACACCTTGAGTTTTCCTCAGAAATCTGTTGGAGAGGCGCCAAACCTGGATGGGTCATGTCTTCGTCCTTTTCCACATGGAGATGTGCCTCACAAAATTGCTGCTGGCCAAGGAATTCTATCCATAAAAGCCCCGGTGTTTGATTTCGCCAAGCACTGTTCAGCCCCACCATGGATGTAAGATTCCGACAGTATCTCAAATGTGGTTTGTCCAAACGAGCATGCTTGGTGCTCTTCCTGCCAAGGGGTTCAAACTAAAGCCATTCATTGGCCACATCCGACTGAGGCAAGCAGAAAGTGAAAAGAGCCCATCCATGAGCCGGAGGGTGCTGTCGCCAGTACAGTATCATTTGCTATGCAAAGAACAAGCATGTCTGCAAACCATCTGCTGGCACAAGCTGGGTAGTCAAAACCCTGTGTGTGAATCTTGATCCCAAACTTTTGAATGCATGACGTAGAGGCGACGGTCTTTGTGAAGGAATAATGCAAGATAGGACTCCGATGATCATTGATGTTTATGATAGTACCAAAGTGGCTTGGCCTGCCAACGGGTGGGTACCTGACTACTGTGGGCACTTTTGGGCATCGCTAGAGGCATCGCTGAATACAATGTCATTCCTGACATGCTTTCCATTCCAACATGTCAACAAGTATACTCACCATATAGCACTTGAGACTAAAATTGGGCATCGCTGAGCATCCCTTACCTAAGAACTGCTTCTGTTGAAATCCTCTAAAGCCATGTGTAGCTGCAGCGGTCTTCAGGACGGAAATATGAAAACGGCTTTGGGTCGGGCCAATTAAAAACATAATTAACCCAGGTTTTGATTCTAACCCAACGCCAGGATTTTGCTCGCCAACCTCACCACACATGGGCACGTCCTCATGCTTGAGAACTCTTCTGCATGTCATGAAATTTCCAGCTACTGGGCCCAAGATGGCCAGATTGGAGATTTCAAGCCATGGCCAAGCTCTTCAACGTGCCGAATATACCAGTTGACGGGTCATGTTTTCGCCATTCTCAACACAGGACTGAAGATTGTAACGGTGTGTCATGCAAGATCCTCTGGCACACCAAGCGCTGCCAGCAGTGGTCTGATTCTGCACCTACGCTGGGTGCGATTCAAAGCAGTCTTGAAGCTTGACGGACGTTGTGGAAGCTGCGGCTTGTCCAAACCAGCATGCAGGATGCTCTAACTTTCTTGCCACTGGATTCACTAAAG
>VSDK01016702.1:379348-385066 GCA_009767595.1 Symbiodinium kawagutii
ATTCTCAAAACACATCAGTTCTCATTGTTTTTTTCGCAAAAACGCAGTTTCCAATTCAGAGGCCTTTACCTTCAGTCTAAATCAGCTTATGAGCTGAGTCAGAACCAGTCCCCGTCAGCACATCCCCTGCCGTCAGCTTGGCAGCTTTTTGCGCAAGACAAGCGCCAGAGTTTGTGATAGCTCGCAACCTCCCAGTTGTTCACAGTCTCCCGGCTTCACGAGCTGTGTAGCCTGCGCCTGTCCTCGTGGCTCCACAGAGTTGCAGCTTTGGAGTTGACCCCGAGTCCCAAAGCACGCAGAAGATCTTCCAGATTTGCAGCTTGCAACTTCTGCATCTGTCAAGCAGAGCTTTTCCTCGCCTCGACGCCCCAAGGCGAGACATTGCCGTTGCGTTCGGGCCTTCAGTGGAACCGAGCCGCTGCACCTGTGTCAGGGCAGCGTTCAAGATCTCCGAACAGACCCGTTGAATAATACATCCAGGTGGTCATTCATGATCTTTGGAAAACAATCTATGAAACACGTGGTGAAAAACGACGCACTTTTTGCAATCCACAAAAAGAGCCGGAAATGTTTCTGTACTTCGGAGGTGGCATTTCAGTGTTCACAGTTGCGATGTCATCCTGCCAAATGTTTTCCCTCCCCGGGTGAAAACGCCCAACTGCGTGCCATCTGCTCCAGTCATTCCCTTCCCTTGAGGCAGGCCGTTCTGAAAGTTTGGCCTTTTACGTGGGTGGACCAATCAGTAGCAATGGCTGGATATATTAGTTGATGGTGGAAAATACTAGGAAGATGATCGTTTCGCAACCACCCTATTCCCCGAAAGAACTTTGTTCTTCCCAAGCTCACTGCAGCCTTTTCTAGATTACAGTAGTTTCGCAGACTTCTACCAGAAACAGGTGAATGGATTACGTTCTTCAACTCTTTACGGTAGAAAGACTTGCAAACAAAAACGCCTAATAAATGAAGTATTCATTTGTTTGCGTAATACACCTTTTCATTTTGAAGACCTTACCGCGACTGCCCCGCGCGTTTGCCCCTCAAGCCCGCCTCCCACCATTCGAAGTGAAGTCTTTGCATCACCCAGAAAAAAATTCGGAAGGCCATAGATATTTCCATTTCGGACTGCAAGATGTCGACTTTGAAGTCCACAAAACTCAGCGCATGGTCGAACTTTTTCTGAAGTCCGGCGACCACGGTGAGCAATCGCAATGGCACAGACCTTATAAAAAGCTGAGTCATTTGAATCAGATTCATGGCTTTTGCTGGCAACCTCGACGTGATGAACACCCGAAGGTCAAGCATTTGAATCAGATTCATGGCCTTTGCTGGCAACCTGGACGTGATGACACCCTAAGGTCAGGCATTTGAATCAGATTCACGGCTGTCGCTGGCAAACCAACACCCCAAAGTGAGGCATTTCAGGCAGATTCATGGCTTTTTTGGAAGTTTGAACTCAACGGACCGGAAAAGTTGCTGTGCCCTTTGCACGGCCTTACAAACCGATTCTGGAAGCAGATCAAATCATCATGCCAATCAGAAGCGCGAAGACGGCAGATCTGTGCTTCGACTTTCCGTTCCACAGCCATGGACGTGAGCCCACGCTGTAGCTGCGTGGATTGATGACCTTTTGAATTCGGAAGTCAGCGCCAAGAAACGCACATGACCATGGCGATCAAAGCGCTGTGACTTTTCACGCTGATCCCACATCAGCCCTGCACCACTGCTTCTTGCAAAAAAGCCTGGTATAACAGTCCATGGTGGTCAGTAATACTTGGTATGATTGAAGATCTGCACTTTAAGATTTGGATCTGTCAAATCATGTGCATTCCCTGTTGTCGAAGGCAGGACGGCGATTTGCTACGGAACTAGGCCCTCTTCCTATCTTAGTTCGTCTGCTGAGATCAAGGGCCCATTTGGCCCAACGATCAGAGGCTGCTACACGTCGAAGCACCCGCCATCTGCTTGGCAAGCAGTTCCAACCACATGATATGGGCACTTTCGTCTGGAAGGGTTCTTTTTCCTTCTTCTTTGGGATATCATGTCTTGAGATCCCACGTTCCTAGATTTGCTCCAAGAAGACAACACACTTGAAAACGTTTTTGCTGGAAGGAAAAAATATTTTCAGATGCTGAAGGGTTGAGAATTCCGTCCGACACATTTTTGCAAGCCAAATGTACAAGCGACGCTGGCAGTTTTTACTTGAGGGAACATCTACAGTAGCATGGCCTGCATGGCATCAGATTTTGCCCAAGCTCAGTTTGCTCACTGCCATCCCTGTGAACAAAGTGCGGGGGCATCTGCAGCCAGTAAGCGGGCCAAATCTTGCCTCCTTGGTCGTTCCTTGGCTCGGTCCAGCGTCTCACCTGCCCTCAACGGAAGTCTTGTGCGGTGATCAAACTGCTGACCGTAACTTTTCACTCTGGTCACTGCTGTGCTTTCGCATGGCTCATGCTCCAGCACAGAGCAATCAGGCGCTGGAACCAGGGTTTTGGGTCCATCTGCGGCCAATTGCTGTGCTGTTGGGCCTCAATGTTGCTTTGGGAAGGTAACTCTGTAGGGTTGCCCGACTTGTTGCACGAAAGGCAGCGCATTGCAGGCCTGTTTCTTTTCACGCCGGTAGAGACTCAAACCTGTTCAAGCGCATGTTGTCAAAGCCTGTAGGGAACACGCAAGCAAGCTTCGAAGATGAACAAGCTTGCGCCTTGCTCCAATCAGCATCACTCACATCAGCGCTGTATCCAAGCTATTGGGAACAAAAAGTCTCAGAAGGCATACTGATCCAGCCACCAATCGCCAGGATTTGGCTTGCTGCGCTGTTCGATCATCGTCCACGGCGTTTCTTTTGAAAAGGCGCTTGACAAACCCGCGCTATGTCTTGGAAAAGGTTGCCGAAATTGAAGACGCAGCCAACGCCATTCTACTTGACGGATTTGTGGCAAAGCCAGATAACGGCACTTTCACATTGTCCAAAGCAAGCATATTACAAGCTACGCCACTGTGCTATGAAGTCTGATCTTGTCACGGCTTTTTCATCGACCCTAGTTGTTCAGTTGGGTTGTAGTCAAAACCCTGTGTGTGTGAATCTTGGCTCCAAACTTTTGAATGCATGATGAAGAGGCTGCGGTCTCTGTGAAGGAAAAACAAAAGATAGGACTTTGATGATCATTGATGTTGATGATAATACCAAAGTGGCTTGGTCTGCCACCGGGTGGGTACCTGACTACTATGCGCACTTTTGGACATCGCTGGAGGCATCGAGAAGCATCGCTACAGGCATCGCTGAATACAAGGTCACGCCTGACATGCTTTCCATTCCAACATGTCAACAAGTATGCTCACCATATAGTATGGTCACTGCTGTGCTTTCGCCTGGCTCATGCTCCAGCACAGAGCAATCATCCGCGGCCAATTGCTGTGCTGTTGGGCCTCAATGTTGCTCTGGGAAGGTAACCCTGCAGGGTTGCCCAACTTGTTGCACGAAAGGCAGCGCATTGCAGGCCTGTTTCTTTTCACCCCGGTAGAGACTCAAACCTGTATTCAAGCGCATGTTGTCAAAGCCTGTAGGGAACACGCAAACAAGCTTCGAAGATGAACAAACTTGCGCCTTGCTCCAATCAGCATCACTCACATCAGCGCTGTATCCAAGCTATTGGGAACAAAAAGTCTCAGAAGGCATACTGATCCAGCCACCAATCGCCAGGATTTGGCTTGCTGCGCTGTTCGGATCATCGTCCACGGCGTTTCTTTTGAAAAGGCGCTTGACAAACCCGCGCTATGTCTTGGAAAAGGTTGAAGGAATTGAAGACGCAGCCAACGCCATTCTACTTGACGGATTTGTGGCAAAGCCAGATAACGGCACTTTCACATTGTCCAAAGCAAGCATATTACAAGCTACGCCACTGTGCTATGAAGTCTGATCTTGTCACGGCTTTTTCATCGACCCTAGTTGTTCAGTTGGGTTGTAATCAAAACCCTGTGTGTGAATCTTGGCTCCAAACTTTTGAATGCATGATGAAGAGGCTGCGGTCTCTGTGAAGGAAAAACAAAAGATAGGACTTTGATGATCATTGATGTTGATGATAATACCAAAGTGGCTTGGTCTGCCACCGGGTGGGTACCTGACTACTATGCGCACTTTTGGACATCGCTGGAGGCATCGAGAAGCATCGCTACAGGCATCGCTGAATACAAGGTCACGCCTGACATGCTTTCCATTCCAACATGTCAACAAGTATGCTCACCATATAATACTTGAGACTACAATTGGGTATCGCTGAGCATCCCTTACCTAAGAAATGCTTCTGTTGAACTCCCCTAAAGCCATGTGTAGCTGCGGCGGTCTTCATGACGGAAATATGAAAACGACTTTGGGTCCGGCCAATTACGAACGTAATTAACCCGGATTTTGATTCTAACCCAACGCCAGGAGTTCTCTTTGGAGTTCTCTCTCTTGCTCCTTCACAATGGTCTCCCCGAAACACATGGCACCAAAGATGGAGATCCGAGAATGCCTGGACGGAACCTTGGTGCCTCGTGGGCTCACCAGTTTACAGCTGCTATGACAATATGTTTGACTCCACAAATCCAGCATAGCATTCTTTTCTCCCGGCAACCCCAATCGTAAACGGCTCGAAATGGCTAAGGTACATCACGTTGACTTATATACAGAGTGCCTTGGTTAGAAGCAGCCCAGCTGCTCTAGAGTCGCTAGACCTCACACGGTACGGGTCCCAACCCGAAGCTTCTTGACCAGAAGCGCTACGATCCCAACCGAAAGAGGATACTCCACCGGAGTCCTAATCGGAAGGGTTTAAAAACAAAAGTTTCCAAAACAAAAAGGGATAAACATCATATCAACTGAACACAGTCACATGATGCAGTGGCTTACGACCACAACCGTGACACGGTGACGTCAATAAATGGTGTACTTCTTAGTGCAGACTGCACCGCCTAAGGTAACGTGACAACAGCCGTGGACTACGGCACCGTCCAAGAGGCCATCCCCAAGTGCTGACTGCACCGACACGGTCACTCAACTGACCCCAACCGCAGACAACGGCACCGTCAGCAACAACAGGCCAAAACTCGGAAAGTATCAGGGGCGCATTCATCTACGGAGACCCCCCACGATGAAACCCCTGAACACTTTAAAAGAAAACAGACAATTGACAAAATGAACCCCCTATGTCGTCCAGACATTTTGGGTGGGTAGGGAGTGGTGAAAAATTTCTGGACACACCAGACAGTTGTGGACAACAACTGATAGCCCTCACCTGGCTATTTTGGCTTGATCCAAAATGTAACATATTGAATGCTAGTGGAATTTGCATGCAAACATATATTCATCACCGACCCTGCCAAGCCTCAAATGAAACTAATGTTTGACTCCACAAATCCAGCATAGCATTCTTTTCTCCCGGCAACCCCAATCGTAAACGGCTCGAAATGGCTAAGGTACATCACGTTGACTTATATACAGAGTGCCTTGGTTAGAAGCAGCCCAGCTGCTCTAGAGTCGCTAGACCTCACACGGTACGGTTCCAGACCGGAAGCTTCTTGACCAGAAGCGCTACGATCCCAATGCACTATCCCAAGGCACTCATGAAGTATTAACCTAGACGAACGTGAAGATCTTTCCAACGATGGAGATTGGCAAGTTGATCATCCACAGGTAAGGTTTGAAACAGGTGGTTCGAAAGCCATGACGCATCATCCATT
>VSDK01016702.1:397901-410401 GCA_009767595.1 Symbiodinium kawagutii
ATTCCTCACAACCCCAGCCGCTCTTCTAAGACCGCAGAGGTCAGGCACTCATTTGGCGCAAAGAGAAATTGCTGCCACACGTCGAGGCACGCGCCATCTGTTCCGGGAGTCATACTGACAAAAAAAATGTTTTACTGCAGTAAGAGTAGCTGCAAGCTGCGGAGGAAGCATCTACTCCGAAAGTTGAAAGATTGGAGAAAAGATTGAACAGCAACTTCCCAAAACATTCCATGTTATTTCATTGACTTGTAATACTTTGAACCAGGGTTTAGCCGTTATTGGATTGCCCATTGACGAAGGAAGATGAGGCATCGCAATTTGCATTGGATAAATTCGGAGAATGTAACGCGTGACCCACAACCTTTCACAACCACGATATAATAAGAAGTGTCAAAAAGAGCACTTCTTGACCGAAGAGAAACTGCCAAATATGAAACATAGAAGCGTCTAAAAAGTTTCTACAGAGAAGCATTGGCACAAAGTGATTTCGAAACGGAATCTTTCGAAGTGAACTGAATGAAGTCCCAGTTGTGCTACTTGTGTGCAGATTGTCGGCGGCACCTCATTGCCTGCCAGCGCCGGCTCCGTAGTGAAGCGTAGGACCTCCAAGGTTGCAGCAATCGCTGGGCCCATTCGATTGTGCTGCAAATCTCGAGTGGGTGTGCGCAACCCACTGATACTGGCAGGATCTATGTAGAGATTCCATGAGATGACCATGCCTTGGACCTTGGATGATAAACCACTTCATTGACATGCTCACAACCCTTCACAACCCTCCACGGCAGTCCCCAAATCCAAAAGGTCGACACTGCCATCCCATGGCTCTGGGTGTCCAGGCGGCACGGCTAGAGATTCTGCCAGATTCCTGAGCCGAAGGCATCGAGTTTCTAGCCGGAAGGAGCGCCCGAAGAAAGTGCCCCAACCCGCAAGAAGATGCGTCGTTCTCCAAGAAACAAAGGAAGAAACACACAAACATCCAAGCAATTCAGCAATCAAACAACAGTAGCCTGGTTCATCGCGGTGCCCCCGAGTTGGTTGAGTTGGTTTGGTTGGTTTGCAAGTAG
Source organism: Symbiodinium kawagutii (assembly GCA_009767595.1). Lineage (NCBI taxonomy): Eukaryota > Dinophyceae > Suessiales > Symbiodiniaceae > Symbiodinium > Symbiodinium kawagutii. Next base: position 398,966 of record VSDK01016702.1, read on the forward strand.
GGTAACTACCAGATATCAAACTGCAGTTTCACTGCTTACTAAACTTATTGTACCGCCTCCAAGTTCCTTGGAATGCATTCTGCAGCGGTGCAGACCATTGCCTTCTGCAGCGGTTCAGACCATTGCCTTCATCAATTCTGCTGTCGTTTCTGAAGCCGCGGATTGACAAAATCTTTGTCACCAAACTACAAGCTGCAACATGATTATGTCCATTCTTCATTCCAAAATCCAAAATCTCAAAAAACAATCAAGCAAAAATTTCCCAACATTCCTAACATGTCTGACATCCATAATTCCTAGCAACAAATGTGTTTGCTGAAACTCTCCCGAAATCACGGCTTTTCCTTACCCAAATAGCACATCTCAAAACGGGACGGCACCGGATCCAAGGGACCGGTCTCTCCAACAGAAGCTGCGTCACAAAACAGGATTCACCTGTCGCCCGAGACCCGTCGCAGCTGAGGGCAAGGGTGGGGAGGCATGAGATGATGATAGAGGCTGCAAAAGGGAAAAGGATGTTGAGATTGAGAGTTTTTGACCGGCTGGCATCAACAGGTCAAAAAACTCCCCCTTTGAACTTTACAACTGAGAGCCATGATCTACAAGATGTTGGGTCAATCCATCAACACCAACAGCAGCTGTGATAGCAACGACAGCGACAACAGCAGGGCCTTCTATTCAATGTATTCCTGGCGTTCTTGAGCCATTGCACCGATCTTGGCACTGCGCGCAAAGCTGATCAGCCGCCAAAGCAAGGGCACAACACAAGGTGTTTCAACGCAAATTGTCGAAGTGCGTGTTGCCATCTGCACATTCTCACCATGTGAAGAAATGAGAAATGCTGATACTCGTGGGTCCAAATGAACGTCTGCGAACCCCATGTTCTTTTGAAGAGCGTGAAGCAGCTTGAGCCGAGCTGTGAGCATGGAACCGAGCTCAGGGGCAGGTCCGAAGCGTCAAAGTTCTCCAACGTTCTTTTTCCAAGAAAGCACATCTAACTACACAAGGTGCACGTGAGGAAGGGCAAAAATTAGGCTACCCATGAGTACCCAAACGCCAGCCATCTGCGGTCATATTACATGATGTTTGCATAAATTTCCATTTACTGGTCGAACGGTTCAGTCTCGAGGTTTAACGAATCATGATAAAATCTGGCAAGCAGGTTCAGAAGTATGAAAAATACAAGCTCAATGGGCATCATCCTGAAATGGATGCGAAGTAACAAACCATATTTTAGCCACCAGTCAAACCGGGTTGATGGTTTATCTATGGATGGGTTCTTCAATCATGCCAAGAGAATAAGTACATCACAAGTCATGAGTGAAGACTGCTGTGACCAGGATCTCACGGTGTGATTCCAATTGCAAGTGACTGGCAATCTTTAATGATAGTATTGGTTTTTTACTCTCTGTGATAACCACTGAAAAGAATACCAGAACGGAACGTTCATAATCCCCTCATCAACAAAGATTTGGAAGAATTCCTTCACAAGTACGACATGTTACAACACGTTACAATGCTCACTTCAATGGCCATTTGATTTCTTCAACGAGTCTGCACCACACCCTTTACCAGCTGCATGACAGCTGATCGTGTGCATTTCTTGCTTCACTGGTGCATCTGTTTAAGAATCAACAATGGATTATTCATAATTTCTCACTTCTCACCCTATTGTTGCTTCTCGTGATGATTGTTGGTGATGGTTGTTTGTTTTTGGATCTTATTGGCTTTTGCGTCCTAGTTATTGAGCACTATTGATCATTGAGGACCTGTTGGTCACCGATCAGCTTCAGCAATAACCAATACTCAACCATCACAATCGCGAAGCTGATTGTTATGGGTCGACCCTACAATTTTCCTGTCGCTTGTCGCTTGGTGCCGCCACAAATAAATCTTGGTTCTGGGGAGGCTTCCTCTGGTTTTCAACCGAACCCGTCTAAACAAATTGAGTCAGATAACCCTCCCAAGTAGAAAAAAATGTTTCAAGACTGAAATGCCAAATCTCATCAGAGTGAACCTACCAACATTGTCAGCGAATTGATGGGGCAAATGACATAGCCTCCGAAACGATGAGTTTTCGAACATCAACACATGACATGACCAAATATACCGCCATAGACACATGACATGAGCCTTAAGCAGCAACGTCCCAAGTCCAATAGCCAGCCCAAGAATGAACACTGACGTACCCCTATACGCATATGACATAGACTGTAATCGCAACAATGATCGATCCTTCCCAAGTCATGCTTTTCAGTCATATGTGCTTTTTACTAATGACCTCTGAACAACCACCCGGCACTCCCATACCCGGCTGCGTCTTTGCTCCTGAAACACATCGTGAGTCAAACCTGCCATACCGTGTCACGTTAGCATATGGCTGCATTGTTTGCCAACCCGAAGCACGGCTCCGATTTGTTGCATTCTCCCACACTGACAGGTTTGCAGCGATGGCGCTGTCAATCAGGTTTGCAGCGATGGCGCTGTCAATCAGGTTTGCAGCGATGGCACTGTCAATCCTCAGCCTCGCAGAGACTTTCGAAAAGAAAGTGCGCGCCCGGCACTCCTATGCAGCTGCATCTTGGCTCAAACGTATTGTGAGTCAGTGGCGTATGTCATGCCTCAATTTGCGAAAGGGAACGCACCATGAGGCGCCATGTTAAGCGGCTGCATTTGCTAAGCCACGGCTCGGACTTGTTGCACGGCTCATCTTGGTCAAGGTACTCAGCTGCACAAGCTCTTGCAAAATGCTGGAGACATCTGCAGTGACATTGTGAAACTGCGGGGCTTCCAGCAGTGCCTTATGCCAACAAAGGTACAAACAAAAGACTTTCGCCGGCAGAAAGTTTGCGACGCACCAACTAATCAAAGGCAACAAACAGTCGGCACAGCTTTCTGGGACAAGTCTTTGTTCCAAAATCCATGGAAATCGTTCAAACAACTGCTTTTGCATTGAGAAAATCGTGGGCTTTCCACTCAAACTCAAATTGAATCATTTTCCGTATCGTCGAGGACAAGTTCAAGGGAAGCTTCAAAGACACGGCTTCGAGATATTGAACTTCATCTTGGTCAAGGTTACGCATGGGCTGCAGGGGCAGCTGTTGCAAAGGCCCCCTTTCCCCAGAGTCCACTCATCTGTGAGTTCAAGTGTTCGCCAAAGCTGATCTCTTTAGACCACGCTTTGTGGTACTCTCGTTTCTGGCCAACAAAGAAATTTCAGTATCGACATGGTTGACAAAGCATCATGATGGATCGATCAAAAGTGGTCTCCAACAAATGAGGTTGAATGGGGGCAAACTGTTTCAAAACTAATCACATCAGAACCATCACTTTTTCTCTGGGATAGCACGAGCGACCTGTGCACACGATGCATGCCCGAACTTACCAACCAGGTTTGGGTTGACCAGCGGAGAAGGCGTCACACACAAATAAAGGGACCTGGTTCATCAAAGATTTGGGATTCATCACGGATAGGTTATTATGTTTGATGATGGTATGCCATACTTATTGGCTAACCAACATTCGTCAACACTAGTAGATGATTGTGTTATCAAGGATTTGCGCTGCAATTCGGGGAAATGGTACGCGCAAAGGGTCAGGATTCCTGCGAACTTCGATTCAGGCTGTGACTGGGAGTTGCTTGGACAGCCGCGAAAACCGTAATCGGCTCTTGGTGTCATTTTCTGCAATGTTTGGGTCGATTTGGGGCCATGCAAATGGTGAGATCCCACAAACCTACGACTGACCTTGCTTCTGCAAAACCATGGAGCATAGACGCCGACGATCGTTCATCTTCGAAATGTAGCGTTGCGCTTTGACGAGTGGGGCAGCCAAAGACCTTGCTGGGACACAACCCGCGACTCTGGCAAAGAGGTGCAGTTTCTCAGAACTGGTTGGTGTATATTGGTGAATATGACCATAACGATGACGGATGCCATCTTAATGGTGGACAACTATACCGTGTCTGCTGTCCAGACGTTGGGCACTGGTGGATGAAGGCCAATGATTGACATGACCATTAATCATCAACTAGCTTATCCATGAAAATGCTCTCGCCATCCCCTTACCCTACTAGTGGCTGGCCAAGAGTCAGGAATTCCCACAGGGGTCCGCTCAACTGAGCTAGGTCCGCCGAACTGCCAAAATAGCAACAGCCAGAACATGTGATACCTCCACAATGCCTCAACAATGACACGATCTGTTAACTCACCTGGTTTTCTTGACTGGGGGTCTTTCTGAAACATGAACGACCTCTGCTCAAAAAATACAAGTTGAACTCGCATGAGGCTGGGAACGACGTTTCCGATGGGAGGGCAACTTGATCTTTTAGGAGGTTGGGGGACATTCTTGTTTGTTTTTAGGAGTGTGCGGACGGTGCTTGCTCGCAGCTTTGAACAAGCTGTGCGTTGGAGCTGTGTTTTCATCATGTTGGCGTTGCTGGCGCAATTTTTTTTGGTATTGTTGGTTGCGCTGGTGTACCTGCAGTGAGCTACACGACCCCTCCGAATTATTTTTCGCTGACCTGCGCAACTCCTCTGAACTGTTCTTCTTCGAGCTGCCAGACTTGTCGTCGCTGAGCTGCCAAATTTTTCTGAAGTATTGTTACTCTTTGAGCAAAAAAAAACCACACAAAAAGGCCCCAAACAGAAACGTACCAGCAGAGAAACGGACCAGGACAAAATCTACCAAACCAAAACGTACCAAGACAGAAACGTACCAGCAGAGAAACGGACCAGGACAAAATCTACCAAACCAAAATGTACCAAGACAGAAACGTACCAGCACAGAAAAACGCCAAGACACAACGCGCCAAAGCAAAACGTACCAAGAAAAAACGCACCGAAGCAATACGTACCAAGGTACAAAAAAACCAGAGCAAGCGTACCACATCAAAACTTGCCAAAGCAAAACGTACCAGGCAGAAACGCACCAAGACAAAACGCACCAAAGCAAAACGTACCGCAGCAAAACGCACCAAAACAAAACGTACCACATCAAAACGTACCACAGCAAACCGCACCAAGAAAAAACGCACCGAAGCAATACGTACCAAGGTACAAAAAAACCAGAGCAAGCGTACCACATCAAAACTTGCCAAAGCAAAACGTACCAGGCAGAAACGCACCAAGACAAAACGCACCAAAGCAAAACGTACCGCAGCAAAACGCACCAAAACAAAACGTACCACATCAAAACGTACCACAGCAAACCGCACCAAGAAAAAACGCACCGAAGCAATACGTACCAAGGTACAAAAAAACCAGAGCAAGCGTACCACATCAAAACTTGCCAAAGCAAAACGTACCAGGCAGAAACGCACCAAGACAAAACGCACCAAAGCAAAACGTACCGCAGCAAAACGCACCAAAACAAAACGTACCACATCAAAACGTACCACAGCAAACCGCACCAAGGCAAAACGTATCACAGCAGAAAGTCGCCAGAAGCAGCCAGAAGCAGCCAGAAGCAGCTTGAAGCAGCCAAAAGCAGCCAGAAAGTCGCAAGCACAAGACATCTGACGATCCCGTCATGTCCACTTACATTGCGGAAAGCAGACGGGCACATGCGCTCCAACTACCACGCCTGCCACACAAAGTCCCACTTGCAACACATGTAACGATATCATTTACATTGCGGAAAGCGCGTGGAGGATGAGTACATGTCCCCAATGCGCCACGCCTGCCACGCAAAACCAAAACACCACAGACATTTAAACTCACCATGGCACACCTTGAAACCTCCAGGACCGTGCGTATAACTTCGAGCATACTTCGAGAATAGAGCGACCATCACCGCTGAACTGACCTACAAAACACCCAAGCATGGATTGGAAAGACTTCGGCCAAGCTTATAATTGAAAAAGAAGGAATATGAATAAAGCATCATTGCCACACCAACTGGCATCTCACTGACACCACAACTCAACTAGTGAGATTTCAACCTGAAGTCATACACCTTGTTTTGCGTCGTAACACGTTTGAAGATTGACCCTGGAGAAAATTCAACTGAAACGCACCTGGTCTAATCTTCACACATTGAGGTGTTCAATACGCAAGACAGCTTCCATCTCCCCAAGAAAAATTGACCACGCGCGATGAAAATAGAAACCAACATCTCCAGTCACAAATATCATTCGGATTGCATCACGATATCAACTTATGACATACGCATGCGCGCCTCGCGGTTATACATATTCTGGACATATCCGCCGACCCCTTGCGAAAGCAGGGGGAGCGCGCCGAAGAAGGGTGTGTTCCCCAGCTAGCGGCGACGTGAAGACGGCTTGAAAACAGCAAGCAAAGCCAAGACCAGGAAGCCAGCAAGCCAGAAATCTAGCCAGCTCGTCAGCAACGTTTGAGGCCAGGTCTCCAGGACATCAGCAGGTGTAGGAAAGTCCCGACAAGCAAAGGCAGGGCCAGTCACAACTACGAGCGAAAGACAGAGAGATTTGTTAGGGGCCAGCAAGCTAGGAACCCCACAGGCAAGCGGCGACGCTAGGCAGCGCAGCAAGCAAGCAAGGAAAAGCAAGGAAACAAGCAAGCAAGGAAGCAAGGAAGCGCCAAGCTTTGGCAAGGGCATTGGGGAGCGCATTCTGATAGATAAAGATACGATGGCTGTTTCCAAAAGGTTCAGAAGGCAACGGTAGGAGCCGGGAGGAAACGCTCCGCTGCAGGGTAAGTCTCCAGTTTTGGCCAGGCCCAGGCCACCATGACCCTTATGGCGCGCGCCGTTCGCCAGCCGCAAACCGCTTGCGGCAAAATAACCTCGAAGCTGCAGCGGCGATGGGCACCCGCCGCAAGGTAAGCACCAAGCTTTGGCAAGGCGACGTTGAGCATTGGGAAACAGTGTTTGGAAGTTTTTAAACCATTCAAACGCTTAAAACCCTCCTTGCCGCCAGACTAGCGCGCAAAAAATAACAAAGCGCTAAGGCCAGACAACAGGACCGCGGGCGCAGGCAAATGCGAGGGCATTAACGCGAGACAGGAGCACGCCCAGACGGGCAGGCAAAAGCAACATGGCCCCAAGCAAAGTCAGGCCACGACAGCCAGATGACAGGACAAACGCCGTAGGCAAAGACGAAAACAATAAAGCCAGACGGCCATATTTTGAAAAGAAAGAAAAAAATTGTTGGTCTTAACCGGCGCAGAAATAAGGCGCTAAGTCCGAACAACCGGACGACAGCGGCAGGCGAAGGCCAAGGCAATAACGCGAGACAGCAGCACGCCAGATAGCAGGACATAGGCCGCAGGCAAAGGCCAAGGCAATCAAGCCAGACAGCAAGACTTTGGAAAGCAAGAACGAAATAAAGAAAGAAAGCAAGAAAGAAAGAAAGAAAGAAAGAAAGAAAGAACAAAAGAAAGAAAGAAAAAAAGAAAGAAAAAAAGAAGGCAAGCAAGCAAGCAAGCAAGAAAGCAAGAAAGCAAGCAAGCAAGCAAGAAAGCAAGAAAGCAAGAAAGCAAGAAAGCAAGAAAGCGAGAAAGCAAGAAAGAAAAGAAAAGAAAAGAAAAGAAAAGACAGAAAGCAAATATTTTCAAGGGGCACAGAGCGACGTTAGGCATCTGGAAGCGGTGTTCGGGAGCTTTTAAACGCTTCAGACGTTTAAATCCCGCCTTGCCGCCAGACCAGTCTGGGAACCTTCCACTCCACCTTGGGGCGCCGCAGGCGCAACTTGCAGCATAGGAATTATACCTCTGAGAACTGTCCGCTCCATCTTGGACCGCCGCAGGCGCAAGTTTCAAATAAGGAAATGCGTCTGGGAAATTTCCACTCCAAATCTCTGCCCCTTTTGCGCTCCGAATTTTTCAAGCCAACAGGCGGCTTCCAATCGGTCAGCCTGGTCACTTCCAATCTCTGCGCCTGCCGTCCGCCAAGTTATCCAGGCAAAAGGGGCAAAACATTCAAACTGCGCAGTTGGTGGCCGGAACGGCCGCCCTGACGCAACGCAATCGTGAAAACAGAATTAATTCAAGATATTTCAAAAATTTTCATTTTCCAAGTAGCGTAGCGTCAGACGTCCCCATTTTGCAGGCAAAGGTTAAAACTGGCTGTGCCTGCCATCTGCCAAGATCAAAGAGGCAATCGTTAATTCCCAATTTTTGCCCCTCCGTTCAATACCAGAACGGACATAGTGTAAGATGAAGATGTGCGAGGCTTGATGTCCAGAGTTCAACAAGTGCTCACAATGATCCACAGAGATGATCTGAAAATTATCATAAGCCTGCTTCAATTCAACTTGACTTGGATATGGTGTGACAAGATGGATTTGCTCTTTCCCAGTGTAACCAGTGGAAAAGGAAAAGGAGCCTTGGGAAATACACTGACAATTAAGTCATAGATACACTGAGCAACTTTGCCAATTTCGTGATGCTCTGCCATGATGGTCAGGTACAGAGGGTGCCCTAAGTAGGAAGCCTTAAGGTACAAGTGGCAATGCGGGTCAGGTATCAGAAGGCGCCCCAAGTGGGAAACCTTGGGTATCCTTGGTGTAGGACGGATGCAGATCAGGTGTCAGAAGGTGCCCCAAGTGGGGGACCTTAAGAAACGCCGGAAGAAGACCGGATGCAGGTTAGGTATCAGAAGGTGCCCTAAGTAGGGAACCTTCCGATACACTGGTAGTGCAATGGAACCAGACTGGTATCAGAAGGTGCTCCAAGTGGAAAACCTTGAGATACAGCTGGGGAGACGAAAGAGGTCAGGTGTCAGAAGGTGCCCCAAGTGGGAAACTTTAGATACACTGAGAGAGGGACGGAAGCGGGACGGATGCAGGTCAGATATCAGAAGGTGCCCTAAGTAGGAAACTTTAAGACACACTGGGGAAAAAAACGCGATGCAAAAATTGAAGGAGCGGCAACACCAGATCACCTGAGCAGGTGAACAGGGATACACGCGGTTAAAAAGTATTCCAATGGGAGTTGAGTGGCGCAAAACTGGATGCAAAACCAACTGAGAGAAAAATTCCTGTCACTGCTTCGAGTGAAGCCTACGGAGCTACCCCCTCCCGCTGGCCTCTTTAATCTTGCGACGCACACAGATCCACAAACTCACAAAGAGTAAGTAGAGTATGGGACAATGTGTGAATCGTTCAAGACAACGAGATTTGAGCCGAGACACTTGAGCCAAAGGCTACGGACTCCTTACGTGACCAATGTCTATTTTCTTCTTAGAAGACTGCGCGGGGTAAATCTGGAATAAGGCGTTTGTGGAGTGGGCGCTGTAGAAAACCTTGGCCAACACCATGCAAAATTGGCAGAGTAGTTCGCCGATTATAAAATACATTGTTGTCTCTGCAGCCTTTTACCTGGCCCTTCGGGCTCGAACACACACGGTGATAGCGTTGCTGTGCCTTCTTCTCTCGTGACAGTCGCTCGAACCTTTAGAGCCTTGAGATGGACTTACACAATCTTGAAGTTTTCATCGATCATCCACTGCGTTCACAACTGCATCGCCAGCTTGAGGGAGCAAACTTTAATTTTCCTGCTTGAGAGAGGTCTGACTGGAAGGCAGTTTTCCAAAACCAAGGTCGTACTACCTGCAGAGAGGCTAGCTTGTACAAGCTGTAACTTAGCCTTGGTGAGAACTGTTTAAGCGGGCACAGGATTAGGTATTGTTGCCCGACCTTCGAAGCCTTTCACTTCTTCTTCCAGCACAATACAGGGCAAGTCCATGTGTGGCGCCCCCGGCTTTATTAGTTCATCAGGGCGCCTCTTCAATTTGGAAGTCTGGTTATTTTCTATTTGCTGCAAATTGTTTTACAATAAGGGATTCTATTTTTTGCGGCTGGCCGCAACAATTCTAACACTCCACAGTTGCAACAAAGTTACTAGGAGATTCGAGCATCATTTCCATTCGGTCCACATAGTCAACTGGCGATGCTATTCAGAGGATGTCAACAGGCATTGCACTGCTTTGAACATGTGATGTCAAGCAAGTGTTAAGCAAGAGACGATTCAAGACGATGATGCCTGGTTGATCGACTTCTAAGATGCGTGAGTGCGGAGTTTCACACGTTTCACCTAGCCGATAGACAGATAGTTTGATGAGTAAGATGGTTGAAGTTGTGCCTGGTTTTTGTTGGGTTTTGGTTTGTTTGGTTGGTTGCGCTTTGGCCTTGGTTCTGCGTTGGTTCTGGTTCTTGGTTCTTTTCGGTCATCTTACTTGTATAAAATTAGTGATACACTGACCTCTATTGCAGTCTACCTGGACATTTCATGACCTGCGTTTCGTGTGCAATAGGCACGACCCGGGAAAAAAAAAGAGCATCATTTCCATTCGGTTCGATGCTTTTAAGGGGTTCTTGGAGCAGGATATTGCTGGCGATAAGAACAGTATCGTTCTTGTGGTGATATCTCTGAGCGACTGAAGTGTATCTTAATAGATGCTGTTCTGTCTGTACGTTTATTTTTCCCAAGAATTCACAATTTGTCTTTTGTTAAGGTTTCAGCTTCTTGGTAAGTTTGCTCTCTGCGCTTGTTAATGCCTTCTCTAGTGACGGTTTGTAGTTGTTGCATGTGACCGCAGCCTGAGTGCTAAAGCGGCGCGCCCGGAGAAAAAAAAGAGCGCATGTGTTCTTGAATTGCCAAACATCATCAGTCCATCCATACAAAGAGAGATTGGAAGAAGGAGGATGGAAGGCATGCTTAAATGACACTCGTGATCTCCTATGTGCAGCCAGAGTTGGAAAGCGTGGAAACATGCGTTAAATTGCACGAGCATGTAGAAACGAAGTAGACTCACTTGAAGTGAGAAGAAGTGTATCGTGAGCAATTTTTGTGATCAACGTTGGCAAGACAGTCAACAAGAAAGGAGAAGAAGTTGAATTCAATAGAGGATGTTTGGATCAGATGCGCGTGTGTGTTTACCATGTGAACTACCGCAGGAGTTCAAACGCCGCAGCGTTGCTCGGAGAGCAGATTGCAGGTCAAAATGTGGAAATGCGCTGCATTGCAAGTCGACATTATTGCTGGAGATGGCTATAGAGCTTGCTACGACACCAATCCGATGAAAGGAAGCGGAGGTGTTGCCACGTACTCACAGAGTTTGTTTCAAAACTGGCTGCGACGTTTTGTTTAGTCTGCAACGCAGACTAAGAAGAAGAATGGTGGCCATGGTCTCCACTGACACTTCTGGTCTTGGCGCGTGTCAATGTGGCGTTGAGGCGCTTGTAGTCTCCAAATCCCAGTGACAAACAATCGTCAGGCAGCCATCTGGCAATGAAGCAGAAATGGAGAGATAAAAAATGACATTGCTGTCTGAGCCACGTGGAAAGAACTGAGAGGTACCCGGAGTGCGGCGCCTCAACTTGAGACGCTGATGCCTGGATGATCGTCTTCTGAGCAGAGTGAGTGCGGGGTTTCGCACGTCTCACCTAATATTTTGATTGTTAGTTTGATGAGTGAGATGACTTTTGGTGGTGTTTTGTTCCTGGTTGGGCTGGTT
>VSDK01016702.1:415401-429889 GCA_009767595.1 Symbiodinium kawagutii
GCCAATAGAAACTTAACAAAACAACGTTAGCATTGCTTTTGGCGGTTTTGGGAGCTTTCAAATGTACATTCTTGTTTGCATAAATGATAATTTGATCACGTAAAGGGAAGGAATGTGCGATTTTTGATCGTGGAATCACTAGCCAAGGTACATGAAAGCTTCAGTCTGCCGGGTACCGCGGGTCCAACAAGTCCAATGAGTCAGGGAACGTGTTGTTTCAAGGGTATTCGTTGTGACGCGGCCAATGATTCCTACAACATTTTTGTGACTCAGTCTGAACGACGTGATGGTCGACTGCAGCTTATGTACGCTCCCATCACACGGTCTCTTGTTACAGGTTTGCAAAGCAGAGAGGAGGAATGTGGCTACAGAACCCTGAAAGTGCTTCCTGAGACAAAAAGCCATATTTTCCAGTACCCCGTGCCACCGAAATCAGGAGATGTCATTATTTATGTTGGCATGTTGAACTCCTCGACTTTCATGCAGCGCTGCAAAGCAGAAATGATTCCGAATCAAACTTATTGCATTTGGTACCAAGTAGAGCCCAGGGAGTGGCCGAATGCATCCGTGTCACCACAGGAAGGTTCGGTGTGTGAAGTTTGGGAGTACACTAGGGGCAACGATCCAAAAGCACCTCTCGTGCGATATGTTCCACCTGGATTTCTTCCTATAGAAGAGGATGAAGAAGCAAATGATCGGCTCGTTGCCCAAAGAGCTGGCACTTTGAAGCCATCGACACTCCAGTGGTACTTTATTGGCCGACTTGGCCCCATTCGCCAAAAGTGTTGGGATGAGTTACATTCCTTGAAGTATTTCAAGAAGCATGAGCTGAAGAAGATTCCTCAGGGCGGTGTGAAGGGCTATCCTAAAGTTTATACCAATGAGGACTGGAGAAATTTGGGTCGAAACTTGAAGAACGCAATTTTTTTGAACATCCACCAAGCGTGCAACCGCGACCAACCTCTGGAGACGAAGCCTATGGAGACGGTGCGTGTCGCACAGTTGCTGAGCCTGGGCTTTCTGGTGGTATCGGCAGAGGGGAACGACATTGACCGAAAATTGTACAACAACATGGTTCTGGTGGAGAAAGACATTTTTCATGAAAAGAGTTGGAGCCCTTTTTTGCAAAGGCTCCTCAACAACAAATCAGCCCTTGTCGAGTGGCAGCTGTCTGCTTACAATCTCTTCAAGCAGCAGTTTCGGCCAAGGAAGTTATTGCAGGATGCCAATGTCTGGGATGGTGGGCTGCTGATGCGGAGTCCATGTGTGTAACCCCCAGCCGCACCCTGTGGGCACCGACCTGGTCCAGGAACCCACCTGTTGTGACTGCCAAGAACCACCCAGTGATGAACGAGTTGGGAACGAGTTGGGAAGTTCCAAAAGGAAGGTCTCGGAGTCGAATTCCAGAAGGAGCTGACGCTGAAAGCTCCGAGCCGAACCGGAGCTGGAAGGATCTGAGTTGCGAGTTGCGAGTTGCTCCAAACAGACATGGCAAAATTCTGATGATAGTGATGATGGTGATGATAGTGATGAGGTGCCTATGATGCCAATGATGAATGAGAACAACAACGCTGCGGCTGCTGCTGCTGCTGCTGCTGATGATGATGATGATGATGATGATGATGATGATGATAATGATGATGAAGTGATCGTTGTCAGAATGATTGCTCTGTTGGTCCATTCATATCCACTTCTTCGAGCGATGTGGTGAAATCATGCTGCATATGTTTGGGTCATTTGCTGCTGTACTCGTTGCGTGTCCGCAGCTGTTTCTCGGTGTCCAAGAGACGCTTCGTTCACCGTTCCAGCTGGTGGCCCCATGGGTCAGACAACCAGCTGCTGCTGCGAGAAGACTGAAGATGACAGGCCCGGGACCCCAAAAATGGTTGGTTTAACCATCTATGTAAGCTATCAACCAACTAAAATGGTGGTTTCTTTGCTAGAAATGGTTGGTTTATTGTTAGAAATAGGTACCATGGGATCATTTGGGGGTCCCTACTTGAGGAAACACCCATTTGAAGCAAGGTAAACCTTGGCAACCGCAGGGTAGCACAAGAAAAAAGGACACATCCGAATGCCCACAGTTTCTTTGAATGATCTTTTCGGTTGTAAGCTCATAGGTACTTGGCTGATTATGTTGCTATTGAATCTCGTGACCAGGACCCAGGACGTGTCAGGAAGTCTTGGTCACAGACTTTCCATATGGTTAGTGTTGATGATCCTGCTGATGGCAGGAACTTGCACCCACTGGTGATGGATGGTCTTGCCTCAACATCCGATGCCAAGCTGCATTTTGTCTCCTATCATGAAGAGTTCACCAGATGATGCAGGTCTATTTGTGGAATCGGCCACCGCTTGTCAAGAGGTGTGAACAGCTGTGGCCACTCTGCAGTCATTTCTCGTTATATTTGCTCAGAGCGCAAGTTGACCGGCAAGCTGACACCGGCCTGGTTTTTGATCCCTTTTTCGTGCTACCAAGGACACTGTGGCGGGTAGCCCAGTGACCAAAGCTGATGTAACGTCTTGCTGTTGCTAAAGAGTTCCTGCAAGTCCAGTGGAACCTAGTCATGTGCACCACGACGGGTGCTACTCATTTGTGCGTCAGCCCCTTGTGCAGCGCGAGGTTCTAAACGCTGCAGAACCTCCAAAAGACGTTTCCTTTTGGGATCAGCGAGAGTCTGAGCGATCATTGACCATCCAAATGTAAAAATCTGATGCTTTGATGGAGAATCTTTTCCTTTTTTTTCCCTGAACTCTTTGCAGACTCAATGCCCTTGTCGGCGGCAGCGCCTGTAAGGATTGAAGGGGTGTACTGTCGCAAGGAGGACTCCAAGTTTATGGTCTGGCTCTTAGCCTTGAAAGGTAAATGCATCTGGAGGTTTCTGAAGCCTTGGGCACCTCAAAAGTTATGCTTGGTTTATTATTACAAATTGTGGTTCAGCTGGATGACTTGAGGGTCCCGGATGACTTGAGAGACCAACATGTAATTACTGGCTAGTGGTTTGAAACAATGGTTAAGGATGGTTAAGAATGGTTAATAATGCTTGATAAGTTAATAATAGAGAATACAAGTAATATAAGCGAGAACAACGGTCAAATAACTTTCGGTTGGTGGTTTGATTGACATGTTGGTTTTCCCAAATGTAATTAGCAAAAATTGGTTGATTGACAAACATATTTTCATAGCGGTGGTTCAACCAACCGGATCAAATATTTCATGCAAATCTACATACCACATACATGTTGTATACTGTACTGTAGAGGTATATGAAAATGTGTAGTATATGTGAACATATAGATTGATGTCTATGTGCACACAATACATGTATATATATATATATGTATATATAGCATATATCTAATATCTATACATATGGCAGTATACATCTACAAATACATTTTATATGCAAATACGCTATATGTCCATACATATCGTATATACTACGTAAATATGAATATGAATGAAGATGTGAATAGATACTTTTCCACATATATTTCTATATGCATACATGTAAACATATTCATGTCTTTGTTTTTTCTGTTTTTATCCCTCTCTCTCTCTGTATATCTCTGTACATATGTGCAGTATATATATATATGTATATGTATGTATGTATGTATGTATGTATGTATGTATGTATGTAATGTAATGTAATGTAATGTAATGTAATGTAATGTAATGTAATGTAATGTAATGTAATGTAATGTAATGTAATGTAATGTAATGTAATGTAATGTAATGTATTGTATGTATGTATGTATGTATGTATGTATGTATGTATGTATGTATGTATGTATGTACATGTGCGTCTATGTGTATGCATGTGCATTTTTTCCCGATTTCAATTTTTTTGACCTGGGGGCTCCAGGGGTGGAAGTGGGTTATCTCGCCGTTGCGTTTTGGCTTCGCAACTGTCCGCAGTCCACAACAGTTTGCCGCCGTTCGTTTCGGAGTTCTATGGTGTAAGAGTGGCAAGTTTTGCAGCAGTGCCTTGCGGGAACTCTGCCTTTTTGCTGCGCAGTCTGCGTTTGTATGGCAGGAAAAATTTAGTGACGGTCAGGTGGATTTGTTGCCCAAGACATTGTGCCATGCGGTCCGTACAAGTTGATGAACGGCCTGAGAAATGGAACCGGAGCTGCCGGTGATGAGATGGGTTGTCACCAAAGCATTGTCCCAAATGTTGATCGAGAATGCCACCAATCGACCAGCAGTGTTTCGGTGAAGGAAGCGTTTAGGTATCAAGTCTGCAAGATATTGCAATGTCATGTCAGGCAATCCAATGCAATGCCATGATGTTTGTATGATATATTTGAATGCTTGTAATGTGATGTCATGTCATGTTTGTATCCATTGTAATGTGATGTTTGAATCAATTGTATATTGTAAATTATACACTAATAATTCACTAATATGTTTGTATCCATTGTAGGTCCATTGTATATAGCAGTCTTGTCATACTGCAACGCATCGCCTCGGATCTGCGCAGTCCAGGCTCGGATCCAGTCCAACGTCCTCAGCTGGGCTCCCGATTTCAGATCGGATCCCGCGGAACTTTCCGTCTCTGGAGCAAAGCAGGCCCTCGGTGTTGCCCGGATTGCGTTGTCGCTGTCACTGTCGTTGTTGTTCCCGTTGTGCTTGTTGTGGTTGTTGTTTTTGTTGTTTTTGTTGTTGTTTTTGTTGTTTTTGTTGCTTGTTGGTATCTCATGTTTGTAAAGACTATCGATCATTATTGAACATGGTCGTCATATTCACGACTATTGGCTGCTATAAATCAGCTTTGAGTTTGTTGTTGTAGAACAAGTGAGATTGAACAGTTCTTTCTAGAATATGATGAGTAACTTTGTGAGGTAGTAAAGACTATCAATTTTGTTCTTTTTTGACCATGATTAGCCAGTAAAGACCACCAAGTTGTTTTTTTTCAACCATGATTAGCCTATGATTAACCAGAATTTTAGAGCCATGTTTGATCCTGTTGTTGTAGAAAGCCACGGGGTGATGCCAAACGCTCCTGCAGATCTCCATGAGCATCGGAGGGAGGCTGTACACAGCAGAAGTGATCCCAAGTCGAGGTGAGTTGGCATGGGATGATGGTGAAGTTTGGACAAAAAAATGAGGCCTTTGGATTGGGCATTTCTGTTTTTTCCATTTAGTATCTTAAAAACAACAGAATTGGACTCCAAAGTTTGGCCTTCTACCGCGATTGAAATGACTATATTTTTTGCTGCATTTTCTTTGGGATTTGAGTCAGAGGCTGCAGCACAGACATTTTGACCCAGTCCTGCAAAACTTTCTTCCACGTCTCCTGTATGGTTCGAAGTTATCCTAAACACAGACGCATTGACAGATCTGCAGTTTCACTCCAAACTGAGCTCAGTGATACCAGCTGCTGCTCGTAGGGGCCATCGCACCAGACCAGCGTATAGGCTTTTCCCTGTTGAAAAACAGTTTTGGCATAGGCATGAAGCAGTTTCAAGCAGTTTGGGTGTACCCCAGGGCAGACGCATCAATGATGACCCACCAGCATGGGATACATGTCGCGAGGGGATTCTACCTGGCAGATTGGAGATCTCTGTAGGCTGGTGGGCGCCAAAAAATGATCGTTTCCTGTTTGTTGGAGACTCTGCAATTCTCGTTTAGTCATCATTTTTGCAGCCGAAGGAGCCATTCGTGATGATTTTCTTATTAACAAAGCCTTTCTTGAATGGGATGGGTAACAGATCTCATGGTTTTGCACAATCCCAAAGTGCCGCTGGAGCTGGTGCAGTGGCAGAATTCCTAGATCACTAGAGCCCCTCACGCCATGCAAAGCAAAGTGCGAAAGCTGCCGCGTTGCTGCCGCATTGCTGCCCTGCTGTTGAGTTGTGATTGATCACTCAGCGATGATTTCCTGGAGATCCAAAATGCAATTTTTACAGTTTGTGACAAGTGGGTCGATTCAAAAAAGCACATTTCCAACAAGTACACTAGACTGATCAAGTAGCCAGCTTCAATGGATGTTTTGTTAGGGCTATGCCTCAATGGTATCCCTGCGAATAAAGGCACCAATGGTTGGCATGGCGCGACTCATCAGCGACAGCCCAAAGCTGACCTTCCAATAGCCATCCGGGCACCAGGATGGACAAGGCCAACACATGCCGCAACCTGTGCATCCGCGTCTCCGCCACCGTGAGACGTGACACTCTTGAACCGCGGAGGGATTAGGATGTACGAGGGATGGTGCTCTGCCTGATTGGGTCCAGTTGTTCACAACGGCCTAACAACGGCCTTTCTGGAAAGGTCTGCGACTAAACTTTTGAGGAACCCATGGCCAGAGACAATTGCAAGAACCTGAGTGTTTTAACTCCATCTCCCAGTAGGTTGTGATCAGAAAGTTGTGGCATCAATTCTTGGGCTTATGGACCCCTCGTCCTAGGCCATACCTGCGCCTGTCTTGGCTTTTGGCCCAGTGTGTTTTCGGTTGATGCTTCTGGACTTGGAGAAGCTGCAGCAGTTGGCTGAACTAGGAAGTCAATACAACGATGTACAGATCACAATCACAGACGTTGCTTGCAGATTTTGTGATTGTGATTACAGATTACAATAATAACAGATTACAATAATACCTCCAAACCATCCAGTAATTTTTCGCCCCTAGCGAAACCATGAAGTTACACCATTTTGCACACAAGCATTTGCAGCGGCTCTTGCATACTTCGCTGTTGGAAGTGGTCAGTGAAAATGGCAGGTGCTTCCAGGGACGGCAGGAGATATCTGCGGGCGTTTGCCTTCTTCGCCACGAACACGGGACGTTACACAGCTAGTAGTAGATAGTCCAAAGGGATGTGGCAACCTGGTATTGATAATATGGAAAGCCAACAAAAACCGGTCATTCTTGGATGGGTCTCTTTTGTCATCATCTGGGCAGTGCCAGGAAAATGTGCTGGAAAACGCTCTTTTCAGTTTGATTCCAAATGATTTGGCTTTTGTTCTAGCAGATTGTTGGTGAATCGCACCTCGTTTCATTCAGAGATGTAGGATCCAGACTCTGGATTGTCTTGGTGTGTACAGCATATTCTTGCACAGTGCTGATCTTCGGTCAAGTCGATCTACGATAGCAATCTGATTTACGGTAGCAACAATCTGATTTGAAGGTATCACGCTGTAAAAATGGTTAAAGTAATTTTGAATGATTAGATAATCAGTCATGTTAGTTCGATTATTTTTTACCCAATTTTACAGTGGTCTGAAAACAAATTAGAATAGACTGAATATTTTAATGATTTTAATCTTTATTGGATCAAACACAAGGCTACGAAGCGCAACTGCTCGACATGCAATGCTGCTCTCACTGGCGTACGCGAGCAATTCCACTGGTTTGACCTGTTTGGTTGTCTAGCAGTGCTCTTGTTGGTTGACTTCAGTCGGCGTTTCTACTCTCTGTGATTTACATATTTTACAGATACCTGGTTGATTGCAGGCTTACTGCAATCCAATCCATCGTTTGAAGTTTGAAGAATTGCAACTTGCAAAGCGCATCAGGCTCAGATGCCAGAGAAGCAGTAGATGCAGCACTGAAGCTCCTCAACTCCGAAGGCGTGGGAATCATGACTGGTCCAAACGGAACATGATATCTGCATAACATTACACCATGGCGTTTCGGAAATGATCAGGACCTGCTTGGTAGGTCCTGTTCTTCCTGTTCTCGATTTTTCAGGCCTCATTTGTTGGAACGTCAGGTGGAAATTCGGCGACGACGTTGTGGCTTCCACACGTGGACTTAGGGAGCTGCCGGCCAGTTTACAGGGGGCAGGGGCCCGCAGGGGCCCGCAGGGGGGCATGTTTGATTGGATGTTTCATAAGGCCCTGATGACAGATCCAGATTCACAAACCACCTTAGCTTTTCCCATAGATAGCATGGGGCATGCTGCTTTGAAATGAGTGGGCCTGTGGTGCAACAAATAACCCAATGGCTATGGGTCAGTTCACCCTGTACCCCTGGTTCCCCCATGATTGACCATTCTTTTTCCCATTATTGTGTTGGTGATTACGGTATCCCCCCTGAAAGTTGGTGCTAGGATGTTCACCTGGTGGTCTCTCCAGTCCGTTTGGGGTAGGCCAATCATCCAGCTTATGAACCATTGAGCGTAATCAACCCACCATATCTTTGGGGGTTCCCTATGGCTAAAGAAGCCCCCAGCGATCTGTCGGTTGATATTGACCCGCTCTCCATGGATTTGGGCATTTTGCCAGGACCGGAACCAGCTGTGAGCAGCAGATCTTTGACTTAAAGGCAGGACATTATACGAGGATGGTCAAATCAAGATGCTAGGTATGCCAAGGTATGCTAAGGTCAGGTATGCCACTTAGACCATGGATTCACATCCAAAACGAGCAGATGCTGAAGAAAGTGTTGTCAAGCGATCACAAACTTTTCTTGACATTTTTAGAGATTGGAAGAGATTGGAAACCATGAGAAAGCGTGAGTAGATAGATGAGATGGAATAGCCCGGACGGCTCTGCCGATCCTCAACGCTGTTCACTGACTATCACTCCCGAAGAATTCTCAACTGGTTGTCAGCCCCATTCTACCAACTGAAGAACACTCAAGGATCTCAAGAGAATTCACTGGTTATCAGCATCACAGGGAGCTTCCTTTCCGTTGCTGATTTCCCTTTCCACAAATAGGATCCTAGGAGTTGACATGGAAATTCCAGCCTCAGCCAACACAGACCATATGCATATGTATTTAGATCTATGGTCTATGGCGTGTATTAAGAATATATTCATGTGTGAAATGCACACATGATGTCATCAGTGCAATGTATGCAATGTAATTGTTCACGATACTGTGTGGTAGGTGGTGCAAGATGATTTGGAGTGCTTTCAAACAATGTAACGTGATCTAAGACAATACGTGTTTACATATGTACAGAAATGAATAGATACACACCTACAAATGACAAAAGCCAGATTTCCACACACGCGCACACACACACACACACGCGCGCCCCTTGATGTATGTAAGTGGAGGGTTGTGAAATGGGATGCAATGTGTGTGCCTTCAAACAAGTCTGGCAAAACATTCCAGGAGATTGGGAGCACATACACATAAGGCCACGTACATGCATAAATGATCTAATACAGCAATACAGATGTACATGTTCCACATGTAGAGACAGGTCACGTTTCCAACCGCAGGCCCAACAGGCCCGGCTCCAGTCTGGGATGGGGGATCCTGTCAGGCCGAAAGGGAGCTGCGAAATACTGAGAAGGTGAGGAGGGAGCGCCCCAGAGCTTGCCACGCAGATGGTGACCCAAGTGACCCGCCTGGCGGGTCATCATTTGGGCCTCGGTTGTAGGACTCCTAAGGCCCAAGGCCCAAGGCCCTGATGGTACCATTTTTCTATGATCATTCTCGTGAGGTCTCATGTGAGGTCTCATTGGTTTAGGGCGCCTGGAATCATTCTCCTTGCGCGAACACCATCCTAGAGTGGATTACAATGGAACTTGGTACTGGATCCCTATTCTGCTAATCTTTACTGTGAAAAGGTTGACGAGCTGAACGTCAAATGGAAACGCGCCTACATAGATATAAACATATGAATAGTTATAAATATGTATATGTATATATATATATACATATATATATATATATTTATATTTACATACATATTTTGATGTGTCTTATTTGTAGTTGGTGCAGCTCAACTGGGCCCTTTGACACCAGCATTTTTTTTTGCATTCCCTGCTAAATATTTTTTGGGACTGAATCATTTGACAAAAGCACACTTCGATGCATAGACTTTCACAAGGCGGCCTCAGCATTGGCCTGTCGTTTGTGGAAAGGAGTAGGGCTATAGGCGTTCTCAAAATCCATTGGTATACTGCCGCCAGTGTTTATGGGATGATCAACTGGGTATAGATAGGAATAGAATATCATGGAAACAACAATGCTGAAGAATATGTTTGCATAACCAGCCATAAGGGGTCTATGGCCCGAAAGTCTGGCTCATCGTGCTACATATGTCATTCCTGTGTAAGGGATTGAATTTACCTAGGGAGGGTGGAAGCTATCCCTGTCGATAAAATGGAAATGCCAACAGCTAAGCCAGCTTCAGCCACCAGATATTCAGCGAGGATTCTGTGCTGAAGCTTGCACTTGCCACTGCTCTTGTGTGACTCCCGGCTCTTGCAGCATATTTCTTTGTTGGTGTACCAGCACAGGCACTGATGCAGAGGCAGTGACAGGCATGGAAGCAACCCCTGGATAGCGACATTTCACTGCATCCAAGACATACCGAAGCGAACAGATTGAAAGTCAACACTTTTAGACTTTGACGAATTGGCGCCTACGAGCTGACGAAGGCGCTGAGTTTCGATGCCCAGGGTGCTCAACTTGAAGTATTTCTTACTTCGCTGGATGTGATCCTTAGTTTTAGCCTTCAGAGAAAGACGACTTAACTGGTAAGTCCCGGTAGGTCCTGGTAACTTTTTTGAACCGGGCTATTACTCTTAACCAGCCATTTGCCTAGTGACCAAACAACATTAGTCAACTAATCTGAACCTGAATCAATAGCTACCAACTCCGGACCAGGCCATGCTGATGATGCAGCCTGAGCAGTGGCAGCCAGTCTACAACCCAGGAGATGTGCTGATGGGAGGCAGCCAAGGTGAAATGTTTTTTGCTGGTTGCCATTGGTTGACAATGATTCAGAATGGTAGCAAAGGTTGACAGAGGTTGACAATGCTAACCAGAATGTCAACCATGGTTCATGAGAGTCAATGATGGTAAACATTCTGGTTAGCAATGGCTGCGGGTTAATGATGGTTAATCTGCTTTAGAAACAACGATGATAGCCAGGAATCAGCCTACCAAAAGAAACAAGGTCACCTGAGAAGCAAAATGGAAATCCATGATGGACTCTGATTATAGTTTGGTCCTGATTGCCCATAAACCACAACCAGCATAATCATCATAATCATCATCATCATCATCATCATCATCATCATCATCATCATCATCATCATCATCATCACCCTCACACCGTCACCGTCACCGTCACCATCACCATCACCATCATCATCATCATCATCATCATCATCATCATCATCATCATCATCACGCACATAATCACAATCCATTGCCATTATGACTGTGCATTGTCATTCAGAAACGCCATCGATCCAAATAATCGCGTATTCAAAGGCAGTTTAGCGACATTACATCTTTGTTTTGGATAATGAAACATATGCAAACACACTATTGTCGAGACAACTTGTCAAGGCTCTCAAGCAGTCGACAGCTATTTAAGTGGCTAGTCAAGTGGTTGATGAAGTGACAAGTCAGGGCTATTCATTCAAGTAGTAGTCTGCTAGCGTGGCTAGACAACTCAAATCTGGTCAAAGGTAGTCAAGTGATAGTCAGCTAGTCAAGTCGGAAGTCAAATGGGTGGTCAGGGCTAGTCAAGTGGTAGTTTGCTATTAATGCCTTGCAGGAAATCCTTCTTTTGCAGCTGCTGCTGGTGGTGTTTTGGTATTGCTTGGGCGGTGGTTTGGTGCTTGACGCTTCAGGTTTTTGGTGATGGTGGCTCTTTATGTTCTGGTGGTTGTTTTTTTGGTGTTTTGCTTGTGGTTTGATGGTGGCGTTTAGGTGGTTTGGCTGCTGGTCTTCTGGTGGTCTTCTGGTGGTGGTGTTTAGATGGTGTTTTGGTCCTGCTTTTTGTTTTGTTGTCCGCTGTTACGGTGCTGGTGTTCTGGTGTTCTGGTGGTAGTGTTTTGGTGCTGATGTTTTCATGTTTTTTGTATTCCCTCCTTGGAAACTTTAGCCGTGACTCTAGCCCTCATTCTTGGTTTCAATTGGTTGCTTTAATATGCACTTATATAAATGGCTGAGTAGAAAACAGATCTAGTGTACAGCAGCAGTGAGACTCAAGCAATTTTGTCCCCTACAACCATTGATTTCTCAATCACACAAACACGAGGGATTTGAGAGAGCAGCACATTTGTGGATAGCTGCAAGTATGTTCCGAACAAACATGTTCTTGAACCGTTTGAAGTGACATGACATTTATTTGGGAGTTGCAGGAGTGGGGCTTGATTGGATCAGTGAGAACAGCAACGTGTCCGCGAGCACCTTGGGCAGCAGCCACCAGAATTTATCATGAGTAGCGCCAATAACTATCTGAGCAGATTGCGGTTGCACTACTGGGTTTGTTCGGTAGTATGAGAAGTGCCATATACAGATGGTATCTTCCCTATTCATGTTGCTTTTCTCCCTCTAACCAGCCATGAACTGAAAACCATCAAGGAGGAACTCAGCTTCCCTTGTCAAAGGAACTTCGATCAAAAACAAACCTATTTACGTGATCGAAAGCACCAACAAGTTTCTCTTGGATCCTCACAAGCTAAGCGTCGACACCAGAATTCTGTCATCGAAACCCGATGAGTTTTGCAGGTCAGACTGCCGTCGGTGGCTCTGAGAGTCTCAAGGAGCGCCCGGGTTGCGATGGACAGCAGCTTGACAAATCGGATGCTTGATGGATGTCAATGGTGGGGTTATGCATGGCTTGTAATAGGCTTAGCAAGCAACTGGGAATCTCGCAACTACATACCCCTGGTTGCTTTTCAACCAACATGCACCAGATCATGTTCCCCCAGGATGGTTCAGGCTTTGGTCGAGACCAGATCGTTCCAGGCAGCTATGGGAGATCCAATGGAGTTGCACACCCATGGCACTGAAATTTGCCAAGTGATCATTGTGGCGGACTTCAATGTTGGCTATGCAGATGGCCACCCAATCAGTTGAGGAGATTGGATGCGGACGGTCATTCTGAGTCCTTTTTGCTGTTTGTGCCGGTGTCCCTTTGTTGATTGATAGGGGTCCAGCAGAGTCGTAGTTTCCTGCTACACCCTGAATTGAATAGCCCAGCAGTCCAGCACTTTTGGGTTGCGAGTCACTTCGCAGGCAAATGGCATGGTGGTCAGCTCGTTGCCAAGAGGGATCTGTACACCTCAAATGATTATTTTTCGTGATCAGTTTGTTTTGAGCGAATGTAGAGATACTACCCTGCCTTTTCGCTGATTGCCTGGATCGGGACATTGATGGACATGTCTCAATACGACGCCTTTTTTCTACTACCGATCTTCCAGCAAACGGCTCACGATGTGACGTTACGGCTAGCGCAGGAATGTGAATTCATCCAATGTGCTAATGATTCCTTGTTGGAAAAATAGCAGTTCTCGAAATCGTAAAATTGTTGCAACGACCTTGTGAGTAGTTTGTGAGTCATGTTGCAACGAGTGCTACCATTTGCGGCCAATTGCAGTCCTTCTTTCCCAGGAGATTAGTGCCGAGGACCGGGTAGACCGCTTGGGATTTCGGCTGCGACAGATGGCTGGTGTTTTTTTCCACGGAGACTCCTGAAGCCAATTGAATGAATCAAAACTTCAGGAGTCTCAAAATCAAAGCGCAAATTTCTTTACTTCAGTTTGAGTCAGTTCAAACGTGGGAAGGTCAATTTTCCAACTGACTCAACTCATTAATCTTTGGTTGAACCCAGTCCTTGTTGATCATGCCAGATACTCGGATAGTCCAGGCTGGCTGGGCCTGCCACCATTTTGGCCTGTGTCGGATTCGCTTACACTACACCAGCTCCCTAAGTGCCTGTCATAAAGTA
Source organism: Symbiodinium kawagutii (assembly GCA_009767595.1). Taxonomy (NCBI): domain Eukaryota; class Dinophyceae; order Suessiales; family Symbiodiniaceae; genus Symbiodinium; species Symbiodinium kawagutii. Next base: position 429,058 of record VSDK01016702.1, read on the forward strand.
TATCTCGGTAGGCAAGAGTATGTGTGGTATGTGTACAAACACACGCGTATATATATATAGACTGTGTGTTATGTACATACACATGTAAAGGAACTTTACATATACAATAGTATACTATATACAGAGACTATATACAGTATGGAAATATACATGCACAATGGATAGCAGTCTATTTTGGGCATGCTTGCTCCGTCTCTTTACCTTCAGCACTGACCAGGTGCAATTTCTGTTCAGAGGTGAGGAGAAGATGTCATGTTGATTGGTTTATAAGTACAGCGTCTCTACCGCTTCAATTACTCCATAGAGTTAGTATGCTTCCTTTGCTTGCAGTTTGCTACAACCGTTACTTGAAACCATTCGGGCATGAACCATCATGAAAAAAGTTTACTGAAATTATGTTTATTGATGATGAATTTTTGACAATGGCTGATCATCCAGTTAATTGACAATGCTTAGCCAACATTACATTTACATGATACTTGAATACGATAGCTCATTAACATCATACATAATACCATCGTTGATATACCATTGTCAAAGGAAGTTTGCATGACCAAAGTTCCGTGCTACGGAACTTACCATACATATGCTAAAGCAAAGATAGCCAAATCAGAGGAAGTTCAAGCAAAGGACGCAAAAGCAAAGATAGCTAAAGCAAAGACAGTCACATTGGTCAAGAGAAAGATGGTGATTAGTTTTGGCGTATAGGCGGATAGTGATTTACCATGCTCCTTGCTTGCCGGGTGCTACTTGTAGTACGTTTATTATCTGTGTTTGTCGATCAACATCTGGCTCTGTCCATAAATGGTAGCCCCAAACTGGCACTTTCCCT
>VSDK01016702.1:429930-441808 GCA_009767595.1 Symbiodinium kawagutii
GTTCCCTACAAATAACGGGGAATAGACCTCAATGGAGGTACCCCAGATAATGGAAAGTTCCCCAAACTGGCGCCTTCCCTGCAAACAACGCAGATTATGCATTCGTCACGAGTTCAGGGGTACCAACATGGACAAGGCCATCATGCCACCGGCGCTGTCGAGGACACAGACGACCCCTCGTTGGCCCTGCCTCGGATGACTTTGAGCCGCTGGGCTACGTTGCTGCTTCATGGTGATTGATGGCGAAAAATGCTTCGCTGTTGGGTAGGTGAATGGTGGTGACGGTTGATATGAGTCATTGATGGGCTTACAGTCATGGATGGTGGCTGCTGAATGGTGCTAACGGTTCATCATGGTTGATGACGGAATCGCGCGCGGTTTCGTCATGTTGAATGATGTTTTGTGTCAAATTTGATGGCTTGGGTATTGAAAACAATCAATTCCTTGGGATATGGACTCTAGGCGGGTCAGGCGCCATGGTGTCACCTTGAGTTGCAACCCTCAGTTTGCATTAGTGGGTTTATATTAGCTGGTCCTGGTGAACAAGGCAACAATAAGCAAGAAGCTGGAAATCAATAAATTGTGGGAATGGTAGATTATTTGTTCAGTTGTATCAGAGTGATGGTGCCAAGTCTGAGGGAAGGGTAGTGATGGAATAGAAGTGTATGCAGCACTAGACGACGAGGTTTGCAACAGATCCACCAGTGGCAACCAAAGAACGGTCCTTCCTCACTCTGCTCATCTTGAGGCTCTGTGGGCAAGGCAACTGTTGTTTGGTTTGAGGATAGCACACGCTGGTTTACCAGGGTTCAAAATGTCACCCAACACTGTATGTCATCCGGAACTATCACTGGTGGTTATTTACCAATTGATTGTTGTTGATAACCAATGGCTTGTATATTCCACTAGTGATCGTTCCAGCTTTGGTTATCAATAAGCCATACTGGGTAAATAGACAAATAAGTGAATAAATGACTAAACAAATAACTAAATGATTAACTAAATAGATAGATAGATAACTAAATACATACATAAACAAATAAATGTGTGTATATATATATATATATATAAACCTATCATAATCAAAGAACTAGTTGGCATCATTATCATAGAACTCTTGGGGTTTCCAGCTTTCACCAAGTAGATATGGATCCTGGACGCTAATGAGAGCGAGCTGGGACAAAACTTGGATGGTAGCTTCGGTTCTCCGAAAATCTCCGATGGGCAAAGCAACTGGGACCAAGTGTGAACTCGATAGGGAAACTTTTCTTACACAGATTTGGCTATGGGTCAATATTAACCAACCAACTAATGGGGGATTTCCACCAGCAGTAATAGCGAAAACAATGGTTAATGATAGTTTGAAAACCATTGCAAACCATTGTTGAAAACCATTGCAAACCATTGTTGAAAACCATTGCAAACCCCATAATGCATAATTCTTGATTTCAATTTGCAAGGAACCATGTATTATTTGTAAGCCAATGTAAACCACGTGTATTCACTTTTCCTGCACCGATGTGCTGGCCATGAACACGGCCTCTTGGTGTCACCGCTGCGTCCATGGAAGAAATGCAATCCAAGCAGTGACCCGGATTCCACGACACGACGATGTGTCGTACAACTGAGCAGCATGAGCACAGCACGAGTGCTAGAGACATTCCTGGCTGGTAGCTGGATGTAGCTGAAAGCGAGGCAAAAATAAGGCATTTCCCAGTGGAAGCGAACAGAATCCGAGGTTTCAAATGTTGGGAGGTCTAGCCCAGTGCAAAAAGTAGTTGTACTGCTTGGCTGCTTAGATAACGAACTGATCAAGATGTTGATTCCCATGACGACAATGAATAGACAAGCATCAACCTCTATTGATGATCAATCATGAGCCAAGTGAATTATGAAACCAACTGGATCATTATGAACTAACATCAGCCTTGTTTTTCAGCTTCCGGATTGTTAAACCAGCAGTCAATCATGAACCAACTGCTCAATCCAATGCTTCAACAACGGTCACCCCCAATGGTGGCAAGTGTTAGCCCCAAGGTGCAGAGATGTTCAAGGGCCAATGGCTGGATTCGCTGGGAAACAAGGCCCGCGACCTGCATCAGCAAGAGCACAGGAACTGGTGGATGTGTTGGCAGTCTAAGCTACTCAACATGATTGATCTCTGGAAGTGGGATGTGTTAGTCATTGATACTGGGATTAATAAATCACAAGTTTAGGAAGCATGACTTAAGTTGCGATCATTATGCAAGTATGGTTTCATTATTAACTATATATCATTAAACGCGATCAAGTATTCTGCACGCCAGGATCAAAGAATTTTCCAACCAGGGCCCGCCAGATAGCTTGGCATTGCAATATCCAACTGGACAATCATGCACCGACCATTGACCATCATTCATCATTCATGAACGGCTATTGATCAGCCCAAGCACCATTGACCATCACCAATCATGAATGAGCCATCATACATCACTTATCGACTTATCAAGCGTCACTTGTCACCATTCTCAAGCATTCCCATGTGACCCTCCAACATCGGCAGTTCAGACGAACGCGGGAAATAACTTTGTGTGAAACCAGAGATATTGAGCGTTATCAACTTATATTCATCATCGCTGACCATTATCAAGCATGAATCATTCATAGAGGTGACCATTAATCATTAATAACACTGACCATTGTCAAGCATTAAGAACCTCTATGACTCATCATTAGTCCTTGTGAATGGTCACTGACTGATCACCTCTACCATCGCCCAAGGCACACACCACATGGTGGACACTGCAGCTGGATTTATACATACCCTTGAACCAATGAAGGGGTGATGATAGCTAAGGTTGATCTTTCATAGAAATCCAAGGAGATATGTTTGTTGGTAATTGATGATGTCACTGTTCAGAAGACTTGACCGCTTCTGTAAGAGTCAATCTGAATCATTGACAGTGGGAATCATCACCAGCCATCATACACAGCAGTCAGCCATATTAATCAGCATTCGCCATGATCAACCGGAAGGAAGCAAAATGGATCAATCATATGTAAAGCCAATATGATTCTCCATAATCAACTACAATGGACTCTAAGTGGCCAAAACTACGTATTCCTAAAAGGCCGTAAGGGACGATACTGAAGTATGACAAATCAACAACTACGCTAATGATCAACGAGTTGTCAAATTTGACCCTAGTCAACCACCACTATCTGTTACTGACCATCAGAAATCTGTAATCGACCATTAAAACCTCTCCTTGATTGTGCTAGCGGCTGGAAAACCCAAATGCAGTCCTAGCAGTTTTTGCACATGTGTTTGTCTTGGGTTTGCGTGGGGTGGGATGTAAATGTTCATGTGCACTTGCGAACCATGTTGATGCTAGGCGGGTGATAGGATGGGGTGGGATGTTAACGTTTATGTGCAGTTGCGAGCCAGAATGATGCTACTTGGGTGATTGTTGGGGTGGGGTGGGATGTTAACGTTTATGTGCAGTTGCGAACCATAATGATGCTACTTGGGTGACTGGCTGGGGTGGGGTGGGATGTTAACGTTTTGTGCAGTTGCGAACCATAATGATGCTACTTGGGTGTTTGGTTGGGGTGGGCCGGGATGTTAACGTTCTTGTGGAGTTGCGAACCATGTGAATGCTACGTGGATGTTGAGGCATGGGGGAACATTGCTGGTTCACACTGGCAGCATTGATGGCATGTGGAAAATCGCTATGCTCTTTGCACTTCTCGGAGCACCTGCAACATGGTGAATCCTGGATTGCTGGAGGGAATTGGAGTCTTGCCACCTGGAGAGTTCCGAAATGCCACAGGACATGCCTTGAGCAAACGCTTGGATGCTTCCGCGCTGACGCCTTGAAAAGCGAACATGGATGACACGTAAGGGTGATGGTTGCGTGAATGGAATGACTGCTCAAGCTGTTGGTGTGTGGTTTGGCACTGCAGTATCTCTTTGCAGACTCCCGCCCTTAATGAAAGAGCAGATTTCCTTGTAATTATCACAGGTCGACTGAGAGGAAAATCAAGGATGATTGACACCGCAGAATGGCCATGGCACCACAATGCCAGAGACCTTTGGTTTGTTATACAAAATTCTACATGGCTGGCCCGGTTCCCCACCGGGCAGGTTGATTCTGTATGCAAAACGAAGGTCTCATCACTTACGTTATCCAAAAGCAGCATTAACGGCCGACTATACCCATCAGCAACCATGAGCAAGTATAGATATTCATCATCCCATCCACAATGCAATCAATAGCCATGATGAAGTATGGCTAAAAACGTGGGTTTTCTATTTCCTGCCTTTGTTTTTTGAATCCCCAAAATTCACTTCCTTTACGTTTTCCAGTTCCTTGCTTGTGTTTCTTGAATTCCCGAAATTTCGTGCCCTGAGGGAGGGGGTAGGTTTGGAGCATTCTGACTGATCGATGCGCTTTCGCCCGGCTGGTAAATGCCGCCCAGCCCGCGCAGTGCAAGTGGACGGGGTGCATTTGGGCCCGTGCTAGTTGAACGTCCTGCAGCTCCTATTGGCTTCATCATCATCATCATCATCATCATCATCATCATCATCATCATCATCATCATCATCACACGCGACTGGTGGCTGAGCCAACGTCAGCAGCAGTGATTGCCACAATTCAGCCTGATGAATCATGCTTTGCTTTAATCAACCATAGAAAGCAATCTGCGTTCGAATCAGAATGGGCTTTAGCGTCATCACCCATTTGAGTATGATTCACCAAACCAGAATGAACAGTCAGGGGACGTAAGCGAACATAGTTCACCATAGCCGGCAAAACGGATCATCGGGACGTGTGATCAGTTTTGGTGATGGTTGTGGATCAAAATTTGACACCTTCAACAATCACGCATGACATTTGTCAGAATGGATATTACTTGACCATAATATGAAATTTGACCATATCATAGCCTCAAATTTAGCACACCATGACGAACCATAAATAGTTCCTGACCGTACTGAAACGGCCATGCATCCTCCATGACACCCCATCATGAGCGAAACCATCAAACCAACAGTTCAAGCAAATGCAGTAAGAGCAATGAACCACCCCAACAGACCTAACAAACCCTTGACGCAATGGACCGAGCAGCGTTGGTGGCAGGTGTTCGTGTGCTTCGAAGATGAACTTTGTAAAAGTCTGGTGGCACATTTGTCGAGGCCATCGAGGCCGGACATCAAGTTGCTTGGCCAAGTGACCAGAGGTGACCAGAGGTGACCAGGGTCAGCAATCAAAAGGGGAATCTCATGGAGTTACTCCAGAATACTTGGTGGTCAATATCACCATAGTTGCTTGAGATCAGCAACAGCGCTAGGGGAATTATCAACTAACTGGTTACATTTCTGGTTGATAAGAGCGAAAAATCACAAGTTGGCGCCTTTGGGAGGGGCTACCCCAATGCCAGTTTCCAGCTGGACTTGCTGCGCTTGCAGAGGCAACTCTTCCAAAGTTCCAGTGGCTAAATTGGTTCTGCAAAAAAAAGTGTTATATAATAGCGAAACCAAAGTTACCATAGCTTTTACTGAACTGATGGTTGAAACATAGTGGCTATGATGGTTACTGAGCTACCTGTGTTGATTTCCTTGTTGCTGGGGGTTCTACTGCTGCACGTAGCCTAACCGCATGAGTTAACATTGGCAGGATTTGAATCATGTTACGGAGTGGGTATAGGTATATCAAGATATCATTGAGTGACTACCATTGAGTCTTTGAATGGGTCCACTATCAGTAGAATCAACAGATTTGACCAATGAGTAGACTCAATCATTCACTATGTAAAGGTGGTTTCTCAAAATTGGGACCACCAAGAAAATGGTTGGATTAACACTCTTAAATGACAACTCTTGGATGGGGTTTAGTAAGGGGTTAAGAACCAACATCAGCCATCAGTCATTTAGAAATACATCACAAACCAGATAGAATCAATATAATCATTGAAAAGAGATTGTTCCCAAACAGGGGAAGAATGATCCACCATGAATCACTGTACACATGGTATTTCTAAGAGCACCTCTACATCGATCTACACCGAAAGCAAAAAAACATCCAAAAAAGTCCAGTGGGAAACATGCAATTGTTCATGTCATTTTCTTTTCAAACATTCACCAGCATCAGAAATACCAGACTCTAGAGAATTCAGAATCCAGAAGAATTCGCTGAATTTCTGTCTTTTGTGTAAATTATGAATTGCTGAATTCTGAAAGAAATATTTGGAATTGATTCTTGTGATCCCTTAAATATCCTTAAATCATGGTTCTCATTCTTTTCAATTCGAGTGTTGTGAATTGACGCTTGAACCTTCGCTCACAGCGGATGCGAGTTTGAGGCTATCCATGCGGCCGGTCGCTTTCGGAGGAGGATGGCAGTGCGGAAATGCAGTCTTGGATGCCAATTCGGTCACCAGGCCACATTTGTTGCCATCGTAACATCTCCCAGGTTGAAGATAGATAAAGGATGGACAGCAATGCCACCGCCATCAAGAGTAGTGTGCTTCCAATGTAGCAAAGATGTGCGCATACTGGGCTGGTAGGGATATTGCTTTATTTTTTCCGCAGTTCTGGAGTCTGATTTTGGAATGGAAGACAGAGGTCGTTCAAGCAGGGAAACTATGCAGTGGTTTTGGGGTACCAAGGGTGCCTGCGTGATTTTTCTCATTTGGTAAGTGGGTTTGAAGTCCGGTTTCATGGGGAATATCCTTGTTTACTCTGATTGCAATTTGCGACATGTCCTACGAACTACGAAATGGAATGCTACTGTACCATGCTACTGTGATGAGGCACCAAGCAATCAGTATGGGTTCAGACTCCTTCGGAGCCTGTTGAGGAAAACCACAACTTTGCCACATGGAAACAACTTCAGCTGTGGGTAAGCTTGAAGAATATTGTTGTCGGAATGAACCATCTTGGATCGACAAGATTCGACAACCATCTTCTTGAAGCTGGTTTAACTAAGATTCACAAACAATTACAGTAATCAATATTAGTAATATCAGCGTGTTTAACTATCAACTAACACATTTATAGTCGACCTCGCAATCCTGCAGGATTCGTCTCATGAACAGTAGTGAAGTTCTGTCTATTCCCGCAGCTTCCAACTTTTTGCCAAAGGTAAAGCGTCACCAAAGGTTGCCTCCCAAACGTCCACGTTGGAACGTTTCAACGGCGTTGACCAAGGATTGGCCCCAAAAATTTCGGTGGCTCACTGGAGACGGCCGAATCTCCACTTGGGTACCTCGGTGAGGATGGCAATGTCATGTGCATGAAATGATAAGATTGGGAAAGCAGTGGGCTTAACTTGGGGATACCCCTGGGCTTGATACCCGCTGTTTTAAGCAACGTTTGAGCCTTAGCTTCATCCGGGGACCTGTGGGACTGGAAGAAGTTTTGGGTTTGTATGATTGACACCCACGAATCCTGTTTGTTGAACAATGGGTATTTCTATGAACAGCCATGGACAACCCCACACCCCGCGTCCATGGGGGTGAAAGCCAAGTGTTGGCTTTCGACACGCACACAGTTCCACGCCGTTGGACCAGCTCCCGTTGTCAAATTGGCCACTTGTTTTTGCCAGCGGGGGGAAAACCGCGCGTGTAGTCGTGCACATTTTGACATTCGGTACAAAGTGCGTACGGGAGGGATAGGGTCGATGCACCACCAGATGTTAACGTTCGGTACAAAGTGCGTACGGGAGGGATAGGGTCGATGCACGACCAAATGTTAACGTTCGGTACAAAGTGCGTACGGGAGGGATAGGGTCGATGCACGACCAGATGTTAACGTTCGGGACAAAGTGCGTACGGGAGGGATAGGGTCGATGCACGACCAGATGTTGACGTTCGGTACAAAGTGCGTACGGGCGGGATAGGGTCGATGCACGACCAGATGTTGACGTTCGGTACAAAGTGCGTACGGGCGGGATAGGGTCGATGCACGACCTCCTTGCTATCCCAACCTCAGCCACAGTTTCAAAATGAGACATGAAAGTTGCAATCACTCCAAAGGAGTGTTTTGTATCAAGAAGAGAATCAAGGGTAAGACATGTCTGATCCACACAGGTGGCATCGATGGAATGTGGCGTTTGTCACAGGCAGCCATTCCTGCCAGTCTTGCGACAAGAGTCAAGGGCCAGCGCAACCATCAAGTGATGCGGAGCATCAGAGTGTGGCAATGGCGCTGGTTCAACTCCAAGCAAGATGACTTGTTGCGTGTCACAGGACAAAGACTCTTGAAGCGTGTGGTGGCCTGAAAGTGTTGAAAAAGGATTTGCAGCGGACGGTACATGTCTCTAAATTTGATTGGATTTTCCCCGGGAAAATCAAGGCCTTTTGAGGAAACAGAATGTGCATTTCGTTGAGGCGAAAACGACGTTTTTTTTTGAAAATGTCAGCGCCTACACGCGCGGTTTTCCCCCCGGCGGGTTGTTTTTCATGTGGAAATTGTGCGGAACAAAAGGGACAGACACAGGCCACCAACAATGGGTTATCGTGTGATTCATGTTGGTGCTTCTCAAGTCATAGGTGTGTCCCCAAATCATCCATTATTAACTATTTATAGCCTCCAACCATTTTGGGGTCCTCCATGGCTTGAGAAACAGCCATGTTGGATTTCAAGCCGGCGGAAGTACATCCATTATCGGTACCTGGTACTGCCCAGGTTCGAAGCGATGAATGGCCAAGAGACAAGCAGGACCAGGACCATCGAGTTGGTCCAAAGCTTCTTTTGGTTGAGAAACTGTGGTATGGATGGTTGACCGTAAGAGTTAGTCTACTAGCAAGAAAAAATGTCTCCTTGTAAGTAAGAAATGAGTGTAAGTAAATATGTTGATCTGCATATATCTTTTCGTGGATCTCCCAACGCCTCTTATTGGATACGGATTTATTCGGGACTAGTCACTTGTCAAGACGGGTTGCCATGCTGATGGGATTGCCATAATTGATAGCTCACACTGACCAAATCGCAATGACAAGGGGACCCATGGTTGCACTGCATGGTAAGTGGTGCAAGTTGGATTGGGGCCCACCAGAGCATTGCAACACACCATAAATCTGCACCGCAGTGGGTCCTCTCTGTCCCAGGTTGGTTGTGGATCAGTTCATGTCATCCCGAACTACCAAGGGAGTTGTATCCTTGGCACTCGCCCTCAGGATGAGGCAACAGCACCCGAGAGCGATTTCTTTTGTGCCACACCTGAGTCGTGGGACTGAGCCATGGTGTACAGCAACCCATGTCCCTGTCCGACGTAGCCGTCTATGAAAGAACTTCCTAGGCAAACAACTGGGCTCTGGTAAAGTCTGTAGATGTTCGCAGTTCACATCGCAGGTCAATTTCTTTTTGTTGGCAGCTGAGCAATTGATAGCCAAGTACGATGTTTGCCAATCGGGAGGCTTTCCTTGCACAAGATTTACATCCAACTCCTGCAACAGCATTGGAGTTGCCTTTGAAGCTTTGCTGATCTTTGAGACGCTTGGTGGGCCCATCATTCCCTCAATGATCTCTCATTCAAGAAGCAGACTGGGGGTGCCAGAAATTCTTGGTTTGACAACCGGTGGCAAAACCTAAGAATGACATCTGCATGAAAACTAGCTGTTTGATCTCAACAGTTTCGCAGTTTCGGAGCTGGTGACCCCTGGCTGCCATGCACAGCAACACAAGTCACAGCCGCAACCAATAGCTTGGGCTGTGATACCGTCGGCGCACCACAAAGGGCGGCAAAAATGTGCAATGCTGGTTGTGTGGGAGAAAGCATGTGGGAGATGCATTAAAAGCCAAATACCCAGGTGGGTTGCGAACAGAATCTGAACATTGGAGGTTGGTATTCATAGCTTTATGGATCTGTCAACTACCAATGCATATCTGAATTGATGGTTTTTTGTGGTTATTCCCCTGGTAGGCAGATAGGTCTACTTTGATCCCTTCACGAAGCATTGATCCTGCCCCCCAGATAAAGTAACAAAACTTCCCGCAAAGCATTGGTTGATGATGGTTGGCGCTGGTGGATCGTGGCTTGTAGTAACGAATAGCTGGCAGTATTGGTACGTAATGGTTTGTGGTGCTCAGCAATTTCATAACCATGTGAATTGTGGTTAGTATTGTTACAGTAATAGTGGTCAGTAAAACAGATGGTCCCTGATTGCCAGATCTTCAACAGCTGATACTTCTCCAAACTAAATCAAGAGTTTTAATGGCTAAGAAACGATCGGCTGGCTGGATCAAGTGACAAACTTCCACGCCGAAACTGGACCCATTGCATCAGCCAACCTGGTTTACAACTGTGGCTTGTTTTTCCATGTCTTTTTCTCTTATGTTCTTACTGCGCTTAAAGCAGCACAGAAGGCAATGCCGGGCAGTGATGATTCTTACTTTAAACCAAATCACCGGTCATTGTCAGAGCCCAAACATGATCATAAACCATATAGCTGCACACTCACACCCTGCGTATATCTACACATACACTCATACCTCATACCAACATGGCCAAGTCCACGGGCTACTCATAAGCAAAGCACCATGCTATTGTAAACCCTGATGGTGAATGACACAGGTCCCCAATCCATGAGCGTTTTCAGCGGTCAATGACACAGATTCCAACGACAGCACTTCACCATTGGAAGCGTGGGATCTCTGTGAGGATCCTGTATCATAGCTAAGCGCGCTGATGGTCACTGATAATGGTGAGACATCCCAGGGAAGTTCGTGACCCTTGCAAGAGCGATCGTCAGTTCATGTGGGAGCCACATGGGTGTATCTCGAAACAGAAGAACACCGGAAATGATTGGGTTGTGACTTGAAATGACTAGTATTGGATGATTTAGGGGTACCCCAGGTATCCCGATTTTAAGAAACATCCATATCCCAAAGTAGTCGGTTGTGTGGCTACAAGCTGATTTTATCATTGTGTTACTGTAACCACATATGGGTGTTTCTCAAGTCATAGGGGACCCCAGTTATCACCCCATATTTTTTACTTAAAATGTATTTATAGTAGTAAACCACCCATTTCTCAGGTAGAGATCTCTGATATGGTGCAAGATTTGATTTGTGTGGCAATGTTGGAGAACCTGGGTGATCTTCATCGCTGTTTCATAGCCTCCCGAGAGTGGCCATACAGCCCCGGATCATCACTGAGGCTTAGTAGCTGAGAATCATGGTTTGAAGAATGGTCCATTAATAGTTCATTCATTGGTGAGTGTCTGATTACTGATGGTCGCCCATCTTGAATTCTATTGATCATCACAATGGTTAATGCTGGGTTGCAGATGATTATGGTTCATAGTGGCGAGTGGTCAAGAGTGCTGAAGAGTCGCGAGAGTTTTTCGGATGGATTGTTGATTTATCATTTGCCAATTTGTCACCATTGATAATCATCAATGGTGATCATTGGTAAGGTGAACCAGCAATTTCACCTTATCATTGCTGACTCTAATGCTTGACTTATCATCAACTAATCTATCACTTATGATCAACTGAAGTCCAAAGATTGCTGAGGAAGTTCCCCAACATGGCAGTGGGTCAAACAAAACCCTTAGTCCCCCTGGTTCCCCTATCATTAACCAGGCTGTTTTCCCTATAGTTGGCTGGGTAATAACCACCATGACATTGGTTGGTTGATATGGACCCATAGCCATATATAGCTGGTATATCCCCTATAGTTGCTAGTTGTTTTCCCCTATCATTAACCATTAACCAGCTAGTTGAACCATGGGTAGCCACATGGCTTTAACTCAGCAGTCCGGCTCGCCAGGCGATCCACGTGAAGAAGAAAAGTGAGTCAGCGAAAGCCAAAGACTTCGCTGTGTCAGCTCAGTTGCGAAGGGAGGCCGCGCCGGGCCACGGTGCGGCTCCCCCAGGCTTTTCGGCGGT
>VSDK01016702.1:441997-479497 GCA_009767595.1 Symbiodinium kawagutii
GGCGCGCCGGGGGGCCCTGGGGGTGTTTCGCCATGGCTTGCAGCTGGTGATATGGCTATGGGCCAATATTAACCAACCAATAATGGGGATCATCACCAGCAAAACCATAGGGAAAACAATGGTTAATGGTGGGGGAACCAGAGGTACGGGGTTTTGACCCACAGCCATATGGGTCTTTCTTAAGCCGGAGGGGACCCCCCTAAATCGTCCAGTTTATTTACCATTTATAGTAGTAAAGCAGCCATAACCTGGGGGTCCCCAGTCACTTGCTTGAGAAAGCGTCCAAATCCGCCCAAATCCGAAGCAACATCCGAAGGCCACGGTTGCGCAACCCACGGCAGTGATGTGACTCCGTGACTTTCGACCACTTCGCGGTTTTTCTGCCCAAAGACCTGCTGACCGGTACCCATCGAAAGGCAGATATGATTTGTACCAATGAACAAATAAAGATGCTTCAAATTGGTGCAAATCATGATGTTAGTGATTAAACATAACATAAATGATGTGCATTTGGACCTTAGTGATTGAAAATGATACCACGGAATTGGTAACCATAGTACCTGAATGATTGGTAATGTACCACTGAATTTAGTTAAGCAATGAAATTGTTTTAATAGGAATCGATTGTTGATGGTACCAAGAATCATTTCAAATGAAAGAGGACCAACTGATGGTGAATATGGAAATCGTTTCAAGAGTAATCAATTGTCGACGGTACCACTTTGCCTGATCATGATCATGATTTGGTTTTTGGCTGACCAGCTGATCATGTTTTAATAACACTTTGTCGGTATGCGATCAGCATGAGCAAAACACAGCTTCCATGTTTTGTCTGGCTCTTATTAATCAACAATTGATTGTGGCTTGTAACCATTGGCAGTGGTCATCAACCATTGAGAGTGGTTCTTGACTATTCATTGTGACTCTAAACCAATATATGATCACATACCATTACATGTTATACCAACCATTTTACATTATAAACAGTTGTGTGTGTATACATAAATATACACATCCTATTACCTGGCTGCTTTGATCAACAACTAATGATTTGAACAAACCATGGTGAATACACGATGAACGTTCCATGATTCCTGGTGAGCTATCCATGATGGTTCTTGACCGCCAGCCAGCGGTAGGCCAATGCTGGGATCGAAGCGGCCGAACAGCGGTTGAGTGAAATCGTGCCTTGCCCACAGATGATTGGGGTGCATGATGAGATGATCAATGATATGGAATGATGGTTTTGTGATGGTTCAATGATGGTTCAATGATACTTTGACGATGAAGTAACGATGAACCAACGATGTTTCATTGATGGTTGAATGATGGTTGAATGATGGTTGAACGATGGTTGAATGATGGTTCAATGATTGTATGATAATGGCTTGCTCAATTTCTACTACGGCAATTCCACGTTTTGTTTTGTAGTAAGCAGCGTCATACGTGGTGGGTTGACATGTAGATGCTGGGTCGCCACTGAGGACTCCCAGCTGTCCAAACTTGAAGAGCAGCAGAAGGGAAGTTTGTGGTTCCTGCTTTTCTCGGAGATGGAGGCAGGAACTCGGTTACAAATGTGCCATTTGTCGGCTCACACACACATATATGTATATATATATACATATATATATATACATATATATTTATATATATATATATAATATTTGTATATCTATATATAGATAGACCTATACTTATGTGTTTTTCTTTACAACTACACATATCTGGTTCATCACTGCACACTTCCGAACGCAAGTTCGGTTCACCCTATCCACCAGGTGGGTTGACAATGCAGCCGCAGCTGCTTTGTAGAGACTATAACGCAACAACAAAAGCTGTTCCACGGAGAGCTGACCGGTTAGAAAACAACTCATTTTAGGTTGGATGCATGCAATGTACATATGAAAGTGACAAGCGAGGGAACCGAACATCACACCACCCGGATGCTTAGCTTAACGGGTTGCCAATGACTGGTTTGAAACTGACAATCGGAAGAAACTGGTGGCATTGATCATCCATGCCCATGACTGACACTATTGAGAGCATGGGTACAATAGGCTCTTAACTGATTGGTGTATATAGCCAGGTGCATAATATTTGATCTTGGTTAATTCTTGTGGGATCTGAAATCTGCCATGGCTAGAGATGTCTTGTTGGCTGGTGGCGATTCTGCTGGCGTGTGAATAGCCTGCTGGGAACAGCTTGAAACTACATAGTGGATTTGCAATATCATGTAATTCACTCGCTGCACTCGCGGGAGCCTTGAATGATTCAACACTTGTGATCAATCTCTTAACTTCAAAACGTGTCATTGCCATGTCTTGAAGGTTTTATCCAGAGGATAGTCGGTGCACACACAGATACACACACGGACACGTAATTATATATGTCTAAAGACATAGACTCTTATTTAAAAGATATACATCATCAAAGTAGCGCTGGTGACTGGCTTGTGGTGTTTTGTGTTGGTGATGTTGTTGTGGTAGTCATTTTGCTGTCATGATGTCGTCGCCCTGCACCCGCCCGAAAAAAGCGCCAATGTCCTCCCTATAGGCTCTTTTTTTCGCTTGGAGACTTCTGCCCCCGCCTCATGGCCTCATGCCGGTACTTGTATACACGCACATATATACATATACAGATACATATATATATATATTTATATTTATATTTATATTTATATTTATATACATATGTACATGTATACATATACATTTGCGTCGATATCTTACCTTGGATTGCGTTGCATTGCATTACATTGCATCGCATGCATGCACACATACTATATGTATACTCATGCGCTCATTTTCACACGTCAAATAAGGCAAACATGCGCAAAAAACAGCGAGTTGGGGGGTGAACTGGCCATGTGTTGACATCACCGGCGAGGCTTTGGGTGATCTGAGGCTTGTGTGCTTCGTAGCTGTTCCGGCTTTGAGTTCGTAGCGGCCACAGCTGGAAGCTGCTAGCCATCTTCTGTGCCCCGAGAAGATCGTATTGACCACCAACTTAGGAGCACCTTAGGACCACCATTGCGTCCCAGAGATCTCATTTTTGGACCGCAATCATTGGTAAAGGCACCTGGTGCTTACAATCATGCCCGCCATAACCACCCAGTACAACTATCATTGCAACTATTAGCAGCTATTTTCAGCGTTGTCTTCAATTGTCAACCATGATAATAAGCGTGAATCAGGGTGTAACGGTGTAACCATCATTTGGTGGTTTCTCGAAATAGGGAGCCCTTCAAATCGTCCATCATTAATCATTTATAGTCATAAACCAGTCATCTTTGGGGGTTCCCAAACTGGCTCAAGAAACCATCATTTTGACCATGAGTCCTATCAGCGATAGCCATTTTCGCCATCCTCCAAAACAGGAGCCATCCTGCCTATCACCAGGGAACAACCAGGGAATAACCAGGGATATCTCAGTACCACCCTGCCTTGCTCCTCAACGCCATGGACGAATCGGAGCCCGTCACGGACCATGGGGAGGCCGACCGCGAGGACAACGGCGAGGTCGTTAACGTCTCGCGGAAGGCTCTAAAGCGAAAGGCACGCGCTGAGCAACGGGCAGATTGGAAGGCGCCGGTGATGAAATCGGTGGAGGTTTGGGTGGTTTCGGGGTGGTTGATGATTAACAATTGGAAGCTGTACCAAACATTGCTTGTGATTAACTAACGTTTTGAAGATTGGTGAATTTTGGGAAGGTGAAACTCAACATGTTTTAACCACCAAACATTGCTTGAATTTGGCTCAGTTTGGCCTGCCGCCGTCCGATTTGAGGCCGCCCAAAAGGCTAAAAAGAAGCGTGGAAGTCATCGGCCCAAAATGGCACCCGCGGCGGCTCCCTTGGATCCCAATGCCAGTGAGGCTGAGATCAAGGCCGCGAGACTGGCCCGAAAAAATGCCGAGCTGGAAGACTTTCGCGCACGCTCGGCCAAGGGGGCCACCGTGGTTTTGGACTTGGCCGCTGGGTGTGCAGGGGCCAGTTTGCCTGGCTGGAAATACGTGCCAGTAGAGCTAAGGTGTAGCAACTGGAACAACTGAGATCTTGATCAAAGCTCCAGAAGTGAGAATACTCATCTGCTGATGGTGGTTGAAGGTTGTCAGGAACTAGCGAATGATGTGTCACGACCATCAGCAAACTGCAACGAGGCTTCATCATGGTCCACGGTGAAAAAGTCCAATCATCATCACACGCCATCATATTCAAAGGGGTCTACTGGGTTTGGTGCAGCGTTTTCACTGCTTGAGGAATGGGAAGAAATGATGCAGCCGAAGGAAGTGAAGAGTTTGATCCAGCAGCTGCTGTACTGCTATGGAGCCAACCGACGGGCCCAACAGCCAGTGCGCCTATGCTTCTCAGGTGGGCTGTTCACCATCAGATTTCAGGCGTTGTTTTCCCAGCCATGGAAATCCCCCTTGCAACCAACCACCCTTGGGGGTTCGCAGCTCAGGTGTAAAGGAAGGAAGCCAAACCCATGAAGGCCTCAGCAAGCAATCAGGCTACGAGTCTTGGGAGGTTCAAAAGCTGTCAACGCGCTACATCGATGAATTTCCCAAGGAGAAGTTGGTGTATCTCACGGCCGACGCTGAGGAAAAGATTCACAGCTTTGATCCGGAGCTGGTCTATGTCATTGGCGGAATTGATACTTGTCCTGATTTGTTTTTGTGACACACTTGAAGAAGAGTTCCTTGGAAGTACCGTTTCGACCATAAATCAATGGTGGCAATGGTCGGCGAGTTTCTTCATTGTTGGGTGTATCACGGAGGCCTAGTTATGAGACTTCGATATTTCTACAACGTTTCCTGCAAAAGTTTGGTTTGAGCTCAGTGGGATTCATAAAGGTGACTTTAAACGGGCCAGTTCAGAGGCATCTGCGAATGGCCAGTTGAATCCAAGTCACAATTTTCTACTTTGGCAAACTTCTTCAGTGGTCATCAGTTCTTGGTTGTGAGCACTTTCGCTGTGATTTTCTAAAAATCAATAACTACTATCATTGAAGAATCCCGGAAAGTTAATTAGTTGAAAACAACAAACCACTACTAACTTTTATAATTGATTTAATAGCTACTAACATTCAATTGTCATTATTTTTGGTTGAAAATTTCCCGGAAGATCTGCCCTGAGTGCCAAGGTGGATCGGAATCGCCACAAGGGCTGTACTATGGAGAAAGCCAACGAGCAAGGCATAAAGGCTGCACAGCTTCCCCTGGCCGACTACATTGAGATGGGTTCCTACAGTCGCGTTCTTACAGTGACTTGACATCATTGGATGCGACCGGACATTGCTGGACTTCTGGGAGAGAGTGACCTACACTCCGGCAAACTGATCTGGTTGCGTGGAAAATCCACAATTTAGACTAGTATATTAGTAGGTTAGGGACTGCCAGAGGGTATTCCAGTTGATTTAGGGCGGTTTCGGCTTTTTGTTCCACCATTCACACTTCCATGTGTGAGCAACATCGTGGCAAGTGGTGTCAAACATTTCCTACATAAAAGATATCAAGGTCACTCAACATAAAGACATGTTTGTCACTTGGGGTATACGGGTATACCATATGAGTTGGCTAGCATTTCTGCATTTCGAGGTGCATTTCTGCACACTGAGGTGAACCATGTTCTGAACATGATCCTGGACCACCAGTGGAGTAAAGACTGGCGAGGCGTTTGTGAACGTTGCGTTCCTGGTCGCAAGGTCTTCCATCCGGCAGCTCCCGAGGAGGCAGACGTGGAATCTGCCGGTGAACGACCGGTGGCATCCGATGCCGCAGAGACCACCGGCTGAAAATCTCGCAGCGCTGCGGCGATGGGACGATGTGATCAACGGTTGGCGATGGCCCTACAGGATGGGATGCTCATCGCTTCTCCCCATCGCCTCTATCTATCTTGGGTTAACATTTGTCTATCCTGGGTCAACATTAATGCTTGGTAGCCGGTCATGAACCAAGACCCGATAAACAAGCGTTCCTTCCTGGGTCAATGACCCAATTGATGGTGTCTCTTTGCTTGGCTCGACAGCGAACACGCACTGTTTCTTGGGTCAATGGTGTAGCTACAAAGTAGCGTGACTGGATGGTAGGTTGAGACAGAACTGCTTGGGAATATCCCAGTCACGATGGCCGTCAATCTGATTTCTATTGCTTCCAGTTACCACAGCTTGGATTTATATATATATATAGAACTGCACAGACGGTCCACTTTGCAACTGCGATACTTTCTGGATGCCAATCATAGTGGTTGTGAACCCGCCATTTTAATCTTGGTCCAGAATGAAGCTATAAACCCTTGGCATTTTTTTTGTTGATTGATAGTAATAGATACTCCCACAAAGCGTGCAATGCTAGTACTATACAATGGGAGTCCAGCTGAGGCCACCCCCGTGCTTTGACTCACGCTTTCTTTTTGAGTTCGTCTACGCCAACTTTCAGAAAGTTATGATCACTTGCGAAACCGTCAATCACTTGGGGTCCATGTATGGACTGCCCTATGTGCACATGTAGGCCTAAGACGGTGAGGGACAGGGATATGAACAGGGATCTAGACAGCAAGGAGAGGGTTGATTGACAAGCCAATACACCTGCAAAACGTTTGTTGTGCAGCATGGTGCGAATCCTAACCACATCCTGCAATACCAATGCCGTAAAACAAATTCGGTACGCAAAGTTACCAATCGATAAACAAGTTCAAGCCGTGGATGATGGTTGATCCAGCTGCAACTGACGACTTATCTCAACTTTCCAAGCAAACTGCACCACAGAGCTGCCACCATCAACTGGTGCCACTGGTGACCCACTCCCTGACTACCAGCTGTTGGCAGCAACTGCTGACCAATGACCACCGTTGCAGGCCAAGACCTCGCCCAATTGCGTCAGCCGTTTGAACCTCAGCAACTGCGGCCTTCATGCGACGGCCCTGGACCTGCTGCAGAAGGCGGCGGTAGTGCACCCTGCTGCGCCACGACGACCCAGAAAGAACACGAAAAAACCCGGGCAAAAGAATGGCAGTGGCACCACTTTCCATAGGAGTCACTGGATTGGTTTGGATTGGAAAGCAAACCTCAGCATCAAATATGGTCGGATTTCCGATTTTCCCATCAATGAATTCATCATGATTGGTCGTGATCTTTCATTTGGCATGAATTACTCTCCATGATTGACCGATTACTCTCATTAGTGGGTAATCTGATTACTCTATCATTGACCACCATTATAAGTTTATACCAGATAGCAATCAGATTACCCACCTCCGGATATTCATGGGACGGAAAAAAGAGAAGGACCTGCCGTTGGGTGGGGCCCTACTCGAGGGACTCCTGGAGCGCCAGTAGTGTGCCACTCCAGTCACGGCTGTGCCACGCCACTTGGCGATTGGCGATCAGTTTTGGTTGGTAAACTACTAATAGACTTATGATTGTAAAATAGATACTAGTAGTCTACAACTAGTTTACTATCAATTGATTGTCAGTTTTCATTAGACTTCAGAAAATTGATGAAAATTGGTAATGTGTCAGAATCATCACCTCAGATTAATCATCAATGATGGATGCTGTTTATTTAAAGTTATGCTTACCCTTCTCCTGTAAGCATCACTGACCATCATGAACGGTAGCCCCGACAGGTGCTGATGGATCTCGAACATCGAGGCGTGGGGGGGGAAAGCTGCGGCTGGAGAGCGGTTGGAGCCTTGTGACTGCTGATTGCAAAGGATTTTCATGGTAGGAAAACCTATTGCTGATGCGAATCATAGGCTGATCCTAGGGTCATCCTATGATGCTTGTATATAATTTCTCAATCACCAGACATTTTCAAATAGTTTTTTCTTCTTACAGGATCCATTGCAACGCCTAGGAATGAGTCTGGACATGGTCAGTCCTATGATCACCTCAAGTTCACCAGTTGAAGTGGCTCCTTGGGTTCGCGATGTTACTGGTAGCCATCATAGCAAGTGGTCAAGCGGCAGTTTCGAGTAGCGATTTCTCGTTTTTGCAAAGCTCGGCTGATGATTTGCCAATCACTTTGGCAGGATCCATGTCGATGCATCTTTGCTGAAAGACGAACCTGGAAGCTGATCATTTTAAAAAACAATATCATACAATAGCTAACTTGACAATTAGAAATAGTTATGCTAGATATACTGCAACTATTTACAATAGTTAGAACATCAACATTTTGTGGAATTTCCATGCAAGCAGATGAAGGACTCAGAGAACTAGTTCTACTTTGCATTGGTGGAACCGGGGAAGCCACAGATTTGTCAGGAAGTGTGCTGAATACATGATTGCATGATGGTTGTTGTGGTTGTTGTTGCTGCTGGTTTTGTTGTTGTTACTGTCGTTGTTGTTGTTGTTGCTGATGATGATGATGTTGTTGTTGCTAGCATCGGTGTTCATACCTTCTTGAAGCACCTCTTTTTCTGTTCCTTTTTCCCTTGTGGGGGTTTCTCAAAATACGGGACCCTCAAAAATGGTTGGTTGATTTGTATAAACTGTTACTTTTGGATGATTTGGGGGTACCCCTATTTTGAGAAACCACCATGTGTACGCAATCCCAATGTCAAACTCAGCACTTGCTGCTCAAAACTAGAATCCGTACTGGCATTGTTGGTTGTCCTTGTTGAGCTTGTGATTGTTCAGCGTCACGCGTAGGTGGAAGGCAAGATTTGTACGCGCGGGAGTATGCGTGATTGTCATACATCCAGAATGTGGAGTTGACCTCCGTGGATTTACCGATTCTAATGCTGGCACATCCACGTCGAGCGAATCATCGAAGATCTCCAGTTGGTTGTGAAGGACTATGAGAAGATCATCCAGTCCAGCCGAGTTGTGGATGGACTAGGAGTGGTGTACAGCACGAGTTGTTGATTAGCACTCGCTTGACATGAGTTGTTAATTGGTGCTTATGTGGTCGGTTGACACGAGTTGTGAATATTTGTTAGCGCATTGGTTGGTTAGTTGGTAGGTTGGTTGCTTGGTTGTGGATTCTAATTGCAACCATGTTAAGTTCAATGATTTGCTAAGCATATCTAAGCATGTTAAGTGCTGGCTTGATGTCAATCATGTTTGTAATGGATTCTTATCAGGTTGGCAACGGATTGTTCTTTAGTAACTGACCGTTGTAAATGGATGGTTCAACCCTGGGAACAGCTTCCCCACCTTCCTCACCCGTTGCAACATGGCCAGTCGAGTTCCACCAGCTTCCCCGCCGGATCAGGCGACGGCTGCGCCATTGAGGAGTTGGTGCTGGATGGTCCGGTACTGAGTTGGTGGGGCATCGTTGCGCTTCAGCTGTGGGAAGACGTTCAAGCAGTTTGATGGCCTTGCAGTTGGTGGATGACATAGCTAGACATGCCAGAAAGAATAACAGTCAAGCTATCGACCGTTTTGATGGAATCCGTTGGTCGTCAAGACGTGGGAATTCGAGCAACACCTAAAGCAAACGATAGACATAAGACATAGATAGACAGTAGAATATTCGCAAGTTTATTCAACTATTCCTACTGTTGGTTTTCGGAATCCAAACAAGGACCGTTCGGAAAGAGGCTTTCTGATACTAGAAATGGCTATCCTTATTGTGCACGTCCGAGCCCAGTCAGATTTCCGTGATACGTCACCTGGGTCCACAAGTAAGTTTCCATAGGGCCATACCGGCGGAGCTATTGATATTTCCATCCATTTCCCATCGCGAGGGGACCCTCGTAGCTGTGGTCAGGTCTTACCAGCCATAGCAGGTGGAAGCAGGTCACGATGAAAGGCTGTTTACGCAGGTGAGCTTCCCAGAGTGATCCAGCTGTACATAAATCTGCATAGACATTGAGAAATAATGAGAAATATTTGCACTGCATATATTAATTTGAATTTGTATTTATGTTTGTAGTTTTCCTTTGACATTACAGACACATGCATTTGCATATGCCTTTTAGTATGCATATAGATATATTTCATAGACATGTCTAAATGCATAGACATACATGCATCTGTATGCCTACGGGGATATTACAACAGAAATGCAGCTGTTCATGTGCGGATGACCTCCAGTGCTCGCAAGAAGGAATGACCAAGGCAACGACCTCGGAGATGCTGGCACTGTGGCGATTGCCTCATTGCTGCGCTTGTCTTCCAAACTTCTTGCTCCTCGGCCAAGACTTCGCTGGTGCTGAAGCCATGAATGCTCAGCCTATTATCAACATGGTCTGTGGCCCACCAGGGTCTGGGGCCATGAACCAACTGGTGATCAACGGTGGCAATCCCTACAAGATGTTCCCCCGGGTGGCATTGATGGGGACAGTCCATGAACTATGTTGGCTGGTTGTGACCACAAACCGCCCTGTTTTGGGCAGTCTGCCGCACCGGCCACGTTAGCGTATCAAGGTTCGAAATTGCCATCGATGGGTATCTATATACATTTGTATTTACATAAGTAAGTAAATATGTGTACGTATATATATATATATATATATAAATATAAATATAAATATGAGTATATATATATATATATGTATATATATATTAAAATATACATACATACATGTATTCACGCCTCTCTCTCTCTATGTATATGTATCTATTTGTATATGCACAAATGTATTTGGGTTTTAGATCATATCAGCATTGTTTGGGTTTGGTGATCTTGCAACGTTCAAAAACAGCAGGCCAGCACAGCACTTTTTTTCGACATTTTGAAGGATGAAAGGATCTGGGGTCCGGTGATTCCCAGAGGGGCCACAGGTGCCAACTCTGCGATGCGAACAGTCCGGGGGTACAGTTGGTGTGCCCGTGTCTGTATGTGTGAGTTCTCCATGATTCGACTGATTCGGAAAATAAGTTTTAAGCATCATGAACTGCACCATATTAGGGTGTTTCTCAAGTCATAGGGAACTCCCCAAATCATCCATTAACAATCACTTTCAAGAATAAACCAACCCTTTTCCTTGAACCCCCATCGTGAGAAACCACCATATAACCCACCGTATCAACAATCTTATTAGGCATCTTGTTTGCTCAACAGTTTTAGCCGTCATTAACAACCATCAATCATAGCCAACATTAATCATCATTAACGACCATCAACCATTATTAACCACCGCGAACCATCATTAATCACCATTGACCATCATTCACCACCAGTAACCACTATTAACCATCATATCAACCACCATATCAATCACCTTGCCAAACATCTATCGGGTCGCACTGTTGAACAAACCCAGGCCTTGCGACTCCGCAACATTGGCATCACAGATGGAGGCTGGAGAATCGTCGCATTCCGAGAAGGGAAACCATGGGTAAACCACCTGGAACCTATGGGGAAAAGCATAGCAAACCTATTGAAAACCCACCGAAAAACATCAAGGAAACCCCGGAAACCTAGCTTACAACTGCCCTACTGGTAGTGCATTCTGCTTGTGTGAAATTGGTCAGTTGGTGTCCTCGTGTTGGCTCAGGATTTTCGCAGATCATTTCCGCCGTGGTGTCCAACAAGAGCAACCTGCCAGCAGTTGCAGAGTCACCGACCGCTCAGTATTTCTACAGAGTATAGTGTTCACTGCAATTTTGTTGGCGAATGATGGCCAAGAATCATTGATGATTCTCAAGCAAAATTGCGTTGGCGAAACCGCAATGGGGATCCCCCATGATTGTTGTGGAATTAGGCATCTGAATTCAGGGGCAGCACATACAGAAATCGTAACAATGAGGTCCTGCGACGGGTCTGGCACAGTACATCTCTAGACACCTTGGAGTGGGTGGGTTGCTGTCCTGGGACCAAATTGTTGTGGAGCGCTGGTGGGCTGTCCTGGCTCTGCCTGTAGGAATACCACTGAAGTTTGCTGTTTCGACTCTGATGAATTCTGAATTCCTCTTCCTATGATGCAAGTGCTACATGCACGGCTGTGGGTCAAAGCCTGTACCGCTGATGAACATCCCCCGGATAACCAGAGGGTCTCTGTTGGGATCTTCACCGACCCATTTGTTGGCCAATATTGACCCACAACCAGACATGTGTACAAGTTCTCTGCATATTTTTCCTTCTCTCTCTCTCTCTCTCTCCCTCTCTGTACACAATATATATATATATATATACACATACATTCAGACACAGATGCGTGTTGATATCTACAGAACATCTTTTTCTTACATGTGCATCCAAACCTTTAGGCAGCAAAATACATCGAAGTGTATTTTCATGTATGCATATATAGATATAGGTATTCATTTGCAGAATCAGGTCAAGAAAGGTAGGAACTTCGTGTGACCTCCAAAAGCCAAAGAAGACTTTGCGGACTGAAGGAAGCATTGAACCACTGCTAGATTTTCGGGTGCGTACTATCTGCCTCTTGAAGGGGGTCACCCTCGCCATTCAGAACAGGTGTCCAAAGCTGTTGTCCAAAGCTGTTTGTTCAGGCCATTAGCCGCTTGTTAACTCCGACCATCCACTTTGGTGAATCAGCAGAGATGCATTGATTATTGGATGAATATATTGAATATAATTTACTGGCAACAAATGATCCACCAATTGGTTAAATAGAAGTACTATTCACAGATCACGGTTGAAGACAATGGCTATGAACAAACTAGGATTGCAGCCGTAGCACCTGTCCACGCTGTCTGTTTTGTGTGTGCGTTTGGCCGAATGTTCTGTTGTTTCTTGCCGTGTTACCAGATTGTTTTTGATCCATCCACTATCGACCCTTGCCACAGGAGGCACTCAACAGGAAAGTCCGAAATCCCCTTGGCTGTTTACGTAGCTGGTGGTTTGGAAGGAGCTAAGGAGGAGGGGTATCTCTTACAGGGGGAGCAAAGGAGCTACCAGGAGTGCCCTAAGCAAATGGTAGTCCTCCTCATGACCAGCATGAAGCATTTACCATTCATTCCCGATTAAGTAAGCATTGATTGAGCATTGATCAATCATCAACGGAAACCCTGATCCACCAACAATCATTAATTAACCACTATTGACTACTATCAACCAGCTATCATTCATGAAAAACCATTGGTAAGCGATAGCTGCTTTTCATGACTCTCCAGGTTTGGCTCTTCTAGACCTCCGTGGAAACGGGCTCTGCCAGCAGAGAACCCAGTGAATTCAGGGGCTGCTGTTGGTCGTTGGTGGTTGTTGGTTTGTGGTTGCTTGCGTCGCTGGTGTTTCTGGCATCATTGGCATCATGTTTCCGGTTTTGATTTGGGTGACAGATTGCTTGCAGAACAGGCCATTGAACCAAACAAGTTGCGTTGTTTGATGTGAGTTGGTTCTACAGCTTCAACAGGAAGGTATTATGGTGCATTCTGTGAATGCCAGTCGATCTGGCTGGTCCCTTTTATTTAAGAGACACATATGTATATCATCTACATATATACATCAATAATGTACATACCTATACTAACAATCATTTGGGAACGACTCAAGATTGCTCGCCACAATCAACCATCATGAACCACTATTAATCGCGAAGCACCACACAATAATCAACCTCCTTTTGCTGTTGTTTGCAAACATTCTCCATCGCTTATCAATGAACTTTCTCTCACCATATTGACCGTAATTTCAGTATCGTTAGCCAAGCTTGCTCCTCAGTGTTCAACACGAACCATTGCGACGCATTGTCAATCAAGCCATCACCAACCACGATTGATTTGTCATTGTCGGCACTGAGGTGACATATGACATATTGTTTCTGAATTTTTGCATCGTAGTCATGTCATTGACAAACCCAACACATTTCTTACTCTCGTGAGAATTGACAATGGGACAATTACCAGGAACATGGATGAACATGGCTTATTTACCTGGTAATTTACCCGGCTTATTTACTTGGAGGACAATCAACCACTTCATTCATACTGGTTTTGTGGCATTTTTCCTCTCAATCAATTGGTTGAAGCTGATACTCATCATCCATCATTTCCATCCCCTGTCGACGCCATCACGGCCTCGAATGGCTGAGCGACGCCAGGCTTGAGAATAGCAAAATCGCTGTTTCAGGCCTGCGTCGCTTCAACCAACAAGTGGCTGAGCAGCAGTTGGTACCGGAAAAAGTGGACTGCTAAACTTTTTTGGCTATTTTTTTAGTTAGCTGGTTTAATTGGTTCATAATCGGGAGTAATGATAAACAATAGTAGGGTATATGCCAACTAACCATCAAGTCCTAGTTTTGGATTTGAAAGAAGATGATTTTGATTTTGTATTTAGCCTCCGTTGAACGATTTGAGTTGTCTTGTTTTTTAGAGAGTTGGGAATCACCAAGAGGTTCTTGATTGGCTGTTTAGGCTTGGGCCCGAGAGGCTTCCCTACGAAGATGATTGGTTTGCGCGTCAAGATTTCCCAAATTGGAAACAAGATAGTTTTATGCTTAAAGAGTAACCTATGGTTCAACCAAAATGAGACAAGTCATCATCCTTCATATCATCATTTGTCAGAATTCATCATCCCAGATTCCATGGTGAGTTTAGATAATTTCTTGGACCAAAAAGTTGGTCACTCGGGATGGTGATCTCATAGTTGATACAGCGGTGGAGTTACTGCCCCGCGGTGGCTCTGTGTGAGCTGCCGGCGGATTTGCTGAGGTGACACTGCTCACAGTTTGAGAAGCATCAGTCAATCTAAGCATTCCTGGAGTAGATCTCCCACATGGTTAGCATTAAAACTGCCTAGTGGGGATGGTCCAATTTGATATTCTATCTACTCCAGGATCGATACACACACCCGCACACACACACACACACACGCACACAATCACACACACACACATATATATATATAGTTTTGTATTTCTATATAAATATGTACTGTGTACATATATATAAATATATATATATAAAATATTTAGTTTTGTATTTCCATATAGATATCTACTGTATACATATATATATATAGTGTTGTATTTCCGTATAGATTTGTACTGTCTATGTACATAGTATTGCATTTCCAAATAGATATGCACTGTCTACACACATATGTATGTATATATATATATAGATACATATAGAATATTATATTTCCATAAATACATACCTATATACATATATATGTCTATAAAATTTATACATGCACTGTATACAAATGTATATATATATATCTATAGTATTGTATTTCCATATAGATATGTACTGTATACATATTTATACATACATACATTCTCATGTACGCATATTTTCTGGACTGGATTGGAGTATCACCCATCATTGAGATCATGGACTGGACCGATCTTGAGGAACGTGAAACAAATCTTCTGCAAAACACCATTGAGCCATGTTGAGAACAACAACATGGGCCGCTACAACTCGTGTGGCTTTGAGAGGAAACTTTTCCTTGGGCTCAAAATAAGACATGTTCATTCCCCTTTTTGAAACTGGTGAATCCAATCATCCGGCGATTCCGTGGCAAGTCCCAATTCCTTAAGATTTTTTTTTTGGGTACACCTGCGTAGGGCTAGCAGCTGGTCTGGCTCTTGGAATTTTTTTTACATGGCAGAGTTGTTCGTTTCGTTTGTTGATGTTGGGGTGCTGATGGTTGCCTTTCGTCCCCAGCTTGCCGAATCATCCCCAGCTTGCCGAGGGTATCGGGTCGCGCTAAGGTCCAGGTGCTGGTGGAGTAGTTCCGTGCCGCGCATGAATCGAATGTAGGGCCAAACTGGGCCTTCTGCGTGCCGCCAAAAAATGCCGTGGATCAGAGATGCAGTGGGTGGCGTGGACCGTGGTACCACCAGAGGTGAAGGGTTGGGTGACCTTGATGATGACGAATATGTTGATGACGAATATGTTGATGATGAAGATGATGATGATGATGATGATGATGATGAAGAAAAAGAAGAAACTAGAGCAGCCGATGACAATGCAGCTGCAGCCCCAAGCAGTTGAAAGATTTGCCAGTCTGGGTTCACAACTGATCAAGATGCTCATAGCCATCATGCAGCATGTTTATACTACATTGTTTCTTTGTATCTGAATTGGCACATATGGGCACCATCTCTTCTTTGACATGCAGTGTCTTGTTTTTGGAGTAGCAGAGTAGCATGTGAGTTCGGTGAGGTTGTGGTCGGTCGAACCTGCCCAACAATACCCAGTTTGATCAATAGAACGGCGCCAACAAGCTCTGAAATGTTTGCCATTGCTGCTTGATACAGGGTGATGAACCGAACCTTCCTGGGATCTTATCATGATCCGGTAGATCCAGAATCTTATGGGATATCCAGAGTGATTAACAGAACAGCAGTGACAATAGTGGTAATCATCATAGCAGTGATAAGGACAGTAAAGGTCATCATAACGGGAGTGGTACGGATCAACTACAACACAACTTTACCACAAACGGCGCATGCTTTGCATTCAAACAACCGGGTGGTTTGTTATTATAAGGATTTCACATCACCGATGAATTCATCCCGTGGCTCGCCCGCAAAGACATGAAGACACCAGACCATGACATGGAACACTCACGTGGGAAAGCGGAGGTTGGAATTCAACAGGAACATTCAGGATGACGTCATATCAAGCGGCATCAAGAAGCGCTTTTCACATTGCAGGTTTGGAGATCTTCTTTGGGAGAAGTCCCTCATGGCTTAGGAAACTGACATTGCAACCCGAACTGCACGGGCCTCCATGGAGAATGTCCAGGCAAGGCACCCGCTGGGGCATAGGATGGATCTATGGTTGCATTTCTTGCGGCCTTTCTTTCAGCAATGGATTCTTTCTGGGACCAAGCCGGGACGGACTTTCCCGAAGTTCCCGGGTGGCGGAGCAAGTTGGATAAGTTGGTGATCTCTATGGGTCTAACAGTGCGGATATCATCAACGAAGTCGCCAGGGTAGCAGTCAACGAAGGTTCCTGGGATTCCGCGCAGGAGTTCCGGCCCTACTGCTACGAGGCTGGTGCAAGCACAGTGGGCAATAGGAACGGGGAATTTCTTGGACACATTGGGGAAACTTGGGGACAATGGGAGAAATTTCTTCTCAAGAAATGGAGGAACTTGGGGAATTTCTTGAGAACCTGGAGAACATAGCGAAGTGGGTATAGAAAAAGGCCCTGCGTTGTGGTGAGAGCCAGGGGGAAAGCACCTTGAACTTTTTGCTCATGGCAGTACGGCAACAGGTGGTCTCAGATAGTCTCAGATGGATTGAGAGTGGATCCATTCGGAGAGAGAGAAATCTGGAGCGATAGGTACACAGATAGGTAGATAGATAGGTAGATAGGGAGATAGGTAGATAGGTAGGTAGGCGAAAGTAATAGAAGTATCAAAACATGTTTGGATGCATCGAAGCGCGGCGTGCAGTCTTCCCACTGCCGATTAGGAACGACCGCCGCGATTTCCCAACAAAGCAATCATTTCCAGTAGGCACCTCTTCCAAACTTGCAGCCTGCTGAGGGCAAGTAGGAACTGTTGTCGACACCCAGCACTGTTTACGATTATTCGCTATGATTTTACTGTTGTCGGATAAATAGTGCTGGATGATTGGATTATTATTTATGATTATTCACTATTATTTTCAATTCTGGATTAGATTTTACTATTGTTGGTGCTGGATGACCAGCATCCATACAACACCAGAGTGGTCAGCGATGTAAGCAAAGCTGAAACTGCACCACCTTTTGATCAACTCTGGACTCTGTCGGATTTTTGCTGGCCCCCGCAGCTATTAGAATGTGAACGCTGTGTGACCCCGCGCACCAGTGTTTGAAACCTTTGAAGCATCTCTTTTTGTGAAATCCTGAAAATGAATCATGACAAGCAGAAAACATGTGTTTTGTTTCCTTAGGTGTGATGCAGGAACTTCTATGCTTGTCAAGTCCTGTGTCAATCGTAGTTTGAGAGACCCTTGTTGGAACACCACCCTGCACAGAGCCTCTTGTATATCAAGACCCTGTGGCGAAAGCCGTTTCTTCACCTTTTTAGTCACGTTGGCAATGCATCATTTTGCACAGCCCTTTCTTGATCAATGGGGAAGCCGCGCTGTTCATAGGCAGACCCGCCAAATGTGGTGAAGCTAGTTGTCGAAGCACGACGTTCCCAGCACAGGAAGCAGTACAGCACCCCTGTTGGGAGGAATTCTGCTGGTGTAGTCGCCAGTGTATCTCTGAATAGCCATCTCTGTGAGCTGGGCAGCCTTGGCCGTTTCAGGTGCCAGTGGTTGGCAGATTGCATTGAGAAAAATTCGATGTGAATCGACGCTGCCAGGCCAATGATTCTGGTGGAAAGGATGAGAACTCCAACTCTGTTCGGGGCACCCAAAAACCGGAGAACACGCCTGTGGTTTGCGGGACCGGCGATGTTCGTCAGTTGGTGGACATGATTTTGAATGGAATCTTGGCTGGAACATCGTGAAGCCAAGCTGGCCCATGGTTGTTTTCCAGAAGAAAATTGTGGATATTTGATCTGGCTGGTGGTTGGGAGGGAGCTGCTTGGAGCCAGGGTATCTTATAGCCCTTCAAAGGGGAAGCCAGTTGGTGCTACTGGGAGTGCCCGTTCACGACATGGTGATGATGGTGCTTCCCCTACAGCAAGGCCACCCCGGCACGCTTTTCACACCAAGGCTTACGCTGCAGCCTTGAAGGCTGGTCAGTGCTGCGATTCCACACTGACTTGGCTTGTGCCTACACACCCTCGAAGTTAAACATAGAATCCATTCTGAATGGGTTTATCCAAGGGATCGCTTTTTTGAGCGCGTTTTTAACGTTCTTGATGCGATTGTGCCTCCCGGAATTTGGACCTTGCTACGTTTCGATCATTTGACTCCTCAGTTTTTCTACACTCATTTGGGTGTTTCTCAAAATAGGCAGGGGTACTCCCAATCATCCTTTGTATCAATCATTTTTAGTGATAATGCAACCATTTTTGGCGGGTAATCCCTATGCATCACTATGGCTTGAGAACTCCCCATTTGATTTAAAGCACAGGCTCAGGTTTTCCCCAACCGCCAAATCCATGGGGAGGTAGTGCTGCCAGCTGCCTGCCATCTCACCTAGACTGAAAGTCCGAACTGAGCAGCAGGCCAAGCTTCAAAAACACCTGTTTCCTTTGACCTTTTTTTTGCATGCGGTGGAGGACCGTTTGAATAAAGTGAAGGCAGAAGTCGAGTTGCAGGCCTGGGCAGGAATCATGGAAGAGAAGTCGGGCGATTTTTTTTGCCGGAGGTCATAGGAAGACCAACAATTTGGGGATATCAAAAGGAGTTGTGGACAAAGCCAATTTGACTTTCAAATAACTGTTCGAATCCGAGTTGCTATAACAAAAGGAGCTATTGGCTATTTCAATCTAACAAAACTCCATCCGTTTTTGTTGGACTTGGCGCGGGAAAGCACCCAGGGATTGAAAGCCGCTGGTTCAGCTCCTTTGGGCGACTTGGGGAACATTCTTAGGAAAGCTTTACAACGTTCGATGATAAGGAATAACAAAAGAACATGAGAAAACCTTGGGTCGACGACAGGAGTTCTGGCTTGCAACTTACGACCATGCGGGGTTCTTCGCTTCGAAGCTGGTGTAATTCAACAGATGAAACCTGTGAAATGAGTCAACGACACCAGGAAGTCACGATGTCACAACACTGGAAGCGACGCGAGGCCAAAGTTGCCCAAAGTCTCAAACGAGAGTTGGATGAAGTCGAGAATCAGGTGCTGATTGCTTGGCGATCCATCCTTGATGTGTCGGCTTGTGAGCTTGTTAAGTACAGTCCTATCGTCCGCCAGACCATCACCAGTGGCCCGTATGCACCAGCTACAGAAACATCTAACTCAACAACTCTGGATCCTTCAAATCGAACAAACGTACAAGAGTTGCGTCAGCAGTCGCATCCTGAAATTCCAACTGGCGTGCCACACCTCAGTGCACAGGCCAAGCAAAAGCACGAGGAGCGCCGTGCGTCGTCAGACATTGGCTGAGTGCCATCACAAAGGTCGGACCGCTCTTTCGGATCCATTGGATGAGATTGGGGTGATGCCACCTGCATCAACTTACAATCAGTTATCAACACCAATATCCTGACCATCTTTTTTCAGTCAGTTGTTTCTGATCAGTATTGAGATGCCTGCAAAAGACAAGCAAACTCAGCATTTAGTGGTAAGTTTGCTCACACTGGAAGAACCACATGAATCAATGCACCACTGGCTAGGGACATCAACAGCTATTTAGCGATTGGAGTGGTTCATTACCAGTATTAGCGATTCATGAAGGTATTAGCATGAACCAAATTACTTACGATTCTCAAGGCATTGCTTAGTAATCATGACCCTAGGCAAGCTATTTCTAGCTAGACAACGCCTTAGCGATGTCATGAAGGTATACTTTGATTATTCACCCTAGGCAAGCACCGTATACCTTTCATGAGTTTCATTTAGGGATATGGTGGTTTCTCAAGTCATAGTTAGTTTTAGAGATGTATTGTTCAACCATTGTTACGGTTGGAGATTATACTCTATTGTTATAATGATTGATATATGGATGTTTCTCAAAATGAGGGTACCCCTAAATCATCCTTTCTTAATCATTTAGAGCAGCGATAAAACCATCCATTTTTTGGGGTCCCCTTTTTGAGAAACCATCATACGTATACAGTACAAACATATATGTATACATATATATATATATATTTACATGATGATATATAAATATAAATATATATATATGTATATCTCATGATTATACACCACATGAGTTTTACATTTCACCTTCGTCCGACTTTGGGCCAAGGAGCTCAGAGAGCTTCGGCATGATTGGGCCAACCAGCAGATGTCGCGCGTGCTACCGGCCTTGTTTTGGTCGGTTGTAGGGTTCTGCGTAGCTAAGATTTGACATCACTGGGTGACTAAGTACTAGTTTTAGTTGGTGACTTGATGTCGCAAAACGTGGTGATGGGTCAATAACAAGTATAGCTCAAACAGCCCCAGGATTTCTGTGCCTTGGGAGGTTCACCTCTGTTGCAGGGACCCACAGGGACACCCAGAAAATTCAGTGCAATGGTGCAAGGGATTTGGATGGTTCTGGTCATCAATCCTGTTTCCGCGAGAATTTCCAAGAATCATAGATACTCTCCAGAAACTAGCAGACTCGGTGGCAAACCTGCATTGCATGGCCATGATCCTTTATTGCGCCTTGGGGATTTCCATCCCACAAGGTTCACATTGAAAGCCCGGTCCCAGAATCCCATCACTGGGTAGCCATTGGTTTCAGCCGCGGCTGGTCTTTGAACACTTAGGTTTGCTTCTAGGTAGACTCTACGCAGACATTGATTTCCAGTTCTGGGACCATCATGCTGCCCAGTCGCACCTTAGCTGGCCAGCACCAGTAGACTCTGCACCAAAAACAAAACAACGACAATCGCTCTTGGTCAGTTGATAGGTTTGTGGATGGGTTGGGTGGTGCTTGTGTTTGTGCTGCCGGTGGTACTGGTGGTGGTGGTGGTGGTGGTGGTGGTGGTGGTGGCTGTCGTCCTTGGTTATAAGTTATAAGTGCTGCTGGTTGCTACAGTATAGCTGTTGTTGCTGCTGTTGGCCGTGGTCGGGGGTTTTAGTTCTTGGTTGTTGATTGTTGCTTCTCTCTGTTGTGAGTTGTTTGTTGTGTGTCGTTTGTGTTTGTGTTTGTGTTTGTGTTTGTGTTTGTTGTTTGCATTGGTTCTGTTTGCTGTGTTTGTTCTTTTTTTTTTTCCTTGCCATTGTTTTTGGTGGTGGCGGCGACTGTGTTTCCTGTTACCGTTGCGTATTTCTTGATCGAAGCCGGCAGGGTGAAGCACAAGTCGAAAAATACAGTGGAAGAGCAACAGTTTGTGGGACCCCAGATTTAGATCCAGGTTACTGACGGGGTTTGTGGGGAGACATGTCGACAAGCTTTGGGTGTAGAAGTTAGATTCAGTTAGATGAGCTGTGGACAAAACCACCCAAGCCCCTTGTTCAGTTCTTTTCAGGTCAGGTTCCAATCTAAAGTTACATTTAGATAATGTCATGTGATATTGGCGATGCTACATCCTACATTCAATTGCTTCTATCTGCAAGCAGTGTTCAACGGGTATGGAGTTCTGTCGGTGGTTCCCCCAGCTAAATGCTTGATAAGAAGCAAACACACACACACACAAGAAACACATTTAGAACCAGCAAGTGTTCTCCCTGCTTACTCATGTCTGCTTCCTAGTTTCATCATTAGGCATGGAAAGCTGATTTTGAATGAACTATCATGATTGCCGTCAACTAGCCACATTTAAACATGGTTCACAACCATCAATGATAGTGAAATCATCGATGATGGTGAATGACAATTAATGATGGTTTCTCAGAATAAGGAATCCCCCAAAATTGGTTGGTTTATTACCGCTTTAATGTTGGTAAAGCATGATTTGAGGGGTCCCCTAGGGCTGGAGAAACACCCAAGTGCATTCATCTTCAACAGCAGTGGGAGTTAAATGATACGCAATGATGTGAAGTTGATGGTGATTGACGGTAATTGGCAGTGGTTAAACCGTGGTAAATGGGTGTTTATCAAAATAGGGGACCCCCAACATCATCCACCAGTAACCATTTCTATCAACAAACCACCCCTTTACCGCGTCCTCTACGGCTTGAGAAACCCGTGGCAAATGATGGTCACCGATGGCCACTGGTTCACCATGGACCCTGGATGCTGTTCCGCCAGGAAGCGTTGCTGCGGGAGACCGGGGAAGCTGAGCGAAGCCTGGCCCGGGAAGCGCAGTGCGGGTGGGCAGTGGGTTAATGATTGGCTGTGGAAGGTGGTTGAAGAGCTGAGATTGGTAGTTGGTAGTCAACTTGTGATTACCTCGGCATGGTGAGATTGTTGGTGGATTAAATGATTCGCTTGTTTGAACAGATAGATTCAATAGCTGCCAGTGATGGATAGTAACAGCTGTTAGGGATTCAACTGCTTTTGGTAAATGGGTTGCTAGTGGAACAGCTGAGGTAGTTGAGAATGGTAGTTGGATATAGTACTACAGCTGAGTAACAGTTAATCAACAGTTGAGTAAGAGCTGAGTAACTACTAGTCGAGATTGGTAGTAGCTGAGATTGGTAGTTGGTACATAATGATTGGTTACCGGGAGCATCAGCTATAGTTGGTGATATTGCAGCATCAAACTGAGATCTCACCAACTTAAAGCTACACATTGGTTTCAATGTGGATATTCATATAGAATATAGGCTAGGCATTGGTTGGTGATGAATTTGGACATCTGACATGGATCGTTGGTGATACACATGGCTGATAGCTGGCAGCTGGTGACTAGCCCGTAGGTGGTTGTTGGTGAGTCTCATTCAAAGCTTCTTAGGTGGTTGGTGAAAAGCAAAGCATAATTATGGAGCCGAAGGGCTTGCAAATTGTGAAAAGAACATGATATATTCTATGATTCTAAGATTTTTATTTTTATATACATATATGCATATGTAAAGGTATGTATATATATATATATATATACACAAGAGATAAGAACAAATACAAGCCTTTCATCTCTATGAGCAATATCATTCAATGATCAGCTAAGTCTTACTCGTTGGGACTGTGGTCATCGATGACGCCCCAGCATCACGGCTGGCTTCACATGCTAAGAATGGAAGTGCGAACGTGGGCGCATGTTCATATCAGGGATCTATCAGGATATCTACTGCTTAATGGCCAAATAATCATGACCAGCATGGATTTTATTGCAAAAGCAAGCACTAAAGGATGGACATGGCTCCCCGACCCTGATGAATCGTCATGAGTAGAGGAAATCATTCCATGCGACCCCTGCATGTTTTGGGGGTCATAGGAAGGCATGGGTCAGTCCACGAGCGCCATATTGTAATGGTCATCCAACTGGGAACATGGCCGCATAGCTCTAGCAGAGAGAATTCTCATAATGGAAAACCACCAGCGATGGGGAAGAAAGGATTATAGCTTATTATCCTGAATATATCTCCACAATATCCGCTCGAGAAGATGCCACTCTTGCTGTAAAAGCATTCTCGTTGATTTCTGATTGCAACCTGCAGTTCTCTTCATCCAGTCAGTCACATCAAGTGGTAAATTAAGGCATAGTTGCATCAACCCTATATATTAGAACATATCGATTTATATCAAGTTGCATATTGGAATCTATCAACTTATATCAAGTTACATCATTGATCAATTTATATCAACATGGGTGTTTCTCAAAATAGGGGACCTCCAAATCATCCACTAGTAATCATTTTTAGTAATAAAGCAGCCATTTTTGGGTACCTCTATTTTGAGAAACTGCCATATCCCCTAGTTATATCAAGCATTGTTTCCCTTATCATTGCTTGGTCATTATCCCCCATTATTGCTGGTTAATATTAACCCATAGCCATATCAACATAAATTACGTCATGGCTGTTTCCTTCCCCAAGATCCTTCCCAGCTACCGCCCGGGGCGCGGCTAAGGCCTTGCGGGAGCGGCGCTGCGCTGAGCTCCTGGCCGTGCACGTGGCGCAAGAGCTTCCAGGAGCGGCCACGGTGACGTGAAGGTCGTGGAGATTCTGAAGATGGATGTGATGGATAGATGATGGATTGCTTATTGATGGTTTAAAAGATGATTAATGGGATTTAATGATGATTTCATGATGGTTAAATGGATGATTAATGATGATTGATTATG
Source organism: Symbiodinium kawagutii (assembly GCA_009767595.1). Lineage (NCBI taxonomy): Eukaryota > Dinophyceae > Suessiales > Symbiodiniaceae > Symbiodinium > Symbiodinium kawagutii. The sequence goes on from VSDK01016702.1 coordinate 466,583, forward strand.
ATGGATGATTCAATGATGGATGAGATCATGATATTAATGATTATTTGATGGTGATTGATGATCGATGATGTATGACTTACATGATAATGGTTCATGATGGATGATGATGGACAACGATTGATTATGATGGATGATGGATGATGGTTCATGATGGTTCATGATGGTGATGCTCAATGATTGGACAATAGTGATGGTTAATGATTTCCTGATGGTTCATGATTCACGATGGTGAAGCTTTAGGATGGTTGATGATGGGATAATGACTGGTTTAATTGTGGTTTTTGGATGATGGTTCATGATGGTTCATGATGGCCGAATGATTGTCAATCTGAATGATTGGTTTCTATCTGAAGATGGTGAAATGGTGGATATTGGTGGATAATGATCGTGTAATGAAGATTTGATCTGAATGATGGTTAGCACAAATGTGATTAACATTATTGGATCATGGTTCACGATGGTTAATAAGGGTTAACGTTTAGTGATGGTTTCAATGTTATGTTGATGAAAATTGGTTAATGGTGTGGCACAATTGAATAATGATGGTTAAGCATGGACGTCATTTTTTTGCCGAGATGATCGTTAGTATTGTGTGGTTAACCACGAGGTAACGGTTGATTTCTGCTGAAATAGACGTCTTTGTTCCCAAACAAGTTTACTTGTGCAGGATTCTTAGTCCTTTGAAAGGAGTGCATGCTGGGGCTCATGTTTTTGCCTCTGTCTCCGGGCCTTCGTTTGTCTCTGTCTCCCACTTGCTGATGCCTTGGGCTGCATGATGCCAAATTTGTCTCCTATTTGTTTCCCATTTGTTTCCCCTTTGTCTCTCACTTGTCTCCCACTTGCCTCCCACTTGCTGGTGCCTTGGGACGCATGACGTCCTCCATTTGTCTCCCACTTGTCCAATCCTATTCTGCTTGGATATGAAGTGCACAATAGCCAACATGATGACTTCTCAGTTTCCAACTTGGCATTGCAACAACCTGTATCAGTTACTGATGGTCAACCATGGATGTTGATCTTGGTGGTTATGATTAGCAACACAGGTGGTATGTTGACGTGGTGCTTATTCAATGCTTGTTAGTGATGCTTGATATGTACCGAAAACTGTAAGATTGACAACGTGATTCACCAGCAGTTCACAATTTGCTAGCATCAACCGATATTCACTATCTTGTACATAGGCGGTCAACAGACTAGCCAACGATATGGGTCATCATCAACCAACACGACCAACAGTATGGATCAACATTGTGGTTCAGGAATGCAAGGTATAATTTTAGCTCATTGAGAGCTACCACTCTACCCCAAGCAGTCATTCAGCAACATATTGATGGTAGGTGGTAGTAGCCCGTTTGAGAAGAAAACCTACTTTCATAACTTTGGGTTGTTTAGGGCTAGCATGATGATACCAGAATGCCAACCGTTCAAGCAAACCGGTACCTACTCTATGCTGGTCATCAGGGGTTCGGGGTTTCGCCCCATAACGAAAAAGGCCGGGTGGAAGCAGAAGAACCACTCGATTCGATGGCTAATATGATTGGATTGGATCATTGAACCATTCATTAACCTGCATGAAATTTGTCATGGAATATAGAAAATGACTTTCTTCTTTCTATAGCTGCCCTAAGCTGCGGTCCCTGTTGAATCTCCGGTGTATAGAGGAAGAAGTATGGAAGACGTTCGTTTCAACAGAATCTTTCATTTTTTTTTGTTCCTTTTTCTTTTGTTTTGCTTGGTTTGTTTGTTTGTTGGCTGACTTAATCATTTGTTTTCGCATATTTGTTTGTCCGATTCCGATTCGGTGCAACAAGTGCGGAGTGGAAACAAGGTGTTGATGTTTCAGTGAAGGAACTGTGGCCAGCGAGGTCATCGTGATGAACACAGCTGGGTGCTTCTCAGTTCGTGGGGGATGCCGCCCCAACCCACGAATCGATCATCTAAAACAGACTATGACTGGGGATGACAACAGGGGGTCCCCTATTTTCAGAACCCACAACTTGATTAGGACATTGCAATCAGTCAGAGGAGTTGTCCGTACCTCGAAGACTCTGTCAGTGATGAACAGAATGCAGCTCAGAACACTTCATTGGAAACTACAACATTGTGTGAGACCATGATCCCTGGAAGATGGCATTGATAATCATCACAGAACTTACTAGACTTTCTAGTAAGTAAACTTGCTACTGACCAGCTAAGGATAATGAGTAATAATCACTTACTAAACTTGCTAAACTTATGGTAAATCGGTCATTTTTTTTTGACCAGCTGCTGACTCACGGGAGAGGTGGTCACCATGCTTGTGGCTCCCGATGTCATCATGCAGACCTGAAGAATCTGTGCTAATGCCAATGTGATGATGACATGTTGGGGCTTGCGAAGCTACAAGCTAAATATCACCATGGTTGATGGAAATCTGCATAATTCTGGGAAAATAGATGAGGAATGATGAAGAGATTCATGTTGCCATGCTCGGTCTTGAAGCTGATGGTATCGTGTTCGAAAGATCATTATGCATCTTTTTGATGGTGGCTATGTCCAGTCAGAGGCTTCGACCTCACCAAAATCTTTGCCAAGGAAAATAGCCATCTGACAACAAACAATCGACCCATCCCCGGAAACCCTTCCGAACGTAGGTGAAATCCCTCTGCTACGTGCCTTTGCCATGAGTCGTGCGCATCCTTTGCGTCGCATGATGGCGACCCAAAGCCATCAAGTGAGATCGACAGCACAAGTGGTTGGAGGTGATCCCTCTCGTGAAAGTGGGGTGAAAAAGAAAACCTTTCGGGAAGAGTCTAAGGCCAAGCGAAAGCAGAAAGAGATTGGAGACAAAAGACCAAAGGTCTCCAAGTCCACTCAAGCATTGACTCAAGCTATCTCAGAATGTGCTAAGGAGACTCGCTGGCAAGATGCAATCATGCTTTATGCCTCTAACACAAACGCGGCTGGTGTCGCCAGCTTTAATGCAACTATGAAAGCTTGCCAGAAGGGAACACAATGGCAGTTGTCCACTGATTTGTTACACCAGATCACTCTACAGAAACCTAAGCCTGACACTATCAGCTATAACACTGCTATTGACTCGTGCAAGAAGGGCCATCAGTGGCCTTTAGCTGTTCACCTCTTCGAGGAAATGCTCTCTGTTGGGCTGTCTCCAGATGCAATCACTTTCAACACGGTGATGCATTCGATCAAAGAGTGGAACCGATCTTTACACTTCCTTGAGCGGATGATGGAAGCAAGCGTGCAACCGAATGCAGCTGTCTTGGGCACGGCCATGAAAGCTGCCAAGACAGGAAAGCATTGGCCTTGGGCAGTGTACCTGCTGCAGATGCTGCAATCTTCGCAAGTTCAATCAAGGCAACTCAGCTTTGACATTCCCTTGGAACTTTGTGTCAAGGCAAAGAAATGGGACTTGGCATTGGAAGTTCTTTCTTCGATGACAGAAGCAGATTTACGGCCGTCAGATCGAAGAATCCAGGCGGTCATTGAATCGTCGGCATTGACTCAAGGTATCTCAGAATGTGCTAAGGAGACTCGCTGGCAAGAAGCAATCATGCTTTATGCCTCTAACACAAACGCGGCTGGTGTCGCCAGCTTTAATGCAACTATGAAAGCTTGCCAGAAGGGAACACAATGGCAGTTGTCCACTGATTTGTTACACCAGATCACTCTACAGAAACCTAAGCCTGACACTATCAGCTATAACACTGCTATTGACTCGTGCGAGAAGGGCCATCAGTGGCCTTTAGCTGTTCACCTCTTCGAGGAAATGCTCTCTGTTGGGCTGTCTCCAGATGCAATCACTTTCAACACGGTGATGCATTCGATCAAAGAGTGGAACCGATCTTTACACTTCCTTGAGCGGATGATGCAAGCAAGCGTGCAACCGAATGCAGCTGTCTTGGGCACGGCCACGAAAGCTGCCAAGACAGGAAAGCATTGGCCTTGGGCAGTGTACCTGCTGCAGATGCTGCAATCTTCACAGGTTAAACCAAGGCAATTCGACTTTGACATTCCCTTGGGACTTTGTGTCAAGGCAAAGAAATGGGACTTGGCATTGGAAGTTTTTTCTTCGATGACAGAAGCAGATTTCCTGCCGTCAGGTGTGAGCATCCAGGCTGTCATTCAATCATGTGACAAGGCCCAGAGTTGGCAAACGGCGTTGTACTGCCTTCACCAAGCCCTGAATGCTGGGACCGCTGTCCAGGGTGGCACCTCGGATCGTTCTTTGCTTCGGCGGCTGGTCTTTGCGACACTCCGGAAGTGCGGTTCAAAGCGGAAGCGTTTCGTGGCGAGGCAACTTCTTGAAAGGATAACAGCTGGGCAATTGCATTGCGACCGAAAAACGTTGGAGCTTTTGAAGGCTCGCGCAGAGGAAAGGGAACAGCATGGTGACCAGACTTCAGTTGAGGCACCAGAAAGCTTGGAGGTGTTGTGTCCAGATCCTTCGGTTGAGCCTACTCCGAAGCATTTGACTTTGCGCACAAATCGAGCGGATGAAATCTTGTGGTGGCTTGAAAATAGCGTGGCCCCTGAGCTTGCACAACGAAGGCACAGCTTCAAGTGCAGCATTGGATGCTCCGATGCTGAGCTGCGAGAGGTTTCATCCCTGCTGCGCGATCTGGGGCTCTGGGCCACTCTGAAGGCGGGGAAACCGGGCCTTCAATTGGAGCTGACTCGCAAAGACCTCGCCACATTGAGGTCATGCACGTCCAAAGCGGTCGAGCTGGGCAGGTTGCTGGGTTGATCATTGAGTTAATCTGGGTTGATGGTAGATGTTCATAGCGCGAAGTGATCGTTAGGATTGGTAGATTATGGCCAATGAGATGGCAACTCGTGTTACGGAGGCAGATCATTAGCACTTATCAGTGCAACAAGTATCACAAGTAGTCCACAGTTATCAGCATCACAGCAACGGAATGTAAGTGGTGAACAGCCACCGGCGTGGAATCATGAGCACAGCACCCATCGATGGTCTGCTGGGTCTTGTCGAACCTAGCAGCTAGCAGGTGAGCAGCCCATCAACCGGCTAAGCCACGAGCAGAATCCATTGGTAACCCCTGATCTGTCAATTGGATCATCATCTACGTGTGAAATCATCTAGGGATAGGTGTGATGTTGGCTTGAATCTTGTAGTCGGTTTAGCTAGCGCCTAGTGATGGAGCTGGTCAACTGTTGATGAGAATCATCTTGATGACGTTGGTACTTGGTCAATGGTGATATACAACTGGTACCTTTGGATTCTCTATGATTGATGTCGAGATCGGATGACATTGACTATGCATACCTGGTTTCGAGACAGACAATTCATGACAATTCTATGGATGACTTAGTTTCGATATAATTCGCTCCATGACACCAACGCAAGGCGTTATTTTGCAGAATGCTTGGGTGTATGGACTTTCTGGGGTAGTCACCCAGAATCGAGTCAACAAAGGAGATCCACTGATTGTCAGTTTTTCGTTCACCGATGTGCCATGGATGTGGACCTTGTTTGATCATTTCCCCAGCATTTTGTCTTCATCAAATCTACAAAAAGCTTACACCTTCCCAAGTTGAGTAGGCGGGTTTGTCCAATTCGCCTCTCGAAACGGCCTGGTTTCCCGAGCGAACTGAATGGCTGGATGGTCAATAGGTACGATCGATGTTTTTAAATGTGGTTCTGGGAGCAGAAAATGGTCCACCTATTAGCCGGTTGAACGAAGCTTCTGAACAAGGGGCACCACAAAGTAAGACTCCCCCCTACCTCTCCACTTCACTCCAGAAATCTCGATATCATCCTTGGGCAAGCTCACCTGGAAGCTGACTTTTAGCTCTAGATAATATCTGTTGACCTTTAGCTATAGATATTATCTACCACAACTATGAAGTCTTCCCTCAAAAAGCAACAAGCGAAAATGCAAAAGTAAACAACAGCTTAGTTTTTTCTCGACTTTTTTAAATGATTGTTGACAAGCTATTTGGATAAGATTGCAGCCATAATAGCTATCTATAGTCAGACCTTTTTACTTATCATCATAATCGCTATAACTACGAATCCACTTAAGTAGTCTGGCTGTTTTGCTTGAGCCTTTCATGATTTTGTAGATCCTGTACGAGTTGATCGAAGCAGCGAAATGAAAAAATAGCTATGATACAACCAACGATAATCACCATTTTCCATTCTATTTGCCAACAGAATCAGAATACAACCATCTTATAATATCTATAATTTACGAGCATAATCATAATAGCTATGATATTTACTAACGATAGTCATCTTGTAATATCTATAACCAGCATTTTTATAGATTTGTCATGCTTTCTGCCAGCTGCACATCGACCGTGCCAGGTCAACATAGGTCGCAATCGCTTCGGAGCAGCGGTGGCGCGGCCGTTGCTGAGGGAGGTGAAGCAATACGAAGCGATGTACTCGTATTTTTTTAAGGAGGAAACATAGTATGTATGATATGTATAGTACATTTTTTTGCATTTATAACATGTATCTGTATGTATGATATGTATAGTACATAATATGTTTTTTTTGCATTTATGACATGTATTTGGGCTGGTTGGTGGAATTGACCCAGATTTTTTGGAGGGGTTGAAACCGCCGACCAGTCTACCACCAATCAGTCCATGATCTCTAATAGATTCTCCAAACATAATCGATAATCTCTGAAAAGCCAGAAATCCCAAACATTAAAAGACCAGCAGAATACACATTGAAGTACCTTCATTGACTACTCTTTCATTCACAATGTTAGTGCTGATTGGACTATATCGTGCTGTGTTGCACGAATCTGTGTTGTAGTGCTGTATGACATATTATTTGTTTGCGCAGTGTTGTTTTTGGATAGGCAAACTATTGTGTCATACTGCTTTGTATTTTGTGTAGATCTAACTTGAAGTATATGATCTTACCTTATTTCGTTTGGTGTTCTTTACACGTGGCTTTGTACTTCTCAGTTTGTCCAGTCTTGTGCTATAGTATCTCTTCTGATATTTCTTGATTCTCCTCGCACATTTTCTTATCCAAATACCTGTCTTGGTTTCCAATACTGTATCAGGATAAACTAGCTTTAGTGTGATCTTGACTTCCAGATATCGCACAATTGTTTTTATGGTTATACATGTGTTGTTGTATTGTACACTCTGACTAGAACGATGTTATATCCTATTGTCTTATACCCACCTAACTCAAACCCAACCATGCTGTTTGAAATCGCACCAGCATTCATCAATTTACATCATACGATGGTAGATTACACGATATTGCATCCTAGGATATGAGATTGTATTGCGTTATGTTGTGTTGCATTGTCTTGCGTTTTGTTTTCTACAGGATGCTGTATGTTATTGTATTATGCCTTAGTATATTATCCATGTTTGTAATATGGTGCGATCATTTCGCCGAAAGATGTCGCCAGTGTGATGGGATGGGATACTTTACTGGCTGGTGGTTTCAAACCTTTTCCCGTAGTCGACTAAGATTTTTGGTATGGGTGGAATATAAAAGTTGGTTGGTTGATCAGACATATTTCCAAATGGTTGGTTGGTTGGTTGATTGATATTTTTCAAAGTTCAACCACCAAGCAGTTTACTTTTGCATCGCTCACTTTGAACCTGGCACCCTAAACAGCCAGCCGTTGCTTCAGTTTCGTGGACTTTGCTACATGGTGTAGAAGGATTGTGATCCGCGAAACAACTGTCCATATTGGCTGTTTTTTTCCCATTCGGGTGATTCTCAAGTCATCGGGTGCTCCAAATCATCCAGTTTGTTGACCATTGATAGTAGTGAACCGACCATTTTTGGGCTCCCTTATTTCAAGAAACCATTTGGTCACGGTTTACCCGGGCAAAAATGCATCATCGCATTGGACCACTGCGCTGTTGCCAACATTGAACTTGCATTTTTAGATGCAGCAATTCCTTTTTCGTGGATGTTCATCTCACTGAAAGGGCAACTGGTGAGTTGTAACGGCCATAACCAGCACAAACACGAGGGTCACAGCCCTTGTAGAAAGAGGTGGGATCTAGAATTGAGAGTTTTAGACAGATCTAGCTATGGGTCATAAGTTATGGATGCTAGTTTACCACATATTTGTTCTCACTTTCGATAAGTACCATCGGGGCATCATTTGTCACATTGTTGATATCCCTATGGTATACCCATGTAACAAATGATTGGCCCTATGGATACCCCCCAACAATCACCCATGGTTGTCACTATGGTTTGCCAAATCCAGTTTCCATATGGTTTACCATATAAGCCATATTAGTGTTTCTTAAGATAGGGGACCCCCAGTCACCTTTCAGCTTATCAATCATTTTTAATAAAAAAACCAGCATAAGTTTGGTGTACCCTCAGCCATTAAGGCGCCACTACATATCCATGTCTTGATCCCTATGGTTAGCCATTGGGGGGCCCTGCTTGCAAATATCAACCCTTGTGTTATCTCTATGGTTTACCTGTATAACCCCAATATTCTTATCGTTATCCATGAGGGATTGCTCATAACCCCAATATTTTTTTGTCCAGCTTTATACAGCTCTCAGTCGCGCTGCACGTTACAGCCAAGTCCCTGTACAGCAGGGAGCAAAATAGACTCCGGAGTAAATAGCTGCAGGGCATTGCTAAATGCCGACAACAAATATATGTATATATATATAATATACAAAACCCCAATGCCTACAACCCCCATATATAACCCACTATATTTCTATAGTTATCCATCAGGTATGGACCCCTATGATTTTCTTATGTACTCCCCATGCTTAGCGTCCCCTTCCATCCCGGAAGTCCCCCACTGAGTTCGAAGGCGGACCGAGCCACGAGACTTCGTAGAGATCTCAGCACGGCAGCGCCAGCTGTGGTCGTCGGACCGAAGCATCATGGGTGATGGGTGGGGTTGACAACAGTAGGGTTGATAATAGTAACAAGTAACAATTGGGATTAGTAACAGTAGTATATTAGGAACAATTGGGATTAGGGGTGATAATAGTGACAAGTAGTAGTAACAATTGGGATTGATAACTGTTGCTAATGATGATTTCCGACGGGTAATTGTTGTATTCTCTGATAAGAACAGATTAACAAACAGTATTGTTGCTGTTATTGAGGTTAGTGTTGATTATATTGGCTAATTACTAAAATAGCAGTAACAGTAACATCATTGGGAATGATTAACAATATTAGGAATAATATATCAACCCTAATTATCAGTACTGTAATTCATAACAGTAACAATTAGGGTTGACAACATAGGATTAATTAGGATGAATAAGAATTCGTTACCGATTCAAAATTAATGAATCATCATTACCAATCATTAGTTTTTTTTTTTTGTGACGGTAATGATTTGGATGTTAATGACTCATGAGTAATAAATTAGTGATGAATTAGGATAAATCATCATTACCAATCATTGGTTTTTAATTTATTCATGAAATGGGATGGCTTTTAGTCATGCATTGGTAATTATTTGCATTATTTCGAGGGATGAAACATTACCAATCATGAACTGAATCATTCGTCGGACAAGCAATGAATTGAATTGCCACTGATATGATCATTCCCAAACATCAAGCACCACAATGAATCATTGCCGTCGTTACTAATCAGTCGAATGAATCATGGTTGATTGGATCCTTATTGCTTGTCAGTATTCGATCACATGAATCATTATTATCACCTTTCTTGATGGTATGATACCATGAATTGCTGTATGGATATCACCAGCCACTATCATCACCATTCATGCATTTATACAATCATGATGTGAATCACTATACCATCAGCTTTACCACCAGATTTACTGTTCTAATCATGATTTGTTCCATCATTTTTACATACCATGCATTATCGATGAATCACTATGATCCATCTCCGTTGGAATGATCAATTATCATGTTCATCATTACTTGTTTTGATCCATCACTTGATTGATCATCACGAATCATCAGCTTGGTGATTATCATGGTATTGATGAATCATCATTATCACCATAGTATCACCAGTATTCATGTGTAAGTGACACATGTGATACACAATGATTGCATGAATGATGAAGCATTAATACCATATGAACAGCCAGTGATCAATCATTATTTTCATATTATGTGAATCGTCAATCACCAGCTTATACTGATCATCATTAATCATCAGTTTATACCTATGGCTATTCTTAGAAGTGATTCATGATGGTATGCTGCAAGTGACAAGCTATGAATTACAATAAGCTATGAAGTACTTGCACCAATAGTCATTCATCAGTATGGCTCACTATGACTTATACCTATGGCTTGCAACTGATAACTATGGCTTATCACTATGGCTTATACCTATCGTCCCGCAGGCCCCGACACCTGTCAGAAAGGGGTTGCTGTAGCTGCGCGAAGCGCATGCGTTGCTGACCGGCTGAGGGATACCTGTCCAACTGAATGGTTCCACCAGACTGGGTCACCATGGGTCTTCCATTGAAAATGTGATGAGCGAAAATTCCGAGAAATGAGGATTTCAGTGGGAATCGCATTTCGGTTTTTCTGTCTCAACAGTGTGCTGGAGTCTTCCAGATATGTTAAGATGTGCCCTTTTTGTCGGTGGTACCCTTCACCTGTCTCCTTTTGAGAGAGCCTTTCTTGAAATGAATGTGCTCAAAAGTTGTGAGCCGGGAATGAGAAGATTTAAGGGGAGGACAAGCTGCACTATTTGAGCTAAGGAAACATCCATATATATCCATATCATTGATTATTGGCAATTGTTAGCTATTATCCCGATTCATTCACAAGTATTGCTCATCATTAGCCATTCTTAGCCAATTTTAGCATCATATGCCACGATATATGCAGATATTGAACATCGTTATTGATTTTTCTCATACTTTCAATGATGATGATTATTTATGTTTGCTTTCGCGAGGCCTTGTCGCCAGACTCTTTCGCAGTTGCAGATGATTCGACTGCTGCAAGAGGGTGTGAGGTCAAGACTACCTTGTAAGCTGGTGTCAACCATCATAAAGCATCATGAACCATGAATGATCTGGGTGATCTCAACTTGATAACCCAAGCTATATGAATGTGGTGTGATCACAACTTGGACGCCGGCATGGCTCCCGCTTTGCAGGGCTCAATCAAACTCCCTTTCAAACATGGGTGCGGGTACCAAATAGCATCCAAAATGAGCGCAGGTGAATTGCCATCGCTGCAATTGATCATCTTCAAACTTCACGGACCATCATTGACCTTTGGGCATCATGGGATGCACAGCAAATCATGCTGAATGGTAGTGCACGCTGGTTAATCCATACATATTACTCCTCAACAATATGTGAATTGAATTAAGTATACTTAACTACTATTAAGAATCAAAGCACATATTCTTAACTAGTATTAAAAAGTAGAATAAACTACCATAAATAGTATTAAACGGTATTGATATCCTAAAGTTCTTCACTACTATCAAGAATAGCTCTATACTCCAGTCAATCTGGAGTACTAATTGGTCTCAACTATATATCAGGTCTTAAGTCTATATCAGGTCTTTTCCTGACATTCCGAGTGCTCTATGAGTCAATCTGGAGTACTATGATCCAAGTATTCCTATTATTTTCCTGATTGTCCTAGTACTTTTCCTGGCAGAATAACTCTTCGTTGCTGAGGCGCCGTCTCAGCTCCCTGGAAGAGAAACGAGTGGAGCTTTCTTCGGGACTTCAGGACTTGGTGGAGAGCAACGGGACGGACTTGTCATCACGCAATGGGAACCAGTGAGATTGACTGCTCAGTGCCGTGACTAGGTCTGGTATGAACAGGCCAGAACTTTGTGATGCGCCACACACCTGCCTAGTTTTGCGTCGAGGCATGGGAACCTGTGATTGGGATTCTCTGGATCCCTGTGGGCTGACACCAGGTTTGTGCTGAAAGCTCTGAAAGTAGTTATAGTGTTGGATAATGATAATTAGCAACAGTAAGTACTTATTATATTCATACCACCATCCGACGTGAGAACGACTGTTATTATCATAAACATGACTATTGCAGTCATTAATAACTATAGCTATTGTTATTATCAATGATTATAATCATTGAAGTATAATGACAAGAATCGTGACATTACTTCATTACTACCATTTCCTGAACGCAACCCCTGGCTCAAAAGCTGCTTTCAGCTGGGATCACCAAGGCACCATTTGGTCGACGCCAGCAGACCCTTAACGAGTGGCTGAGACTTCATAGCCTTAAACCATCTGAAAGCCGCAGAAATCACAGCCTTCTGATGCTCATCCTTCTCATCATCCAACCTGTGGAGTCTCGATCCGCTTGATGATACTGGGAACCACTGCGTCACTAGCCCGTCACTAGCTCTTCACTAGCTCGCCACTAGCTGTTTCTTCGATTTGGTCACTAGATGTGGATCGTCCATTGGGGGAACTCACCTTGTACTCCCTTGAAGGCTGGTCTGGAATCTGGGAGCAGCACCCAAGTCCGAGCGAAATCATTGCCGTTGTGGAAGTGACTTAGCGGGTTTACCCTCCGTGGCCCTGCTTGAGAATACCTGGAACTACGACCTCCTATGAGTGTTTCTCAAGTCATAGGGTTACCCCAGCTATCATCCTTTATTAGCCATTTAAAACTAATAAACCAGGCATTTTTAGGGGTCCCTATGGCTTGAGAAACCGCCCTATGACCCCCTATGACCTAAAATCAAAGAATGGCAGCAGAACCGCCCCGCCATGGCGCTGCTTGGTCGCTTCCTCGGCTTTCTTGTCCTCGGTTGGAGCGCCAAATGGGCGCCTGTGGAACAGTGCTTTGACAGCTTGGATGCCATCGCATGGAGCTGCTGTGACACCAAACACGGTCCACGAGGCACTGGGGCGGCGCTTTTTGAGCTTTCCAGTTGAGACCCCCAAAAATGTAGTACTGAGAAAGTACTACAAT
>VSDK01016702.1:488101-502209 GCA_009767595.1 Symbiodinium kawagutii
GTTCGTTCGTTCGTTCGTTCGTTCGTTCGTTCGTTCGTTCGTTCGTTCGTTCGTTCGTTCGTTCGTTCGTTCGTTCGTTCGTTCGTTCGTTCGTTCGTTCGTTCGTTCGTTCGTTCGTTCGTTCGTTCGTTCGGTGGTTCGTTTGTTCGTTTGTTTGTTTGTTTTTTTGTTTTGTTTTGTTTTGTTTCGTTTGGTTGGCTGGTAGGCTGGTTGGTGGGTTGGGCAGATGGGCATGTGGGCAGAGGGGCAGGTTGGTAGGTTGGCAGGTTGGTAGGTTGGTAGGTATGTAGGTTGGTAGTTAGGTAGGTAGGTAGTACCTTTGTTTTTGTAGTCTAGTTGTTGTCGTTCTGCTTGTCATGGTCATCGTTGCCGTTGCCGTTGCGGTTGCGGTTGCCGTTGCCGTTGCCGTTGCCGTTGTTGTTGTTGTTGTTGTTGTTGTTGTTGTTGTTGGTTATTATTGTTGTTGTTGTTGGTCATTGTGGATTGTCATTCCTTTGTGGTTAGTCACTGTGGTAGTTGATGGACAGTATGTTCGGCAGAGTCATTGCATGCATTTACCTCCATTTTCTTGAATGATATATTTTACAAGCCAAACCCTGATCATGATCAGCCACCCACAACCATGATGCCGTACACAAATGGTAGGTCGATAAAGTTACAAGGCACCACCAGTCTTACTATAGTTGGTCACAATCAAATCCAGAGGCCAGGATTTATTGATCTGGACCCGTTGGTGATTCAGACTCAAATCTAAAGACCAGGGTTTGATCTGCATTTTAGTGACAGCTGGAGGTCAAGAAAACCATGTCACCAGCTGCTTGACCGACGGTCGGCTGACCGAGGTGAGATTTTCGACTTTGATCTTCGTCATTGCTGTGGCAGCAGTTTCCTGGAGCATTTGGGGTGACGCAGGCTGTCAGCAGTTGCTACCTGGGATGGGTCGAGGTTCCGTAAGTCCAACTGATTGCTCGTGACTTCTTTGTTTGTGGGGCACCAGCAACACTATCATGAAGAACATCAGCAGCAACGAACAATAATGGCAGCCACAGCAGACCAACAAGGCAACAACCGTCTCTATTTCAGCGACAGCAGCGGCACCGACAACGCCAGCGAGACAACAACGACAACCAAGACGACGGAGATAAAACCAACAACAACAACAGTGAGTGTTGCCATGCTAGAAGTATGCTGGTTGGATGCGCCTTCCATACCAAGAAGATTCTCAAGGCCATGTGAAGCATCAATGAGGTAAGCATTCCAAGCTATTGATACTATATACTTTTCAAGGAAATAGTGGAACCAGGTTGGGCGAAATTTTCGAGTGAAACAACGGGGGCGTCATGTAGCCAAGCACTTGGGAAGCCATAGATTTAAGTACCAAAGTCAAACTAAAAAATCTCATTTAAACGCTGGCTTAGTACAGGTTTTTCTGGCTGATCCCACCTTTTCGCCACTTTTGCGCCATCCAAGGTTCCAAATGCTTGGACTTTGCCTTCAGATGCACCAGTGGGTTGCAAGGTCAGGAGTGTCAGATCCGGCCCCGTCGATTAAAGGCTATGCGACAGCATTTGCGAAGGTTCGGTCACAATGCTACGACCTGTCGCTCGACTTACTTGGGCCACAAAACCAGGTGAGCATAGGTACGCAGTTGCTGCAATTCTTGATTTAAAGGATTCTGAACGACCAGTGCTGGGAATATCAAGACGCGGGAATCCTGATGAACAAACTTGGTTTGACCAGCCCACTTTAGCCATCATGGATCATTCTTAGTCATGAACCCTTGATGTTAAGCATTGGTGACCAGTGCTCACAGTGCTCCGCGCCGCTCTAAGGCGATGATGGCTCTCCTCTTTTTCCTCCACGTTACATTTCGTTGCAGGAGAAGTCTGGCGATGTCGAAGAGGGTCGGCGTCTGAGACTCAAAGGCAACTGGGTTTGGAAGTGCTATGTTGAATAGCCATGGGTTTTAATGGCGGCTGTTTCATAAGAATGCTGGAAGTCTACTAGAAAAGGTGGTTTCCAAATTCGATTCAGTTTGTGGACACAACTCCCCTCACCAGCCAGCGTACACCATTATGGTAATCAATGAGCGTTCTTGATATTATTCAAGTACATAGGGAATAGAACGGCCACCTGCTGTCCCAGCTACTGCTATCTTTGGGGACTGGTTGCAAAGTAGTGCTTTCAAATGGGAGTACAACAATGAACAATTGTCCTTCTTCTTCTTCTTCTTCTTCTTCTTCTTCTTCTTCTTCTTCCTCTTTTTCTTCTTTTTTTTTTTTTTTCTTCTTCTTCTTCTTCTGCTTCTTCTCGTGGGTGTGTCTGTTGTGATTGCTATCATTATCATAGATACTTTGCTCGAGACCTTATTACATTACTCTCATCATCATCATCATCATCATCATCATCATCATCATCATCATCATCATCATCATCATCATCATCATCGTCATCATCATCTCATCAGCACCATCATCTTGGACACTGTTATCATTATCGTCATCACCACTTCCATGAATCAATGTGGTCGGATGATTGTTTTTTCTCTCTTGCGTATCAAACGTCAGCGTTTCAGTTTCAGCTGCAAAACCTTGTCGATGAACCGCAGTATATAGATGAACCATTGTCGATGAACCGCCCTGGATCAACCATCTTAAATCTACCAACTTGGATCAACCTTCAAAAATGAACCAACAAACATCGTCGATCAAGCATTCTGGATCAAACATCTTCGTTTAACCAACGAACATCAACCATCATATATGAACCACCGTGGATCAGCCATCTTGTCATCATCATCATCATCATCATCATCATCGTCATCGTCATCGTCATCATCAACATCATAATATCAGAATGATTTTATGGCTAATTACTTCTACCAGTATCATTATCATTGTTGTTTATCATCATTATCATTTCTACTAGGCCCTTGATCAAAAACCAGCCGTAGTACTCTGCATTCGAGGCAAATATTTGAGGCAAACCCTTTCTGAAACTATTGGCCATTCTAATGAGAGGCAATTATTTCTTGGTTTGGCCCACAAGCAGAAATGGTTCGTGGATACGGGATTTTTCAGGTTCAAAGTTGATGATTTCCGTCGCCAATGAACATGTGTTTCGTTTTTAGCCCCATCATGTGATTTAGGATTCTCAAGCGTCAAGGTAAGATCTACCTGACCTCCAACGCGATCAAAGAGTCTAAACACCAAGAGCAGTCCAAACACCAAGTGCAGCGCTTGAACGTTGAGCCTGGTGATGCCTGCTTGGGAGAATTCCTACGGCAAGAGAATTTCTTTGGCACATGTATCCAGAATCACAACATCAAAGGAGGTCGAGCCTCAGCAGCAACCATTGATCTCTTCCCTTGAGTGGCATCAGTAAGCATCAGAAAAGATGGTCACCCTAAACTAGCTTGGCAATGGAAGATCCACCGTTGATAGCTGATTTCTCAGGGTTTCCCTAAGAAAAAAACTATTTTCCATTGCCAGGTTAGTTTACCAGAGGGGAACTACAAGGGGAATGACACCAATTCACTCAATGATTCAACAGTCCTGAAGTCCTCATCATTGACAGCTGCCTGGTAGCGTGAGCCCGTTGAAGTGTCGTGCCAGGAGTGAGGGTTTTTGTCATCATGACCCAGCGGTGGATGATTATCAAATGAGGTTTGTCCAGGGGCTGTCAATCATGGGAACGGGTAATGATGGTTTCATCATAGTACTGGTGAATCATGGTTTGGCCGGGATTGCCTGGATTATCATCCCAAGACCCTGCAAGCACTTGGGAACCCAGCAGGCTTTAATACCTTGGCTTCTCTAGATCTACCCCTGCACTAAGACCGGGTGAACATCTTTCGCCTTTCTCGACCTTTGGATGACTTGGACTGCGCGACCAGATGTAAACCACGAAACTGCAAGATCTATGCAGCTGAGTTTGGCTTGGAGACTGGTACTGGTGAGGTCGGGGGACCCGGGAGCCAGGGAAAACCAGTGCCAATCAGTGCCAAAACCTGGGATGGAACCTTTTTGTGGGCCAAGTTTGTCGGATCTAGCAAGAGGTTCCATCTATAGATAGATCTATATCCGCCCAATTAACAGCAATTTTCCCGGAAGATCACCGTTGGATTGCCCATAATCTATGTGAATTCACCCCTGAATTGAAGCATTGTGCAGCAACATGAACCCTTGTGGGTGATGGTTCAGAGCAGTCATCAGGTGGTTCATTGCTCGGGCATTACTTTGCAGTCCGCCTGTTCTTCAGTGTGTATAGGTCTGGGGGTAAGTCCAGGTAAGGGAGCTAAGGAGCCAGGGTGTCCTTTAACAGAAGAGCTCTGGGAGACATTTTCTGGTAATAAATCATCCATTTTTGGGGTCCCTTATTTTGAGAAACCCACCATCTACAGCTGGTTTCCCATAGTTTCTAACCATCAGCATTTTTGCAACCGCGGATTCTCGCATGCCAGGCATTGGAAAGCAATCGCCTTGTTTTGGCAGTGCCGAAAGCCTGCAGTAATGGAGATGTGGCGTTCAGGCATGCCGAACATGGGTTTGCCCTGGGTCATCACCGGCTAGAGCCGAATTTCGGAGATGAAAATCAGATTTTACAGCTGTGACTTTTGACAATGGGCGGGAGAGATCCACACTAACACCCACCTTATTTGATCCTAAATCACCAAGTACAGGTTTTCTAAAATGAACGGTCTGTTAATATGGATTTCTCAGCTCGTGGGTTGTGGTTAGTTGATGACTTTTGTTGTTAGCCAGTATGAACTGGTTAGTACCCTTGTTGTCAGCCAGTATAAACCACATGCATCCACCAGTCGCCAGGGTATTGCCACGTGTGGTCTTCGAGCGATCTCGTTCTCATCCTCCGGCGGGTTTGGCAGTGGCCTCTGTACACTTGCACCACTTCGTTCCGGGCGATCCATGCGAGCACCGTGGGCGACCGGAGATCTTACCCGTTGTCCTACAAGGTGTCATGCCAGTAAACAACATGATCATCTTCTGGTTGTTGAGCCATGATGCATGATCGTTTCGTTTGGAAGGTTTTGAAATTGCCAGCTGTTTGGGATAGTGACTACTAGAGGGAAGTGTCCAGCCGTGGCAGCAGTCTGCAGTGAATCCAAGGTTTGGTTCTGCTGCTATTGCCAAGACTGCTCAACCTGCTAAGCCTGGCCAAGCGAATCAACTCGAGTAGCTGCAGCTTGTCAGAAATGGAACCCAGCTGCTGTTGATTTATTCGTGCTGTGGACCTACTGGGTATGGAAAGCAACGCGAAAAAACAGGCAATTGCCTAGAAACCAGGGAGAAGTGCACAGGCCTTGACCAGCACCCTGCACTGCAGAAAGCCGGAGCTTTTCTGGGCCCAGCCACCCAGTAGTTGAAAGTTCACGTCTCATTTCTCAAGCCATAGGGAACCCCAAGACATGGTTGGTTACTATAAATGCTTCATAAACTGGATGATTTGGGAGTACCCCTATGACTTGAGGAACTAACATTGTGTTTGTTGTATGGTGGTTTCTGAGAATAGGGAACCCTAAAAATGGATCGGTTACTACTATGAATGGTTGATTTTGGATGTTTTGGGGGTGCCCCTAGTTTGAGAAACCACCGTATTGTTTACCGTTTGGTCATGTGTAGCTTCTGAGACGATGCCCGGTCGAGAAGCAGGCCTCACTATTTTCGTCCAAGGTGAGTGTCAGGTCGCCTTGTCAGATGTACCCCTTAGACAAAGGGTTGTGAGTCAAGGCCACCTAAATACCCTAGTGAACAGTCCATATATGACCAAACTAGTGCAACTGTTGAGATGATCGCCTACCCCTGTTTGGTTGCTTGCTCTTGGCCCACATTGACCCACAGCCAAATGAGCGTATTCACTTGACTCATGGAACAGAACTGAGCTATTTTGATCAGGTGCATCTCGCAGTTCGCTCCCAAGCCAGTTTGCTGATGGGTTCCACCGTAACCCATGAGCCGGGAAGCACTCTTCACCAGTGGCTGAAGCCGATCATTCGGTGAAAATCACTACGGTGCAGCGCTCATGGTGCTGGGATACTGCTCGGTAGCATCAGCATCAGATAGCTCCCACTCTCAACCAACCTGGTTGGGAATGGAAGGGTTTCACCTATAGAGTTGTCTCCTAAATCTACTTTCATCACTGATACCAGGACTGAAAGGAAGTGCTTTGTCGTTGAAAAACCTAATCACTAGTCAATTAGTCAATGATAGGTGAGAACAAGAACCAAGAACAACGGTTGATAATGGTGAATGAATGGTGAACAGTCATGGCAAGTTATTGTTCCTCAACAGGTCAATGGTGGTCAATGGGTGTTTCTCAAGGCATAGGGGGAGCCCCAAGCATCCAATCTGAATCTTTTATCAGTAAGAAGTTACAAGCCAAGCGTGTTTGAGGGTCCCCTATGGCTTGAGAAACCACCACCAAATGGTTGACAAGGCGGCAGGTAGTAACAGCTCACTCATGACAGGCGTTCAAAAAATTCTGGTTGGTTGGCCAAGTGACTTCCAAGTGACTTCGCCGGCTGAGATCCCAATGGCCATGTGCCCACAACGCCGAGATCAACATTGGATGCCGTGAACATGACCAGAGTGGTGGCACTGTGGCACACCTGTTGCGTACACTGGGATCCCCGGTTGCACGGTTGTGGGGGAACAATCTCTGTCACCACTTGGAATTCACACCCGAACCTGTGGCCATGGTGGGCTATCGATCTAGCAAAAGCCTTAGTGTCAGCGGTTAAAGCGGTAGTAGGGTCATGTTGAATCAACCATGGAGCTAAAACCGTTGCGGTTGGTAAACTGAGCTCAGTATAGATAGCGGTTTGTTTCTTTTGATGCAATTTCGTTTCGCAAGAACACATTGTCCCATCAATCAGACTGGTTCACTGTTTGGTTGAACCGGATTTCATTGCAAGAAAACATCGGTCAACAGTTGCGACGACTCGGGGTGCACTTGGATGTCCCGGGATTTCTGCTGCACCAGGGCATGACGTTTCCATTTCAGAGCTTCTGCCGGTGGTTTCGCCATAGCCTTTGGCCGGACGAGCCGTCTCTGGATGGCATGGTGAAGGTGAGACTCCAGACATCTATGGCAGCTGGTCTGCTAGCTTCACGTTTCCCAAGGTTTTTGTGGAGGTCAATACTGGTCAGGCCGAGCCATAGTGGTGCCCTCCAGTCAACCAATGGTTTCCAGTCGTAAAATGATCATTTTTTGGGCACACGCAAATTTCAAATTATATAGTGGTCGCAAAAGTTTGTACCCTCATATTATTGATGATCAGTTGATGTCACGTGTAGTTCGGTTCATTGACGAAGAAACGTTCAACTACCATTGCTGAACTTGCCTCAACTGCACTACCTAAGGGCCTTACCTTAGTCAAGCTGATTTACTTTCCACACACACACACAATGCGCTCATTTGACACTTTCTTCACCTGTGTACTGTTCAATACATTTTTTGCTGCTTTATCTTTCGTTCTTTCTTTCTTTCTGACTTACTTTCACCTGACCTAATAGCACAGATAGATTATCTCTAATGTTATTTCTTATCTTTCTAACATTTATTCTTTACTTTCCTTACCTACTCTCCTTCACTTGCATGAGTCTGCAATGGTCACTTGATGGACCTGGCTTTGCTGTGACACGGACAGGAAGCCAAAATCCTGGGTGGAGAATGGATGTGACCTCCAGTGGTTCCTATTCTAATTAATGTCAACCCCGACCCGGATTAATAAACCTTAGGTTTATTAATTGGGGGAGGGCGGTACCATTCTAATGGACAATCAAGGCTTTTGGGGGATACCCCCTATTAGTCAACCAGGGGTTTATTAATCCATGGTTGGCATGAGAAATACATATTTTGTGCCCTCGTTACCCATCATCAACCATTCTCGACCAGTTTTACACTCATTATCAAGCGGTATCAAAGATCATTCCGCATGAGTCCTGATCAAATTATTGAACATGAGCGGTCAATATTCACCACAGTCATTGTTGGAATATCATCAGCCCAATTGGTGTGAATCTTTACAACTATCATTACTTCATCAGGTTGGAGTGTCTGCTAAGGAGGGCTTGTACGTCATGATTACAATGTTTCTGGTGCTGCAGTGCAACTCCTGGCAGATGCTATGCCAGCGCTTTCTCCGCAAAGTTGGTCGCCAGCTGGTTCTGAGCTACTTTGTCGCCTGTATTTTGCCCCCGCTGGTGTACACGGACTCGCCCATGAATTGTCTCAAGAAACCCGAGCAAGATTTGAAAATCGTGGCCAGGTCTCCCGCAGACTTCTTCTTCGGAGGCAAAGAAGCTTGGAAGAAAGTACTTGGTACTGCTTGGATCTACTTGGTGCTACTACTTGGTGGTACCTGGTACCTTTCTTTATATTTGAGAAAGTCATGGTTTTGGTACGAATCTTCAAGAATCTTGGCAACCAGTATGATACGGATAATCAGCATTTAGCTAGATGGATAAATCGTGGTCACTCCACATTTTCTCGTTGACCATGTTGACTTGGTCGTCTTTTTGCGGTCTCAAGTTGTTGGACAACTCCAGTTGCCCAGAAAAAAGATTCAACATTGTTGTGCAGTGTCGAATTTGTCGAATTTGTCTCATATCAGTGAGGGATCCGGTTACAGACTTGTCATGCTCAGGCCGAGAGAGCGAGAGAGCGAGAGAGAGAGAGAGAGAGAGAGAGAAACAAAAACGAAGAGCGGCCATTTAATGTGTTTGCCTTCTGTGTGCGGCATGTACATATGGACAAAGGCATGGGAAAATATCACTGCTTCATGGCTACACCACCAGTAAAACCTCACTACCAGTTGCAGAAGACGGAGAACTTTGAAACACAGACATAATAAATCTGTTTTGCGACAGAATTTATTTCACAAAACTTCATCTTTCTTACGGCAAAACTGACATAATAAGGCTTTGAGATTGCCAAGGTCTGGCCCTCTTGGAGCTATCACTTGGAAAAACACACAACCCTTCAAATACCTGGAGCACAACGCGCTTTTCAGGGATGAATTTCTTTCGCCCCCTGCATCAGGGGCGAGCAAGAACCCACAAAAACCCACAGCTCGCGAGGATTGGGGATGGGCATTGCAGCTGGACCTGCACATCTTCCTACTGGCGGGGCCTCTGGGTCTGTTGAGGCAACATCTGCCATGGGCTCTGCCAGCAGCAGGTGCTGTGTATTGGGCCTGCATCGTGCGCCGCTTGGATGCCTGTCCAGTCCCACTGAGCGAAGTCCCGGAGGAAGCGTTCGATCACGCCCGGTGGGTAACTGGGCAGCGCAACGCGTGCAAACAAGATGCAACTATCAGGTGGAAGACATACTTATAGTACACATATATGTATATATGTATACATGTATACATGTATGTATGGATATCTCTATGGAAAACCCATGGATATTGATGGATATGTAGATGAAAAGCCTATCGATATTGACGGATATGTAGATGGAAAACCTAGATTCATGGATATCATTATGGAAAGAAACCTATTTGAATGAGTTTTTTGGCAACTTTATAACATTTCATGCTGATGTTTAAGAGGACATGTACGCAAATTCTGGATTTCTCGTGGAGGGCACGGGTTGAGAGCTGATTGGTCGACTCTAGGGGTCCTGGTGAGTGAAGCCAGGTGAGTGATGGGAAAGCTTCAACCAACCACTCGAATCAGGTAGAACCAATTCCTGGCAGATGATATGGTGGGTTCTCAAGCCATAGGGAACCTCCAAAGATATGGTTGGTTTAGTACTATGAATGATTCCTAAAGGATGATTTGGGGGTACCCCTATCTTGAGAAGCACCCAGATAATTGATGTTGGTTATGGTTTTGGTCCAGCATTCATCATAAACCCTCCCCGACTCAGAAGCCAACACTAATCAGCTTTGTAACAATCATTGCTCAGGTAACCCATTTCTCGTTCTGGCTCCACTGGTTCCCGACTTCCTTGGTGGTGCTGAACCTGGACACATGTCTACGGAAACCCGCAGCAGTGTATCTCATGAGCCGCCTGAAGCAGTGGGGAAATTCTCTGGGTCTTCTGATTTCCGCACTGCTGCTCTGCAGCTATTGGATTTCGACCAAGCCCAGTCTGGCTGTTGATTGGGAGCAGTTGGGGTTCAGTACTTGTCCCATTGGAGGCCATAGGCCGAGCATTCCCTACGTGCTTTCGGGCCTGCCTTTCCACCTCATCGTTTTCGCTTCTCTGCATCTGGCAGCTGTAAAGCCTGCGGAGCCTGCAGCGCATGCAGGGTTTGTGCTGTCTCCTTTGGTGGTGGTCTGCAATGCTTGTCGCGGCTTGGATGTGAGCACGGGTTGGATTGAGTTGGCCCATGGTTGTCGACAATTGAGGTCGTTTTGTTAGGTAAGAAGGGATCATTTTCGGATGATGATGCGATGCTAGGCTTTCCATCTATGGCACCCCACAAGTCCAGTTGCTCCCAAGTGGTTGGTTTAGCATATGGCTGGGTGATAGCATGACGGTTACATGATCCCCGTATTATCCAAGCATTTTTCAGCAGAGTCAATCACACTATAAAGCATTCTTCCGCATTCTCAACCACATTATTGGGCATTGTTCGGCATTATCAACTGCGTTACCAAGCATGTTTCAGTCTTATCAACCACATTATTCTCAATGTTGCCAGTACTAATTAACCATCAGTAATGATCAACCAGTACCAAACGTCTTATCAGTATCATCTGTTTTTGGCTACTATCAAGCATTCGTATCGATCAGCAATTCTCAACCAGTTACTCTAAATTGATCACCAATCATCAGCAATCATCTACATAACTGATCAACCATCAGCAATGCATCAGACAGCAGTTGATCGATGTTCAGCCATCTGATCAACTGAATAGTGGTACTATCAGCTGCAACTACTAGCATCGCTGGTGAGCCCCTGGTACCTCCTGGCACAGCTCCCTGGGCCACAAGGAGATCTCAACCTTGGCATCATTCTCTGGCATGTCGACGTGTCCGGGACGGCATTATCGTTGGTAGGGATGGTGGGAGCAGCGGTGGATGGTGGTTCATGGTGGCGATGGTGGTTCATGGTGGTGGTTCATGGTTACTGTTCATACTGGTTGGATCAAAGTATGGCTGATGGCGGTCAGAGTGGCGGTGGCAACGGTTGGTGCTGATGATGAAGTGTTATGGTAGGTCAGGATAGTCTAGGAGGATTTGCGAAGTCGATGATAGTTCGTGATGGATTACCATGTTTAACGACGGTCGGTCGTAGGTACTGCGTGATCATGGTCAATGATGGCGTTGATGGTGGTTTTGCTTGCAGTCAACGATGAGTGATTGCTAACTGCTAATAGTTAACGATGATCGATAGTTGATGATGGTTCTCATGATGGTTAGTCGTACTTCAGGGTGGCTGGTGGTGGTGGTTGCTTGTTGATGATGGTTGATCACGGCTGAGGACCATGACTGATGCTTATGTGATAGTGGATTCTTGACAACGATGATGCATGATGGCCAACAATGGTCAATGCTAATGGCGCTCACGCTGATTGTTGATGACGATGGTCGAAGATCTGTTATATAGGCCAACCCTCAATGATGGTGGATGACGCTTACTGATGGCCCACGATGACTATGATCGTTCGTGACAGTTCCAGGTGGTTCATGATGGTTTATCGCTTTGAACACTGAGGAGCTCTGGGTTAATTGCTGTGCCAAAGCCGTGATGAATATGGCGAGGTCAATATTAACCAACGGATGGGGAATAATAACCAACAAGAATAGGGAAACCAAGGGTTGATGATGGTACTCAAGATTTCTGATGTTATTCTCTCTTTTGTTCACCTTTCCTTCATCTTCGGCGCTACCTGAGTTGTTCTGTGCAAGGATTTGTGTTCCCTCTTGTTGTACCCCGGACAGAGCTGTGTCCTGTCTCAGGAGTACCCACGGACTGTATGAAAACCTGTTAATGTAAGTATGCCGGCACATGTTAGTACACCTCAACCACTCAAAGTTCAGCAAGGCACAAGTTAAAAGCCACGAGTTTTTACCCCCACTTCTGGTCATTTCTGTGCTACTTGTTCTTCCTTCTGCTCTTGTTCTTGTTGCTCCTGTCGCTCTTGGTGTTTGCGCTTCCACACCCTTCCACAAGTTGACCATGTCTGTTTGTGTTTCCGGCCAAATAAACATCAGTGGGGTCCAAGAAACTGTACCAAGATTGGGTGTTATACGGCTGCATGAGCTGCCCCGTGGGATATCATCACGAGACGTACCACTGGTGGTCATCGATCCAATCGCTGGTTATACAGCTGTTGGTCTTCAGCATTTCCACTGGGTAGACCCAAGTTCCCAACGATTTTGTTGTGGCCGGGAAACTCCAATCACTTGATATCAGTTGATACTCATTGATGTTGCGACACTGCTCCATGATGATCCTATGATGGAGTCTTTGTATGTCTTTGTCATATCCTGTGTGCTGGTAGTACCTGGTACTGCTGCTAGCAGCTCCTCTTCTTTCTAGCTTGTTCCTGCAGCACTCCACTGGATCATTTGATGATGAATTGGATCTCTGACTTGAGCCAGGTGCTAAGCATGCTCAATGCGCATTTTCCTGCTTGGTTTGCTTTCTTCAAGAAGGCACAGATTGAAAGATCCACGCTGGAAGTGTACTTGTTGTTCTTCTTGCCTTTGGCCTTCAGCACTTTTGCTCTGGTCCCTGGACTGCACAGAGTGAAGGGCCTGACCCCTGAAGTGGATGACTACTGAGCTGCAAGCAGCAGGCTGGGACACTTGCTTTATAATCTTTCAGCCTCCGATAGTGGGCTTGTCACTACTTTGGGTGCTGAATGAAGCGATTGTCAATGACTCCAGAGAGTAAGTCCTACACATCGAATCTTCAGCTCATGAAGAAACCAGGGAGCAGAGGTATGGCAGAAACCCAGGATAGCTTGTCAACACGTACTGATAGCGCCGGCATTGCAGGCTTTGTAACCCCTGGCTTCATAGCAAAGTAGATAATTCATGATAATTACAAGGCAATCCTGACAGGTCATCTGCAAGTTACAAGTCTCTTGGATGGCAACTTGCGCCTCAGTGGGTGGCCCCTCAGCGCTTTGAGGCTTTGCTCAGTGATCATTGCCTCGACAAACCCTGGGCACGGCTCTTGCGTGACGTATCCGAGCGGTGTCCGGTCGTCATGTTGTATGTCTTGTCCGGGACATACTTCATCATGAGCAACTGGATCTGGTATACCAATGACTTCAAGTGGAGTTAGCAGGGTATCACGGGCATCACAGGCACGAGGGGCACGGGCATCACCACGGACATCGCTATGGATGCAGCGATCGAGTTGGAGGAGGTAGGGCATCTTGACATTGGAGAAGCTCTCGCCGTATCTAGGCACTGCTGGAGCTGTGCTGCTCTCGCTGGACTACAGGAAGTGGTAGCAGATCAGCCGAGTGAAACCGGGACGTTTGTCGGCACGGGTGCGAGCGCGTGCCGTGAAAGATGGGGCGTTGGCAGTCGTTAAAGTGGGCACTTCCCAACACAGTTGGACTTGGGGATCTGAGGCCTGGGCTGCGGGTGGCAACCACTGACATAATTGATGTGACTGATGTTGAATCATTCCTTCACGCTACCAAAACACGCCTACACACTCCCTGGTAGTTGGGGAGCAAAATTTGTTCACAGCTGGAGTGCCCTGTTCATGTCATCGTTTTTTTGCACAACAGATTTAGAATTGATCATTTCTGGAGAACACCTCCTATCCATCCAGTATCAGCTCGGGCCAAGATTTGGACATTTTTGATGATGTCATGTGGTGCCAACGGTAGATCGGCAAGTGACCTTGGGATCATATGAATCCTGCAGCGTTCAGCCAACACCATGCGAGCCATCTTTATAATCCGTATGTCAAGCTGGTGATGATCTCATCAGGGAATGCTTCTATTGAGCAGTCACTAAGACTAATGCACCGCGAATGGTTGTGGTTGTGGTTGCGGTTGTGGTGGTTGTGGTTGCGGTGGCTGTTGCTGTTGCTGTCGCTGTCGCTGTCGCTGTCGCTGTGGCTGTGGCTGTGGCTGTCGCTGTCGCTGTGGCTGTCGCTGTCGCTG
>VSDK01016702.1:512863-524551 GCA_009767595.1 Symbiodinium kawagutii
TCATCGTCATCGTCATCGTCATCGTCATCGTCATCGTCATCGTCATCGTCATCGTCATCGTCATCGTCATCGTCATCGTCATCGTCATCATCATCGTCATCGTCATCGTCAGCGTCACCATCATCACCATCACCATCATCACCATCACCGTCATCACCATCACCATCAGCATCATCACCATCACCATCAGCATCACCATCACCATCATCACCATCACCATCACCATCATCATCATCATACCTGCGAATGCACTTAAACCCTGGAGTCCATCCTGATTTTGGAGCTTTAGAACCTCCACCCAGCGCCATCAGCTGGCTTTGAGCTGTTAAACGATGGGCCCTGATACGCCCATGCCAACATGTGAAGAAGGCTCATCCAACAAGGCCTTTTGTACTGAAACCTGGGTTTTTTGGAGTGCCCAATTTTGACCCGCAACCTGCTGACTCAGTGTTCAAATTCAAGCACTGCCGCTTGCTCAAGCTTTGGTTCGAAACGTAATGAGAGCGTCTAGCGCACCAGAAACTCTTATGCCGGCTGCGCCTAGCCGCAAGACGTGCCTTTTTTCTTGGCTGCAAGCCGACAAAGATCGACAAAAAATGAATTGGCCGGTTATCAATGTTGATTGTGTTGATGAGAATGGGAAAATTCCAGGGAGGAACCAAGTCAGAATCACCGAGTTCAGCCTCCCACAGAGCTCAGCATGGCCTTCCTGCCATGGCGCTAGACACGCGACAGGGCGGCCTGCGCTCCGTCCCGCCCCGCCGCTGGGATGCCAAGCCGGTCCTGGCAACGCGGTGCCGACCAGCAGAATGTGACCTCGCCGCCAGCGAGGTGCCGGGGGATGACGTGGTAGGATAGTTCCTAGGGCTCCATGGACGAAGTGCATGGGGATTCCCCATACGGGTGGGTTGTAATGGTGCTACTTGGCAAGTGACTCAAGAGTTGTGGCTGGAAAATGATTCATTTTTTTCGATGTGGCCAAGTCACTGAATTTTTTTCTTGAGTTATCATTGATCAAGCATCATTGAACATCCTTAACAACCATTAGCAAGATTTCAGATTGGCTGTGAACAACCATGTTTCCCCAGCTTGGCACTTACTGCTCTGAGTTGACAAGCTCTTGAACTGTGACAGGCATGTGGTCATATCCTTTGTGAAGAATTTTGGTGATGCTTCCGGATTTGGTCGATCAACATTCATCGTCATTAGTCGTCATTTTTTAATTGGATTTGGTAAAGCCATGTACCGTAAGGACCATCATTTCTTTCTGGCCAATGATGCTTGATCAACGAGCTGGTTGACGGTAGTATAGCTTCTTGATCATGTTCGACAAGCTGGTTGGTGATGGTCAGTGATGGTTATATAGTGATGGTAGTAGACAAGCCATCCATTGAAACAAAATAAGTTCCTTGCAGTAATGTTAACTCCGGATTAGTAGAGCCTTGGTTGATTGATAGAGGGTATCACCCAAAAGCCTTGGTTTCCCATGAAGGTTTTACCCCCCAATTGATAAACCTAAGGGTTAGCTTCATCTTGGGTTAACAGTACCGGTCTGACATCATTCCACGAAGAAAGTGGTCAGGCTCGCCCATGTCATTCTCCTGCATGTCCGGGGGAAAACATATTATGATTTCTTCATGGCGTTGTGCTCACCCTAGCCATGAACCATTTGTCAACATCGATTAGCATTAGTTAATGGTCATCAATTTATCAATCACCAACTATCTCATCAATTATGATGAATTATCATTAATCCAGCCTCTTTCATGAAGTAGACATCACTGGCACCCTGGTATATAAACTAATCCGGTTGCGTGGAAAATGCACGTTTTTTCTGGCACTTTACCTGTAAAAAGTCATTTTTGAAGTGGAAAATTGAGGATGTTTCTTGTGTTTTACCTATACACAAGTTATTCACCCGGCTTTGCCTGGGGTATCCGCCCACACCGCCGGATTTATTGGCGGTCAAACATCAGATATTTCGCTCAGCCAGCAGCAACAAAGTGCCAAAGCAAATGATAACTGTTAACCGACCTAGGAGAAATTGTCGTTTATCAACGTTAAATTTTGTGCTCATTGCAGTTGCCATGCAACTGAAAAAGGACACTTTCAAAATGAGTATTTCATACTGACCTTTCGAACAGCCAGCAACAGTAACGTGCTAAAGAGCAGACTTATACCAATCAAAATTCATCAGGATGCAACAAATGTTCCTCGGAGCGAGAACATGATTGCAAGCATGAGTTTGTAATCGCTAACGGTAAACACTGTATTTTCCACCTTTTGTTACCCCAGGTTTTCACACACGCCCAGACACAAACTTTGGGCTAGTTTGCACTCACAATGGGGCAGGTCAAACATTATTTGCATCAAAAACCCTTTTCGATACCAATCTAGTCTGCAATCGAGAAGGTGTTGAGGACCAATTGGCGCAAATCGCTCCCCACTTGGAGCTAGGTTAGCCAAAGATGTGCGAAAAGACACACCCAGAGGCAGAATTTGAGCTCATTTTTGTGTCCGAAATGAGGGATTAAACAACAGATGCATCAAAACCCCGTTTCAACACCAATCTAGCCCAGAATTGAAGCCAGGTCGAGCGTGAATTGGGCCCAAATTAACCCCTATTTGGAGGTATGTGCAGGTATGTTGGGCCAAAGATATGCGAGTTGCGGGAACCAGAAACCCGGAGCCCATTTCCCGCCACAGCACAGCAAATATCCCCCAGACCCAGAACATATTTGCAAACTGGCTTTTTTGACAACTGCCAAAAACATTGTATTTTCCTATGCTTTTTTCACGATTTTCGAGGTTTCAAACGACAACTAAACACGCGAAATCGGATTCCGTTCACGACATGGCAGCAAAAACCGGCTTCATGAAACCATGCTCATTCAAACAAAAAATGCGAATCAATACAACCGACTGAAAACTCCCCGAAATGTCAAACATCAAGGGAAATGACGTTCAAAGAGCCTCCGGTGCGAGTCGAAAAAAGGCGCCCACTAGCTAAAACCACTATAGCGACACAGCGCTATAGAGATTAAAATGGAACATTTGTATTGAACGAATCGCACCCGCATGACACGCCATCACCCCCAAAGCGGTGTGGGCGGATTTTCAGCTCCGGGGTTAGGAACTACCAGGGTGTGCATCACCGGCAGCACCGAAGCGCCTGCAACAAGGCTCGAGTTCTCAGTGAAGCCGAGCGCTCGCGCGAGGCGCTCGGCAACGGCCAGCTGCCAGCCCAACAGTTCTACAGCGCTTTGCCGAGGACTGACATTGGCATGCTACGAAGGTGCAACAAATCATTGTTGCCGTTTCAAGGTGAGCTGATTTTGAAAGACCAAGAAAATAGATAGATTCTGCTTGTTTCATACTTATCACTTTGTTTGGCTTCAAGTCGATTCAAGTGACTGTTTTTGTGGCTGGCTGTGGGTCAAAGCCCTCGTGCTCCTGGTGGTTGGTTTTGCCCAGATGATTTTCGTTTTCTCTGCCGAATGTCATGGTGCCGCCCATGTAGCTATCCCTGTTTACGTACATGCAACATATTGTCGCTGCTGGAATTTCATGCGCACGCACCATAACTACCTAACTAAATAAACACATAGTAGCGAGTCTGAGGCGTAGAGTAGCGTAGCATGACGAGTGTTTGCGCTCACTGCTACATTTAGCTTCAAGGTTCCGGCCTGCGGGCTTGTGGAGCCTCCCAACGGCCTGTGGGCCAGAGGGGTTCGGCTTGCGAGCCCGGCGTCGCCTTGTGAGGCTGTCGGCTTGCGAGCCAGATGCCTGGACCATGGATACATTTGAAGGACAACCTGGATTTCTACAACAACCTGGAGGTGGCCAAAGGTTCTTACCTTGAGACGTACCTCTACGACAATGGCCACGAACTCCAGGGGAATGGAATCTGGAGAGTTGTCAAAAGTGATGAGCGCCGACGAGATGGATTGTGGCTCGAGGCAAAGCTCATAGCAGCTTCGGACTCACACCTTAATTGGTGGATGAGTGAGGGTCCAGGCAAAGACCACGCCCGCAGGTATCAGTTACACCTGTGCACAGGAGAGGAAAGGACATGTAGGAAGACAAAGCGTAAGCCTTCCACTGAGTTCCACAGCGATTACTTCAGGTTGCTGGATACCGGAGACCTGAATGACAAGACCGTCCAATGGGTGAAAGCTGACCCTGCAAAGGGGGATTTGGCCGATGAGTTGGCCAGATTAGGAGGAGTCGCCCCGCGGGGTAGTGCCAGAAAGAAGGGTTCCGGTGATCCAAAGAAAGCAGAAGGAGCTTTGAAGTGGTCAGGTTCAGAAGGCGAAGAGATCGTCTCTGGTGATGAGGATGCTGGCCAAGTTGCGAAGCGCCTCAAGGAGCTGAAGGGTGAACTGGCCCATGAAGACAAAAAGAAGAAAGAAGAAAAGGATCGAAAGGAAAAGAAAACCAAGAAGAAGGCGAAAGGGAAGAAGAAGGAAAAGAAAGAAAAAGAGAAGGAGGAGAGTTCCTCGTCTACTTCAACGAAAAAGCATACCATGTGGTTCGGGGAAGCCCGTCCAAGGAAGGACAAGAAGAGGAAGCCTTCAAGTTCGAGTACCTCTTCGACGGATGGATCAGCCAAGTCAAGTGGAAAGAACAAGAAGGATGAGAAGGCTTCCAAGAAAAAGGCTCAGAAGTCCAAGAAACGAAAGGTGCAGGATGCAGCAGATCGAGGCCCGTTTGGAGTGGGATCCAAGCAGCACTATGGTGAGCGCGGGGGATCCAGCGACTCCGAAGGGAGCCTCAAGGAGAGTGAGGAGTCAGTTTTTCGCGCGGGGCTCTCATCGAAGTCACACCACCTTCAGTTGGAGGAGTACGCCCAAAAGAGGCCGGGCCGCCTGGCCTCAAGACTGTTGGTGAAGATGGACAACATCCTATCCCGCCAAGAGAGCCCCTTGCACCAAAAGAGCGGGAGAAACATGACCCCAAGCACGGGGACTGCATACTTTCTGACAGTAGTAGTGCCTCAGTACCGCGACCGGCTGCCGCTAAGAGCAAGCCGGGAACTGAGGACAATAGCCAAAGCGCTGGATTTGGTGGCGCAAGGGGAAGCAGCCAGAGCGGCAGACGTACTGGCACAACGCTACAAGGCGTTAGAGATGTCGCTCTCAGACCAGAATTGGTCGAGGGCACAGCATGTGGAGCTCATACCGCCGGACGGAGCGGTTCTCACCGAACACGACGAGTTGGTGATGGCAACAAAAGAGCAGACATCAGAGCTGAAAATGAGGCAGCTCATGGGCATGCCCCTTTGGAGGGGAGCTCCCCGAGGGGAAGTGAGGACCGACGAAAAGGGGAGGCCGAAAGGAAAAGGAAAGGGGAAGAAAGGCCAGAAGTCGAACCATCATCCAGCCGGAGAAGGGGACAAACCACCACCGGCATAAGAGATGGAAGTCGGCCTGAGGGCCTGGAAGAGACAAGAGGAAATCGAAATAGATCAAGGACCCCGTTGCGACGCATGAGGGTCAAGGAAAAAGTGGTCTTGACCACAACCATTCGTGAGCCTGCTGAGGCAGTGTCAAAGAAAGAGGATGGAACAAAGAAAAAGGTTAGGCCTTTGCCTCAACCCGTGGAAGCTGGACGGAAGGCCCGTCAGGCTCCAAAGACCAAGAAGGCTCCTGAGCCTACCAAGCCTGCTGAGGCAGCGTCACCTGCTGCGGCAGTGTCACCTGCTGCGGCGGGGTCTGAGGAACGACAAGGGCCGTTGGAGCCCCAAATAACTGCGGATCTATCAGAGGATGAGAGAGTCTTCACATCGAACCTTCACCGAATTGATGTGAAGGTAGCAGAAAACTTGAAGGAATGGACGGAGATGGTCAAGCAAGTGTTCAAGGAGAATGCAACGTTTGGGGATTTGGGTCGCCACTTGTGGTCACTGGCTTCGTCGCTTCCCACGGCTTTGGGAAACTTTGTGAGGACCTACTGCTCAACTGCACAGCCCTCCACTTCAGCCGAGGGAAGTGATGGAAGCAAGCATGGTGATCTTCTCCCGATTAACCCATGTCTGATCACCACGGATATTGAAGGGGTCACAACAGGAAACCTTGATTGGGTCCGAGTCATTGTGGCCTGCATTGATTTCCATTTCTGTGTTGGATGGGCTAGGCCAGTTTGCGTCCCAATGCAAGAAGTCCTGACCGAACAACAGAAGCGGGCGGTTTCGAGGCTTGCTTCAACGGTGACCAGCAATATTATCACTGCTGATCCAATCTCCACTCTGGGTGAGTGTGACAAACTTTTGTCTTCCAAGAAGTTTGACTATGCCGGAAGGCCGGTAGAATACATGGAAGACCTTCAGTGCAGCCGAATCCTTCCATGCTGGCCGAAGGTGGGGCAGGCTGCAGTGCAGCCGTTGGAGAACTTTCTGTCGGCTGAAACAAGGGAAATCTTCGATCATCCAGAAAGGTTGCTTCTGGCTCCTGAGATGATGCCTAAGAAGGCACTGAGGTCGAAGGTCCGAGCAACGGATGATGAATGGTTCCGTATCTGCAAAGAAGCCGCGGCTCGAGGAATGATGCGACCAGTGGAGGACTCAGCGGTGCCTACGGATCGGAGTGGGCATCTCATCACAAATGGGGCAGGGGCTGTAAGCAAGGAGAAGGTGATTGACGGAAAGGTTGTTCAGTGCCAGAGGTTTATCAGCATCATGTGCCCCGTGAATGCGGTGACTGAGCCCATTGCCGGAAGCCAAGACACTTTGCCGTATATTGGGCAGATGACAGGGCTGCTCCTGGAGGAAAGCGAATCGCTCGTGTTGGAGAGTGAAGACCTCCAAAGTGCCTTCAACTTGTTCTCAGTCCCAGATCGCTGGCTGGGATACTTTGCTTACAGTAAAAAGGTTGATCAGTCGGCCTTTGGTCTGCCCGCGGGCAAGATGGTGCGCCCCGCTTTAGGGGTGGTCCCCATGGGATGGCACAGTGCTGTTGCACTCGTTCAAGAGGCAGTGAGAGACCTAGTGTTCAACAGGTCAGGCGTGCCTCGGGAGCTCTCTGCGGAGAAGGGAAAGCCCCTGCCCGATACGAAGGAAATGGCGGTGGTCTACCTGGATAACTTTGATGAGATCAGGATCATCCAAAGCTTGGATGCGGATTTCTCAAAGGAAGGTGTGGAGATGAGTGAGCACCACCGCAGGTTCAATGAGGAATGCGATAAAGCTGGCCTCCCTCGTAACTTGGGAAAGCAGCTTATCCATGCCTTCGGAGGAGGCATGCAAGGAGGGCACTTTGATGGAGTGAAGGGTGTCCTGAAAGTTGGGCCTGACAAGTTGAGGAACTACCTGATGCTCAGCCTGGCCCTGTTGTCGAAGAAACAGTGGGGAGAGTTCCACCTCAGGCATTGGACAGGGAAGACGGCATTCTTGGCCACTTTCCGTCGCAGCCTCTTCTCAGGAATGGGAAGGATCTTTGATGAGGTTGAGAAGTCGAGAAGAGGGCCAGTATCGGCTTGCGGGCCCGTTGTTGATGAGATCTTCGTGATGATGACCCAGGCAGTGCTCAGCCAAGCAAATCTCAAGGCGACATTGTCACCAGAGATCTCGTGCACCGATGCCTCGCCTAGTGGTGGAGGAAGCGCAACTGCCACAGTAATCAAGGAGCATGCCCTGATGGCACCACCGCCTGTGGATTTTGATGGCACTTGTGGGCATTGCGGGGAAGACATGGACCCTGCGACGTTGAGCACGAGATACCGATGCCCCTCCAAATGTGGGAGGATTTGCTGCAGTATCCTCTGTTTCTCAAAGCACAGGCTGGGCTGCCCACGGGATGATCAACCAAAGAGAGTCTTTGGAGAAAGATTCAGTGGCCCCAGTTTCCCGCTGACAAAGGCCATGGGACTTTTTGGGCTTCATGTTCAACCTCCACTGGACCTTCTGCACCCAGTTGATCCCTGGGACTACTTTGAGGACGCAGGAAAGGAAAGGCTGGAGAAGTATGTTGATGAAGGGAACCTCATTGCTGAGCATTGGGCCCCTGAATGCAAAACCTTTTCAGCGGCCAGAGGAAAGCCCGTCATCACGAGCTCCGGCCGTTGGATCCAAGGGCCACCCGCTCTGAGGAGCCGAGAAAAACCTTGGGGTCTTCCAAAGCTCAAGCAATTTGAGCAGATAAAGGTCAGGCAGGGAAATGCCATGGCCAAGAGAAGCCTGACCGGTGTGAAGGAAGGAGTTGCCAGGGGGAAGTTTGAAAGCATCGAACACCCTTGGAACTCACACTTGTGGTGGACAGAGGAGGCAATGAACCTGTGTGAAGTTCCTGGGATGTTTGTGACAGGCTTCTCACATTGCTGCTTCGGGGGAAAAAGAACGAAGTGGACCTGCATCGTTCACAACATCCCCCGCCTTCATGAGCTGATGAACCGGGAGACCTGCCCTGGGCATGCTGACCTGCTTCCGTACGAAGTGCATGAGATGGATGACGGATCATTGTCATTCGACACTGCAGAGGAAGCAATGTACCCGTGGATGATGTGCCGCGCAATGGCTCAAGCTTTGAAGGAGCAGATCGACAGGCAGTTCCCGAGCCCAATTGGCGACATGCCGTTTGATTCGGAAACCGCGGTGATGAGTGTGTTGAGGTCTTCCACGAAAGGCTTCCAATGTGAACACAAGGCTCTGGCTGCGGCCAAGAAGGTGGTCGAAGTAATGCGCCAGATGAAACCTGGTGAAGAACTCACCCACCTCAAGCAGATGCTCCGTCAAGTCAGTTTGAGAGGAACGGACATCAAATTGATGAGTGAAGCAGAGAATGGCGCAGAATCAGCTATGTCGCCATACCCCGCCTTCCTGTGGAAGTGGGCCACAAAACTCTCATTCAAGTGGCGAACGTCACAGCATATCAATGAGCTGGAGCTCAGTGCCTTTTTGGTGGAGTTCCGCAGGCGCACCAGGGCGTCAACTTCGCTCGGTGCAAAATTCTTCAACGTGACAGATAGTCGCGTCATGTTTCACATCCTGACAAAGGGCAGGAGCAGCAGCGTCAGACTGAACAGGCTGCTGAGAAGGGTCAACGCTTTGGTGCTGATGTCGGATTGCCAGCCGGTCCACTTCTGGACCATATCGCGATGGAACTACGCCGACAAACCGAGTCGGCGCTTTGACCGCCGATGAGCCGTCGCACTCACCTCAAATATGCTGGCATCTCCGAGCGCACCTTGATCCTATACAAAAGAGAAGTTTCACTATTCCTTTCTCACCTAGAATTCAATTCTGA
The DNA here is from genome assembly GCA_009767595.1 of Symbiodinium kawagutii. NCBI lineage: Eukaryota > Dinophyceae > Suessiales > Symbiodiniaceae > Symbiodinium > Symbiodinium kawagutii. The sequence goes on from VSDK01016702.1 coordinate 522,103, forward strand.
AACCTTCCCTCGATCATATGGCCGTTTGGACCGCAAAGTTGCGGATTACATAAATCATCTCTACCAGGAGGGGGAGGCGTTGACCAGAGCAGGCTGGTTGCTCAGCGGCCTTCGCAGGTTGTACCCCCGTGTCAGAAAGGAGCTGGCAATTAGCCAGCAGTGGTACAACAACTGGAGCCGACAGCACGTTCCAAACCGAGCTGTTCCCATTACCTGGGACATTGTTCTGGGCTTTGCTGGCTTGGCGATGCATCTGAAATGGCCTCGCTTGTGCCTCCTCTTTGTGGTGGGCTTCACGTTCTTTCTACGAACACAGGAACTACTACAGCTCACCGTGTCTGACTTCAAAGTGGATTGTAAAGATGGCACAATAGTCCTTCGCATCAGCTCAGCCAAGACGTCCTATGGTAATCAGCAAAGTGTTGCCAAGACCGACTACAAGCTGGCCATCCTGGTGCAACATCTTTTGGATCAGCTCCCTGACGATTCAGACCTTTGGCAATACTCCACGTCCCACTTCAGGAATGTTCTGAAGTCCTTTTCCAAATTTTTTGACCTGTCCTACCTCGGACTGGTCCCGTACAGCTTACGACGTGGAGGAGCCACAGAGATGTACCTTCGAACGAACAATCTGGAGGCAGTTATGATCCAAGGACGATGGCGTGATTCAGCTACAGCCCGGATTTATCTGGACGATGCTCGTGCTACGTTGGTACGACAAACCTTACCGCTGTCAGCAAAGCGGCTCATCCGACATTTTCGACTGCCTCTACTTGCCTTTTTGAATCGCGTTGCAAGTGGCAAATTGGCTGATTGGGGGTGAAGTGGTGATCTCCAAATTCCCTTCCAATTTGTCTGGTTGGGTAGTGGTGCAACTTTTAATTTCGCCTGCTGGGTGGCCACCCGCGGGTGAGATTGGTGCAAAGCTAGTGAGCACCTAGCACCACTTGGATCACCTACGGCTGTGCAGTTGAAAAAGGACAGCCGCTTGAGTGCCAAAGTAGCGAGTCTGAGGCGTAGAGTAGCGTAGCATGACGAGTGTTTGCGCTCACTGCTACATTTAGCTTCAAGGTTCCCTCCCTCTGCCACCCGTGCACTGGGTAGTGGTGCAACTTTTAATTTCGCCTGCTGGGTGGCCACCCGCGGGTGAGATTGGTGCAAAGCTAGTGAGCACCTAGCACCACTTGGATCACCTACGGCTGTGCAGTTGAAAAAGGACAGCCGCTTGAGTGCCAAAAATATATTCACGTTCACTTATCAACGGCTGGTAGGTCAGGGATAAGTGGGTCAATCGTAGATCATCGCAACCCAGCTCGAGTGATCTTATAATTTCTTTTATATCACACAGTGGGCTATCGCCCTTTCCCTTGGTCATTCAGTTCAAGTTCAACCACCAGTTCTGGTTGTATGCCATTTTGGCTCAAGATCTTTTCCTGTTCAGGATTTGTCGGGCCTGGGTGCGTTCTATCCCCTCCAAATCCGGTGCAATGGCTCAGTGGCCCCGACAAGATCGTTCAGGCTATGGCTACGGATCTCGTGGCTCAGGCTACGGATATGGCTCAGCTGGATCTCGAGGTCAGCCGAATGTGGCTCACAACCCTTATGAGGTCCAGCTCCCCAGGTTCATCTCTCACATCGACTCCAACGAGAATGATCCTGAGGACAGCTCGATCATCATGATCGATGAGAGGGATGATCGCATGGTCTCGCCTTTTCAGGCATGGTTGGTCTCCGAGATCATGGCCAATGCGGCCAGCTCGATCAACGTGCTCACTGAAAGAGATCAAGTGATGCCACCCAGCTCGGGCTACCACTTGGCGTTGTTTGCCAACTACACGCTCGACGGCATCAAGGCGGTCCTGGCGATCTCGATCGAGAGCGACTCTGGAAACACATGTGCGGGGTGGGATCCTGACACCGCCAAAGCTCTGTCACATGCTGCGTTCCAGCCTTTCACATGGCCGATGCTCCGGGACACCTCAGCATCCTATACGGATGTCAAGGTCTACAATGGGAACGAGATCTTGTTCCATTGGGTGCTCAGGGGCTACCGCTCGGACACGGACTTGACGGTGCAGCTCCAGTTCGTGGACGAGCTCCTCGTTCGAGAGGTCTGCAAAGGTCGACCCCGACTCTCCGTGGTGGTCGCCGTGTTCATGGGCTGGAGAGTTTCAGTTCTCAGCTTTGAATGCGGAGGTCGAACCTATTCGATCGGCCCCAGAGGTGCGGTCGTTGCCGGAGACTCAGCTCGTTCCAGGTTTGAGCTCCGAGTCTGTCAGAGGGCATCCGAGGATGCCTACGGCAATGATGCAGATCGCATCGAATTTCGCTATCGTGATGCCAACAAGTGAATCGACCTCAAGTGCTCGAGGACTTCGGTGCCTGGAACCTGGCTCACGGTCAGCCACATTTCTGGACCCACTTTGATCCAGACGATCCGCCAGGTCAG
>VSDK01016728.1:2641-37253 GCA_009767595.1 Symbiodinium kawagutii
GTTGTTGTTGTTGTTGTTGTTGTTGTTGTTGTTGTTGTTGTTGTTGTTGTTGTTGTTGTTGTTGTTGTTGTTGTTGTTGTTGATATTGTTGTTGTTCTTGTTGGTGTTGGTGGTGATGATGTTGGTGTTGTTGTTGACCTCACCATGCCAAATGTGCCCACGGAACGGAAAATGACTTGCAGCACTTGGCGAGGACATCCTTCGACAAGCGGCCAGAGGGCGTTCCACACCTTATCTCCCGGAGGGGCGGACGCCTGGAGCAGGGAAACTCTTCAGGAGAATTTCTTCTGCCATTGGTTTGACGTGACATTTTGATGTGACATTGGATGCAAAATGATGCAAATCATCATAGAAGAAGGGTACGGTGCAGGAACCCGGACTTGGCCCGAACTATGCGCTTGCTGGGCGAAAAAGGCGCCAAGGCATTCGGGCAAAGTGCATGATTTTGCTTTGAATCTCAAAGCGGAAAGAGGAACACCGAAGGCGAGACAAAGAGGAAGGAGAGGGGAAGACCGAAGGAAGAAGAAGACGAAGAAGAAAAAGAAGAACAAGACGAAGGATAGGATGAGGAAATTGGGTAGAAAGATTAAGTAGAATCTACAACCAGTCGGATCAATAGTACCAATATGTACTAATACACAAATTTGAAGTGAGAGGATATGGAGAGGACAGGAGAAGAGACAACCAGAACCTCAAGACTGGAAAGCACATAAGTAGTGATCCCAAGAAAGTAAGGGAAAAAGCACACACACACACACATAAGGAAACGCAATCCTTTACGAAGGTGTTTCGAAGTAATTTGCAGACAACGGCACGGAAATCACCAAATAAGAAGGAAAAGAACACGCACCAATAAAAACAGACACAGAAAACCAGTGAAACCGGTAAATACAAGAAAAGAGCACTTATGAACTTACCAAGACATACTGATCGGGACAGTGCTTCGGCAAAAAGCAAGACAGAGATCGCAACAAGGAGAAGAACAACATTAAACATCATAATGGAACACAGTGACTTTACCAATAATCAGAAGAACCTGATAGAAACCATAAATCCGAAAAAATCATGCTACATACTTCTGGGGAATTGACCTTCCCTTCCCGTCTGTTCCCCAAATGCTGCACATATTGTGTTGAAACCTAGACGAAGATATATCTTCAGAGTTTCTGTCAGCGCCAATTGATTGAAGTGTTGCAGGTTTTCTAACGATATTGCAGAATGTTGCTCCGGATTTCTGACAGCACGCAGATGCATACAAATATTGCTGGTGTGTTGAGCGCCATTGAATGCACACAACATGGGAGCACATTTCATCCCCGCTGGCCTGTCAATCTTTTGAGCGTACAGGAAGGATTCTACACTGGCAAAGTGGCAGAAGAGATTGTCAAGGCGCTGTCATCAAGAGGCAGGATATGGCAGGATTGTGGTTGGCACAGACGAACTTCTACACTGCTTCAACTTTGGTGCTGAGCGGAACCCAATGATCACCATCGACGGAGGCGGCGTCATGACCGAGGAGGATTTGGCTGCCCATAGCAGCTGCTTTGTCGAGCCAATCAGTCCTCCGTCAGCAGATTGGGACAAGATAAGCAGCTGGCACTGCCATTTGGCAATAGGTCGGACGAGTCTTAGATTTGGGTGCTCTATTTGCTTGTGTTTTTCGCATAGGAACGGTTTCCTCACTGTGTAACCTGGGGAGGTTTTTTGAAGCTTTTTTGGCCTCGAGGCAGCTCCCAAGCTCTCCCAAGTTTCCCAGGGTTTGAAAAGCAGGTCACACAGGTCCATGTCTCACACAGGTGTCTTCCAAGAGTTGCGCAACAGTGTCCCACAAGAGTAGTGTAGATGTGCATATTGTGCATTGGATCGCTTGTAGATATGTGTAGTGTATCCAAATCTATCACTTGTACTTGTACCTTTTGAGTCCTATTCAGTCCTATTGATTTGGACTGTGTGGACTGGAAGGAGTCAAATTTCTGGTTGGTTGCAGGCGGTCAGGTCAGACATCGATTTTTCTGAACCGCGGCTTTTTTTCCCTGCATTTCTGCCATGATAGGCGACCTGAAAACATCGCACAACTACGATTAACTGTGGGTGGGACCAGGGCTTGTCCAGAGCATGGGCACTGGGATGCACTGGGATGCGTTGCATGGCTTGTGAACTTTGGCATGCCACAAAGGCTGATATCACTGAAGACTGAAAGTAATAAAAAGTCTTGAGTGAAAGTAATGAAAAAGAGCTCCAGGAGGCCACACACAATCACACACACAGAGATCAATAAGAGTACATGTACATTGAGTGCACCTGTGCCGCAGGCAAATTCAGGATTTAGGAAGTTCAAGGATGTCCAGAGGCAGGCCATTTGTGTTTTACTGTACATTATTCCCCTAGCACCATATAGCATATTTACAATACCTCGTTTGGCTCAAGTGAAAAGAGTACTGCAGCTATTGTGTTTTAGGCTGATTGTGGCTGTGGTGCCTGTGAATACAATTTGTAATCATTCTTTTATCAAAGGAAGTGAGGCATTTCAGTGACATTTCTGCAGCCAAGGCACCTGCTTTCGTGGAAAATATCGCCTTTATGAGTGCCCTCCTCCTACGCAGGGCGTCACTGCACCTTGGAGAAATTCTGCCTGTGAGGGTAAAGGGAGACGTGGAGGGATGGAGGCGGGTATAAGCACCGAAGGTTACGAAATGAGATTCTCGTCTATCGGCCTCAAAGGTGTCCTCTGCATTCTTGAGATTCACACATGTGTGAACTGTTGGCCTTGTACGATTCAACTCCATGATGGATTCAGCCTTGTGAGTGTGAATTTGTTGCCCCAATCAGAGGCACTTATGGCACTGAATTTGCTGGAACAAATCCCGGTCCAGCCACGCCTAAGCACTGCAGCCGTACATGCACAATCAGAGGCGAAACGGGAAGGTTTGCATGTACAGAAGGTGCACTTTGTGTGGTTTGTTCGGATTTCTTGATCATTTGTAAGAACTAGATTCAACGTCATCAGCATGTCCCGGCAGATGCAAACGATCATCAAGGTTCCGATGTCAATGTTCTTTTGCGGTGACAGTTCTTTCAGCCTTTCTGTTGGAGCAGTTTGAGCCTCCTGTCAGAAGAAGAGTTGGGCAACATTTGTGGATTCTCTCGGTGCCAGATCCGTGCCATCAACATGTGAACACCGAGCATGTAGGGCTGGTCTCCAACATTGTGGGACTACATTGGCATTTAATTGCATCATGTAGCAAGGAAGTGCGAAGTGTGAATTGTAGCAAGTGGCTTAGGAAGAGAAAGAATGAGAAGGAAACGGAAGGAAGTAGGAGGAAGTAGGAAGGAATAGGGGGAAGGAGTGGGAAGGAGGGGAGAACCGGAGGAGATTCGATCGCAGGCCCTGCGCTTTGCTTTTGCCGACGCCCTGCAGTTTTGCGCTGACCCAGCGGCTGGTGCCGGAGTTCCTGGGCTACTTGACAAGGCCGAACCTGGGAGGACCACCCTGCGAGGACCCTAGGAGGACGGGAGGAGGACCCTGGAGGACGGGAAGAGGAAGCTGGGAGGACTGTGATAGGACCGGTGACTCGAAATGGAATTCCTTTCGGCTCGACCAGGATCGCGCTGCAGCGCGCTGGAAGCAATTGTGAGCCTAGGGGTCCGTGGTATGAACTGAGGACTCAACTCTCACCACCATCAGATCTTGGAAGGACTGAAATGGACAATAATTTGTAATTGCTGCAGCACTTTAGGTTGAGTGGCCTAATCAGTATCACCTTGGCATGCTGTTTTTTTTGTAATTCGTCATTTGATTTGTCTCAAATCTGTGTGCTTTTTCTGGCTCAGTGCAGATGCAGTGCACAATGCCTCTGCTTCATTCAACTTCGATGTTACGATGTTGGATCTCAGGTACAATGCCAACTCCCGGGCGGGCAAAGTACCGCCAGATGCAGAGAGGCTCCGCATGGGCCCTGATACGGCGCGGACCCTAACTTGCTGCAATTCTGTGGAGCAAGGGCAATCCATTCAGATACAAAAGCAATAGGAGAGTACTGCCTTGGCCCAACCCTCTTCAACCTTTGGATGCGAATGTATAAAGTCTTCTATAGTCTTCCCATTTCTACTCTTCTCAATGCTGGTCACGTCTCAAACTTGCTCTGCTTTCGCAATGGCATGCGCTACAACGGTGGTTCAAAGGGGCTTCTTGATATGACAAAGGTTGTCAAATGACCCAAATCTTTTAAATGTTCGCACTGTCACTTGGGATAGAAAACTAAACAAACTGGCGAGAACATGCGAGAACCCATCCATCCCACAGCTAGACTATACCGATTGGTTGGAACACATTGAGGAAGCCAAACAGCTAGCTGCAACTCAATGATTGGCCTATTCGAGCATCAACTTTAGGTGCACCCGAGAGGGCTTGAGCAAGGTTCTCAACAGTTGCCTGAGATTCTCTCGAACAATTGTGAAGTCAGCTTGAACACCCTAAACCCTAAACCAAGCAAACTCTTTTCAGCCTCATACAAATTCTAACTTTTCACAGAAGCTTTGACCTTGCTGCCATGGCTGATGACACGGGCCGCTCATATCCCTTGATTGCGAACGGTGCACGGGATGTAGAGCTTACAGTGGCAGATGGTGGAGTCACGGCGGGGAATGGTGAAGCTTCTCAAGGGCAGTCCTTCGATCAGGAGGTGCGACGGAAAAACATCAAAGCCATGCCACTTAGCTGAGCACGCGCTCTCCTTGGGTGACAACCACCGGGCCGAACCAGGACTAGTGAGAGCACAGCAGTTTGATGATTCTTCAAGGGTTGTCTCCTTTCAGAAATGCTATGCCCTGAAGTTCGGTTGCCGCAATTTTGCAATTGTAGCACCGGCTGCCTGCCTCTGGCATAAGGTATGCATTTCAGCTTTTTATTTCTTTGGCCTGGGGAACGGCCATGGGTCCAATCTTTGACAAGCCCCTTGGCATCTGCATAAATTAAGCGACTTTGAAGGCTGTTTGGCCATGAGGTGTCATGGCCTTTGTCTTTTGATGTGTTTTGACTCTCAGGTACTTGTACATATTGGGATCCGGTCTGGCACGCGGCCCCATGCTTTTCCCCGCTTCTTTGCCTGCATGAGGAGTTTGTCAATAGACTGATTTGGAGCACGGACCAGGATACAGTTCCATGATGTTCCGCTGGTTCCTGATCGGGAAAAGCATCATGGAGCACCTGCAGCCAGTGCGTAGTGATGTCATGCTCAACTGAATAAATTTGTCTGAGACCATTTAGGTATCATGTCAAGCCAGTGTGAAGCTGAGCAAATGTGGTGGAGTCTTTCTTGTTCAGGTCAGCCGTGCTAACTCTTTGGTTGGAGTTGCTGAGAGTGTGTCTGGCATCACGAGCCTGATAGTTTCTTGACAAGAAAGTGAAAGTGACCTTTCTCGCGAACGCACTTATTTTATGTCATAGTTTTGTGCACGCTGAATCATGTCCTATGATGCACAAACAGCAGACAGGGGTCCCATGTGCCGGTGCCATTTTGTAAGAGTGATACCCTTTGGTAAGGTATGCTAAGATTGCATCTTTTGTGCCAAGCCTTCATCAGATTGAAACAATTTTCAAAGTCTAGTTTTTGGCCTTGACCTCAAAAGCTCAGCTCTGTGAGGCAGCCATTCCGGTGGGATATGTGGTGGACCGTTGGCCAAACCAACGCGCCCGCATTCTCCGGTGGTCAACCAGCATTGCGTTGCTGGCGGTACTATGTGGAATCATCGTGCTGTTGACAGATGAGATGATTGCCGTCTTTGTGCCTTGCCTTGTGTTGCTTGAGGTCATTGTAAATTGTCCAGTTTTGGCAGAGTAAGCACTCCGATTTTACGGAGATGCTGATGCGAAGGAGGGTGCGCATGTGTCAGATGCATCCAATACATCCATCAAAATCCATCATTTCTAGCAGTTTCGATCTGGGAATCCGTCACTTGAGCTGCGAGGCGATGCTTATTTGCTTCGGTCTTTTCATGGAGCTTGCTTCCAGTGCTTCCGAGGCCTTCCTGGGGAGATCCAACAAGATTCCTTTCACACAGTCTGCATTGCTTCAGATTTGTTGGTCAAGGACGAGGTCATATTTACTTCGCTGTGACGAGGTTTTGTCATTGCCAGCCTGGAAAAGCTTTAGCAGCACAGTTTCAATGAGAAGCTTAGGCAATCTTCGCAGATAGCATTCCGGCCGGTGAGCGCCAAGCACTATATGTTTCTTGAGCGAATCCATGGGGATGAGATTCAGTGCTCCTGGATTTGGGAGTGAACTTTTGGAGTGGCTTCCAGCACTGCCAAGTCATTTTGAGTCTGAGTCACTTTCGTTTCTATTTTAGTCTCTACGTATTAGAATCAACTTAATATCTACTTTCTAATATTTCTCAATTTAAAGTTACTACATTTCTATATTTTCTCCAAATGTCAACAGCAGCCCCGAGGTGAAGAAGTCTGTCATCAGCACGGTTGCCGCGGCTTGTCATCAGCGCGGTTGCCGCGGCTTGCGGCCCAGGCATAGCAGCCGTGGGCCTGGCATTGCTGGGCGCCTTGGCTATCGCAGTGCGGACAGTGAATGGCGAAGATCGGTGAAGATCGGCGAAGATCGGTGAAGATAGGTGAAGAAGGGTCAAGAAGGGTCAAGAAGGGTGAAGAAGGGTGAAGATAGGTAAAGGCAACAACTTTTGGTGGCAGAGATTCGATGTGATTTGACGTGATGGGTGATGGTATTTGTGTGATGCCTGTGCCCGTAATTTGTAGAAACTGGCCTGAGAATTCCGCTGCCTTAGTTGGGAAAACTCACACGTTCAGTAAGCTGTGATCTTCACCGTTGCATTTGAAAACATTGTCCTTAAGCCCAATACTTGCCAAAAGGGAATATTGACATATATTGACCGTGATAGTTCAGTGACAGGTTGAAAGCTCAATCAAAGAATGCAGGAGGTACAGAGAGGTAAAGAAGATCGCTTCTTGTCCTTTCTTGTCCTGCCTCAAGGTGATAAGTGGGAGCCCTATCAGATCAAGATCATCATGGCAGTTGGTTTTCTTTTGATTCTGCCGACAGTTCTGCCTCTGTATATTTTCCGCGACCCGCAGCTAACTCCGGCCTGCGCCAATGGTGGCCCAGACGATGGCCAGAGCTCAGAGGCCAAGAGTTGGGAAAAACATTTTTGGTTACACAGAGAGAGAGAGAGTTCATATATCGCACACAGCTTTTTCTGTACACACACACATATATATATATTATTTGTTTTACTTAGGTATACACACAGATGTATATGTATATATAAATAGATATACATATGTGTGAGATATATATATATATGTGTATATATGTGGTGGCCCACAGTTTCGCCTTCAGCCTAGCTGAACTTTGCAGATGGCGATGGAGAGAGATATATACATATATATACATATATACATATTTACATACAGATATGAAGGTGCATGGATGTAAACGGGGAGTGGCCAATAGCAAGTTGAGGGGCGTTTGTCGTAAGATTGGTTTCTGAGAAGGGGTGAGTCTCTTCACATGGTTTGTATCACACCATGGGCTGCACCTTTTGGAATCTTTTCGAATGCCTTGGTTTTTCTGTTGTGCTTGGCATGTCAAAGTGGCAACTGTGGAGCAGGTTTTCCACACAGCAGTATCCAGCCCAGTCAGCGGATGGCGCTTGAGATGCCTCAATTCCAAGCACGTACCTTACATCCTCGCACTCTCGGACTTCATTACCTGCATTGGAGCTGGTATGACGGTCAAATTTTTCAACCTCTTCTTCATCCAGGACTAGCACCAGTGCCGGTAAGACATCGAATACATGTGACATCATGTGACGTCGTATTTTTCCCTTGTTTGATATGCGTTTCTGTATTATCCTGTACAACTTAGAACCTGTTTTGCCAGGGTGGCCTTCACGAAAAGTCGTCGCGCCAAACCCTACCAAGATATCACCTGAAGGCATACCTTAAGTCACAATTAGTAAATTAATTAGCCTATAATCAGAGACAGCTTTGGGCTCTCAGCCACGCAGGCAATAATATACAGTACCTCGACGCAGCAGGAACGTTCTGCAGATGTTGTTCTTCGGACTGGACACTTTCCACCGTTTTCGACTAGCACTTCTCGGGAGGATGTGGTAGTCGAACGCATTTTCATGTGGCTATGGCCTAGGAAGGGCGAGCAGGGACCCTGCAGGACGAGCATTTTTCTCCAGTGGCCATCAGCTTGTTGCAGACGGCCTACCCTTTGGTCATCGCAGGTTTCATGAAGATCACCGAGCGCTTGGCCAAACCTTTGGGCCGTCCGCAACCTGGTAGCACCATGTCCTGGCACCACTACAGCTTGGGCTTGAGCTCTTTGTTGCAGTTAGGAGAAGCTCCTCTCTACATTTCATATGGAGAAGCCTCACCATCCTTGCACTTTACACATTTGATATCATTTGATATCATTTGATATCATTTGATACTTTATTGCACGTTGATATTTTTGTGATTTGCATTTGGCGTGCTTGCCAGCTGCCGTCACGGAAGTGCAGCGTTTGGAGATCGAATGCTGGCGGGCAGATCTCGATAGATGCCGTCAACCTTACGACCAGCAGATCGATGGCTGGAAATGTCAAATTTTGGCTCTCAGTCTCAAGTCTCAATTGTTTGTGTCTCGATTGTTTGATTTGCCTGTCTTCCATCCAGTCCCGTTTTGAATTTGCACAGTGTTCAGCCAATACTGTAATTGGTATGGAGCTCTCTGTCAGTCGAAGGGCTATTTCACGTACTCTACTCTACTCTTCTCTACTCTACTCTTCTCTACTCTACTCTACTCTACTCTACTCTACTCTACTCTACTCTATTTCCCTCTCTCTCTCTATATATATATATCACGGAACTATACTATTCTGCTTATATAGCTGTCTAGATGTATTTATTTGTGTGTCAGGTACGCTGGTATCAAGACCGCAGATGATGATGATGATGATGATGATGATGATGATGGTGATGGTGATGGTGATGGTGATGGTGATGGTGATGGTGATGGTGATGGTGATGGTGATGGTGGAGATGACGACGCCGACCTCAGACGACATTGTTATAGGGGCACGCAACTGAGCTGGGGTAATCATCCACCTAGAGAGGAAAGAACATAGAAGAAGTCAGGCCAGGAGAAGGCTCACCAACCAAAGCAATTAGGTAATTAAGTTTATATAAGATAAGTGTCTCGCAGTAAAGTCTGAGTGAGGACGTGGATGGAAGTGGTTGGAAGTGGATGCAAGTGGCAGCTTGGGGAGCCCTCCCCACAACTGGCAGCGCACTGCGCTCTGTGTCACAGCGGGTCGTGAGAGTTCTGAGAGTCCTGAGAGTCTGAGGCAAGCATCGCTGTGCTTCTTCAGTCTCAATGTCCTGTGCCTTCTCCTCATGGCGGAGGCAAGGTTGAAGGGCCAGGATCGCGGTGCGCAGGGTCGTTGTGAAGGTCGTTGTGAAGGTCGTTGTGAAGGTCGTTGTGAAGGCATCATTGAAGCAGAGATTGCTACTGCACCGTTTGCAGATGCAGGTGCGTTGGCTGCCAGCCTTGTTGCTGGTCTTCCTGGTCCGAGGTGGCATGGCAAACAGTGCCTTGGAAGATTTGTGGAGATAGGAATGAGGACAGCAAATGACAACGATCATTGACAAGAGGACATCTGAAAAGGACATCTGAAAATACATCTTCGTTTCAATCATTTTCATCTTTGCACGAGTTTTTTTTTCTAAACCTCCTTTCAGAGCTCAAATCATGAGGCACATATCCCATCGACCGTTCAATCTTGATGGACTTCACACCCTCTTCACAGCGTGGCATGTGGAATGCTGTGAAACTTGCCATTCAGAGGTAAATATTTGGTGATACTGGGGTTTGTCAGGTGTCAGCTGCCTGTGCAAAAGATGCAGCAACGCTACACATTCATCAGCTTTTTTAAAGTGATTGTATTTTTCATTCTCGGGGTGGGGGAACAGCCCCCTGAAGGCTTGCAAATTGAGACGCTTGTTGTTTTCATTTTTGGACGTCAGAATGTACACGCACAACTCACTCACAATCAGACACAATAAGACATGATCACACATGATCACACATGATCACACATGATCACACATGAAATCATACACAAATTTCACACGCACACACACACACACATATATATATATACATACTATATATAATTGCACACACACATAATCACACGCACACCCGATCACACATAAATCACACATAATTACACATAATCACACGTAATCGCACACGTAATCGCACACATAATCGCACACAATCACACATGCACATATATTGGTCAACACACACAGATATATATATATATATATTTATTTATATACTATGCACAAGCACATGTTGCTCGAAGCATGATAGATGGTGATGGATGAATGGCAAGCAGTGAGACCAGGATGCCCGTGAGCTATTGGAAGCAAAAGTTTTGTGAGATGTTCATGGGCCTTCCCTCGTCCTAAGGCGCATGCGCTAAAGTTGCCATAAAATTGCCCAAAAAACGGACAATGCGAAGCTGATTACGGAGAGAGAGAATCTGATTACGGGCCCCAATTTGGGACCCGCCTTTTGGCCCCAAAAGTCGGTCCATTTTTAGGGCCAATGTCACGGTTTTGGCGCATGCGCCTTAGGACGACGCACGGCCCATGAACATCTCGCCAAACGTTTGCTTCCAATAGCTCACGGGCATCCTGGTCTCACTGCTTGCCATTCATCCATCACCATCTATCATGCTTCGAGCAACATGTGCTTGTGCATAGTATATAAATAAATATATATATATATATATTCGATTTATGCAGCTCTCCATGTGAAAGTGCACACTCACCCATATACATACATGTATCATGTACACATGCAATCACACAACATACAAACAAGCAAACTGTAACATACATTCATTCATACATTTGTACATTCACACGTGCATGCACACATGCTCACACACACAAACGCATGTTTATACACATCTTATAAAGGCAACTAATTGGAAGAGTTTGGGACATTTTGCCGCCGCGATCCGAACATGTTTTTTCTCTTTGCTCCTCCATTTTTGCAGGCCTCACTTCACCGGGAGTAATAGACGCTGTGTATGTATATATAATGTATATATATATATTTATATATATATATAGATATGTACATGTATATGTACATGTGTATGTACATGCATGTGTGTATATGTAGAAATCCCATGTCACTTTTTCGGCCCACTCTGATCCGATATAGATCGCCATGTGAGCAGATTCGGCATCCACCGTCACTGCGCATGGGCTTCCGCATCTTCAGCACTTCCCAAATTCTTCCGCACGAGCGGAGTATTTGCGGAACTGGTGAGCCGGTCAGCATGAGTCCACGATAGCAGCTTGAACACCTTGCACCAGCTCAGGAACAGTCTCACGTCAATGACATGGAGTGGTAGCGCTTTCCTGGGTGGTGTGCTTTCCGATGCTAGGGACTACAGGTTTCTCGGCTTGCAGCAGCGAGGCTGTGTTTTCAGGGAGCCATTGCATATCAGCTACCCTTACTAGTACCCGCCTTACCCGTTCCACGTCAACATGTTTCCTTTCCTCCATCACAGGTTCTTACGAGCTCTCCGTCAATGCTCTGAAAAATCTCGCAGTAAAAGAAACTGAAGTATGTTTGTTTGATTACAAGCCTTGGGTTTTGATGCCTATCCATCCATGTCCATCCACTGAGCATCTTCTACTTTGAGGTATACTTTCTTCATCACTGGCGTAGTCTATGCCTCCGCATGCCTTGTCTATGCACCACTCCTGTACTTGGTCCCGCGGAAGGAGAAAGAAGCCGCGAATGTGGCGAATGGATCGGCCGCTAGACATGCAGCACCTGCCAACTGACAATGCTTTATCCCTCCAGTTGCACTGAAGCACCAGCTGTTGATGCTTTTGCCCAGGTCGTCCAGCCCTGATGCTTTCGAGACTCTGTGAGAGGTTCTTTTTTAAGTTCTTTTTTCGGATGTCCAAACTTACTGTGTTGCACAATGTGTTACACAACGGATATCCAAAAGGCCTCAAACAGGTCCTGAGGTCCTGCAGAGCACAGGTCCACCTGTGAGGAGGGGTGAATATCGGCAGCAAACGCTGTACGTCGCTGTGCGCTGTGTTGTGCACGAATAGCTTAGCAAGCCCAAATTTCTCGCGGCTGAAAGACAGGGCAAGAGTGTTTGCGATTCACAGCAGGATGTCCAAGAACTATCAAGAAGTGAAGTTTGCCCCCCAGTATAGACCTGTTGCCAATCCTTCGAAACACCCCTGCGTCAGTGCAAGTTTGGACGATCATATGTGTTGTCACAATTTCAGAGGGCTGATTTCCATACCTGAAAAATTGTTTGTGCTGTCATATGCTTTCCATGGGTGTCACTCAATTCTTGAAGGTCTACTTAGCGGCCGTTGACCGCTGGGGGAATGCGTGCTCCTTCATCAATTCGAATTACATGGGCTTCGGGACCGGAATTGTGCCAGTGGCTTGGCATGCCTTCAGTGAAGCTGAAATTGTGCTGTTGAAGGCCATGCAGCCATTGAAGTTTGAATCTCATGGGATTTCATGGGATCTCGTCCTGTGAAGGTACAGGTCATGTCCTGATCTTCTGAAAGGATGCCATTGATGTGCCATCCTCACGGCTGACTGAGGAAGGTTGCGGCTTCACTCTGCAAAATCGCAACTTATCCAAGTTTAGGAACTTCAAATCGTGGCAGGCATTTAAACAAAATAAGCCAACCCACTGAGGATCCTTTCGAAGCTTTCGGGGTTTTGGAACGTCGAAGCTTTCCTCTTTGCTCATTTTTGGCAATTTATTTCCTCATTCGTACCTGCAACGTCGAGGCGGACACAACTTCATTCTGAAGGAAGGCCATCCCAATTGTGTGGGGCCATGTGTCTTGGCACATTTATTGGATTTTTCACAGGTATGTGTTTTTAAATTCACTGGCACTGATATTGATTCATCTTGCCAGCACAGAGTTTGAGAAACTCGGCCAGCACCGTGCTTCTTGCAAATGTATCCCCCAAAAGTAGAGAGAAACCATTCATCGAGTACATTAGACCGTTACGATTTATTAGATACATTTAAGCACTTGGTCTTGATCTGTATTACTATTGGTGGAGCACAGGCAAGTACTGCTACCACACCATCATTCCTGGTTTGGTGACGCACGAGGACAGGGGCATGGTGAAGCATAGCATGGTCAAGCCTTGAAACTTAAGGTACGTGGCAATTGTGTGCATTGCTTGCGGGCTTCGTAACGCAACACAGCAGCGTGGATTATCGTGGTTCATCGTGTATCATAGTGTGTGCCAATTCATCAGGTGTGGTATGGAACAAGGCCCAGGGACCACAGACGATTCATACCTCTGATCCATGCCCTTGTTACCCCTTTTAAGGAAACGATCGGCTAATTTGACGCACATTTGCACCACTGCCGCCGCTACGGGCAACCCCCCCGGATGTCCTCGCAAAAGAAAGGAAGCGATCCCTACACTTGGTCAATACTAATTTGACTGGCCCCGCCCTTTGCTCCATTTGTGGGAGCTTGTTGGCTTGCACTGGTCATGTTACCGGTTCATTCCATAGCAAGCAAGCTGGCAGAGTGAAATGGATGGAGGAATGTCACCCTCCTCGCAATCAAACGTCTAGCGACCCTGTTTGGTTTTGCTGCTGCAGGCTGGCATAGTGGACCTGATAAAGCCGTACCCCGTCCCGCACCCGGAAGGAGGTATCTTCCATATCATAGTCTGGTCTCCCCGCACTGTCGCCCCTATACTATTGGCAGAGAGGCTTCGGTTAGGCCTGATTCTGTGAAGCCCGCGTTGCTAGCTGCTGCACTTCTGAAACTGCACTGGGGCCATTGGCGATTGTTGCTTTGAACTGGCAACAGCCAACAAAGCGGTTCATAGTTGCACAGGTGAATAGGTTGATGGAAGAGAAACAGGAGGATGCTTTCATTTTTTCATCATAATGCTCCTCCTCCTCCTTCAAGAGTTATGGAACAAAACCCTTTGAGAAACTCCCTCGTTCCATGTCCGGATCACCGCGCGTTCCATACACAATTTAGATGCACTGCTGCAATCAAATGCGAACATATGCACTTGAAACGTGGAGAGGCAGTGGAACTGGCACCACATTTTGGGACTTTGTCAGCTGTCAGCTCTTGTTTGCGAAAGGAGAGCAAGGAGCTCTTTTGCACTTTGGGCGTCATGGGTGGCTTCATGCAGCCGCAGGGTCATTTACAGGCGGAGTTTTGAAATGTTTTGATTTTTTTGTTAGAGTGTATGTGAAGCAGCTGGAAGTTGGAGAAGTTGGCATAGTTCAACAAGTTTTGATACTTTGTCGAGTCATGTTTCATATCTTGAACTCCTTTGCACCGTGTGCTTTTCCATGCCATTGCATAAAATTCCTTACTCAGATAGAGGGAGTTCTTTACTCTCGGGCTTTCCAAACCCATCGAAAGGTGCTGTGTGCAATGGCTGACTACGGCTTAGATCCGCAAGCAGCATTGGATCAGCCTCGGTTCTGTCTCCAAGGTGTGGCAGGGAGGCGTGTCTCTTTGCATCTGTGGTTCTCACGGAAAGGTGGTCTCATTCAATCTCTCATTTAATCTTCATTTTGCTTATTTGTTCATGTAATTCATTCATTTCTTATTCATTAAGCGGAATATAATCTATTGAGGGTTTATTTTGCTTATTTATTCCTTCCTCAGTTTGCCTTCGGGAGACGGTGTGGAGAGGTGTGGATAGTGCCTTGGGGGCTGAGAGCGCAGAGAGTGCCAAGCTCCTACTTGAAGAAGGCTTTCCACAAGAAACGCAGGCAGGATCACTGAGTCCAGTCGAATGAGGCCAAAATGTGATCACAAGAAACTTGCAAAAGGATGCAAATGGCAGGATGTAACAATTTTCTTGTGGAGAATTTATCGTAGTGATAATTTAGCCTTTTCTTTCCACTCACTCTTACTCTTACTGTATTTTGACCTTATTTTGACAGCAAATCTTTGTTTGTGATTAAGCAAGGTGAAACCAGTGGCCCATGCTTTATGTTTGACACGTTTCTTTGAAGTAGTAATTGAAGAATAAATTGCACATAATTTTCACATGTTCTGAAAGCATTCCTTGAGGTCTTCCTGACATTCTCAGTAAAAGTGTGGGAATTGTGATAATTGAAGGAAGGGGCACAGGGGGTGGGGTATCTTCATCAAAGGAAAACACCCTGCGCCCTGTGATCCCTCTAGCAAAATGCGGTTCCTAAGCTCTTGGGATGCAGATGGGGGTTTTGAAAGCACAGACTGGGCTTTCAAGTCCTGAAACATGAGACATCGTGGGTGTATCCTGAATTGTACAATCCTTACCTGAGCATCGGCTTGCACAATCGCTGCGGTATGCTATGGTGGCGATGTTCCGCGTTACCGATGTTATGTATGTCTAGAATTTAGTGCAGCCACTTCCTTTCCTTAGAGTACTTCCTTCCTCTGAGCAAGAACCGAAGTAAGCGCAAAAAAATCATGAGCAAAACATAGTGAGACACAGCACGCAAATAGGACCAAGACCCATTCCATCTATCTCCATCCATTCCATTTGCATGATGCCTGGACGTTTGCCACCGAACAAGTCAAAGTGGGAATCGCAGGCATATTTGTTAGGCTGAAATGGGCCTGGGTTGGTCGTACGTAGGGCAGGTGAACAGCCTCGAACAGCCATCAACAAAGAAATACTTCTTGAGCATTTGGGCAGGATGCCTTGCGTGCGTCCGGCCACGATGTTGCTGTGGTGACCGGCTGGAAACGCCTTGTCTTCGGACGTGGCCAAGTGATTTGCCAGAGCCTGAGAACCTGAAATGCAACACCCTTGCGGTTGCACAGGGTTGGAAAGGAGTTCCTTGCTTCTCAATGTTTGCCTCGCGGGAAGTTCACAGGTAGTAAAGTTTCCTCCCAGTAGAGTGCACATCATTTTGAGACCATATGATGTTGCTGAACTCAAAGGGCGATGGGGATCAGACATGTGTCATGGCGTTCAGTGATGCCATGCGTGCATTGCACGCTTTGTTTCCGTAGCTGCCGGTTCTTGCAGCTTGGCGGGCAGCTGCGCTATGGCTTCAACCATCTTGCGCTTCTTCTGGGCAGGGCTTCCACTGGCCATTGCCGATGGAGAACTCTTTTTGAGCAGCTTTTTGGTCCAAATTCGGAAATGCAAAGCTGGGGGCTAAAGCTGGTTGAGAAGGAGCAGGGCGCAGATGTGTCACACGTCTCCGGATCTAGAATTCCTAGGATCCTTTGAGCAGACGGGCACAAAAACGCGCACACACACAAAAAGAGGTAGGTGTTGACATATGTAGAAGATGCGGCTTGCCTAGAAACTCACAAGAAAGATGTAGCCCAGCGCTGAGACACAGCGTGAAAGGTGTGTGACATATGTAACCTTATATATGCAAAGCAATGCAAAACAATGCAAACCATTGCAATAGAATGCAGTGCAATGCCATGCAATGCGGCATGATGCAATGCGTTGCATGTACTGAACGTAGTGTAATTTGATGCGATGCAGTACAATGCAATGAAATGAATTGAAAAAAATGATGTAATGCGCGATGTACTGTACAATGTCATGTCTAGTTCAATGCCTATGTTATTACAATGCACCATAATGCACCGTGTAGTCTCATGTAATGTATACTGCAATGGTGTGCAATGCAAGGCAATGTTGACTAATGTATTGCAATGTATTGCAATGTATTACAAAATCAACATCACAAAATGTTATGTACGCATGTCATGTACTACAATGTGACGCAGTGCAACGCAATGCAACGCAATGCAACGCAATGCAATGTCATGTAATGTGATGTACTGCATGCATGTACGTATGCGTGCATGTATGTCTGTAGGCCTGTATGCATGTATGTCTGCAAGTATGTTTGCATGTAAGTAGGGATGCAAGGTTGTAGGTAAGTATGTAGGTATGCAATGTATACAATGTAGGAAATGTACGCAATGTCTGCAATGTTCGTAATGTGTGTAAGGCATGAATGCATGGAAGGTATGTAGTGTATGTGATGTATGTGATGCATGTCTTGTTTGCACTGCATGTAATGTATATAGATGGCTGGCCATTGATCGATGGACGCCTGCTGTGTTTCTTATTGTTGATGCTACGTGGAGGATGGGGGTGGGGTGGGGTGGGATGTAACGTTTACTGGTACTTGCGAACGATGTTGATGCTATGTGGAGGATGGGGGTGGGGTCGGATGGGGTGTGATGTCACTGTTCACATGCACCTGCGAAAAGAGTTGATGCACAGGGAGGATGCGGTTGGCTTGGGGTGGGGTGGGATGTTAACATTCACTTGCATGGTGGGATGTTAACATTCAATTGCATGTGTGAACGATGTTGATGCTACGTGGAGGATGGGGCTGGGGTGGGGTGGAATGTCGACTCGGATCGCACGATGTTGTTGCTACGTCGAGGATGGGGGTTGGGGTGGGGTGGAAAGTTAACCTTCATTTGCACTTGCAAAATTTTGGTGCTGCGCGGAGGATGGGGTGTGGGGTGGGGTGGAGTGGGGGGTTCGCGTGCCCTTTCGAACATAGTGGTGCTACGTGGAGGATGGTGGGGTGGGTTGAACGTCCATTTTCAGCTGCAAATAATTTTGATACTACGTGGAGGATGCGGGTGGGGTGGGGTGGGGTGGGATGTGAACGTTCATTTGCACTTGCAAATGATGGTGGCAGGCTTTGAAGAAATTTATTCCTGCCACCGCGAACAGAAAGTGTCATGTAGGGAAGGTCAGCGTGTTACGCCCACACCTGCCTTTGATGCTGTTGGAAGTGGCACATTCACACGACATGTGGCAAAAGCCTTCCTTAAGTGTTGAGCACGTTGCAAATTTCTTTGTGAGTGTCAACACACAGTTTCCCCGGTTCCAGCAAGCTCATTCTGCACTTCGCAAACGGTGCTGCGATGTCCAAGCCACAGAAAGTGTTGTAAATACAATCATACGTGCATCTGATCATGACAAACCATACTGATGGCTAGGAACCCGCACGGCCAGCTATCAATGGCGAACTGTGTAGTTTTTTTAATTGCCCTTGGACGCCCCGGCAAAAAAATGTAACAAGGGGAATGTATGTAGATATTGTATATCAAGTATGCATGCGTATGCAATGTATGCATTGCATGTAATGCATGTAATGTGTGTCATGTATGTAATGCCCGTAGTGCGTGTGACGTGCAAGGTAGAGCGCGCATTGTTTTGAAAAATAAAGGTCTGTCATGCATATAATTCATGCAATGCATGAAATGTTTGTGGTTACTCGTGTGTAATGTAATTTAATGTAATTAATGTAAATCATGTAATGCAAGGTAATGTGATATCATGTAATGTAATGTAATGCAATTTAATGTAACGTAACGCACTACAATAGTTGTGCTTGCCATCGGCTACTTGAGCCGACAGCTATAGAGGGCAAACTGTTGGGCGCCCCGGCAAAAATATGTGATGTAACATATGGTAACGTAACGTAACCTAACGTAACGTAGCGTCACGTAACGTAACGTCAGCAAGTCATTGAACAAGTAAGAAAGCAAATAAGTAACATAGAAAGTACAGTAAGTGTGTAGTGTAGTGTGGTGCAATGTAGTGTAATATAATGGAATGTCATGTTATGTAATGTAATCAAATGTTTGTAGTGTTCGCGATGTATGTCATGTACGTAATGCCATGCAATCCAATGCAATTCAATGCTATGTATGCTATGGCACGCTATGCCATGTCATGTCATATTATGCTATTTTTTGACATCTTTAATTGTTTATATGTATGTGTAGGACGTTGTTTTTGTTCAATCATCGCTCGTTCAGTATCATTTTCATTTGCAGGATGAGTGATTGATATCAGATGTGAGTTGTTCTGTCCATCAAATGGGTTGGAGAAAACCATGTTTGCACTTAGGGCCAGGAGTTGGGATAAGTCCCAAAACATCGGCACCTGTGCAGTATGAGGCTCCACGGAGTCCACCACAACATCGACCGGTCCAAGTGTCAGCAATGTGACATACGATGCTTGGCCCTGCTTGGTATTTGGAAATCGCAAGAAGTACATGGGTATGTCGAGAGCACGGCTGCTTTGTGTAGTTGTCCCACTAAAGAAGTGCACTCTTTCAGTGATCAGTTCTGACAAGAGCTGTCAATCTCCATGGCAGATGGTACCAAATGTTGCACATTGCCAGAAGCTGTTCACCAAGGATTGCAATCCGTACAATGGCCAGCAGTGGTTGATATTTGGCAATGGCAACGGCATCCTCTCATCAAGTTCTTGCGGTGCAAGCTGGGAAGCTTTGGTTGGACGAACTGAAAAGGTTCTGCTCAGATGTTGATTTCTTGGATTCTGTGTTTTGTGTGTTGGTTCTTTTGCCATGAATGGAGATGCCGCTTCAAATCAGCTGCGTGGTGGATGGGTTTGGCTGCCTTTTGATCAAAGCGACCGCAAAATCACTCCGGTTCTCTGATATCTTGGGCAAACTCAGGACTTGCACGAAGTCCAAATTTGGGATGAGCTTGGCAATCAGAGCCTTGAGAAACATATTGGGCTGCCTCAGTGATCGAAAACATTTTCCAAATCTGTGAAATGTGATCCCCTGATAGAGGCATCGACCGCTAGGTATAATGTTTTTCAAAAAGCTGGAGTGGTTTCGTCGTTGGACTTCGGGCTTGGACCGTAGGTGACTCGGTGACCGTAGTTCCTCCTGGAATCTTAGCAGGTGCCTTCTGCCCTGCCAAGGATTCAAGACCTGGAAGCTGAAGCTCTGACTGGCTATGACAGAGTCCTGACAGAATGGCTACGGAACTCTTGGATAAATCTAAAGGTTTTTTTACCGCAAGACTTTGGAGCGGAAACCATTTGCGAACATTCACTTCGA
The DNA here is from genome assembly GCA_009767595.1 of Symbiodinium kawagutii. Classification (NCBI taxonomy): domain Eukaryota; class Dinophyceae; order Suessiales; family Symbiodiniaceae; genus Symbiodinium; species Symbiodinium kawagutii. The sequence continues at coordinate 22,601 of VSDK01016728.1, forward strand.
CCGTGTAGGACCCATTTTTCTGATTTTGGCTTGTGCGGTTCCAGGAGTTGTTGCACGCTTTGGTGTTTGGACTAAGGCGGGTACCCTGCCAGCGCTGTCGTTGATGGCTCAACAACTTCTTTCTGGGCAGGTGACCATGACATAGGCATCCTGGCTTCTGAGGGAGCGATGTGGATAAGCGGCGCTCAGCATTGCTCAGCTGGAGACCATGAGAACTGGAAGAGAAAAAGGGAGGAACAATTTCTGCTTTTTGATCTTCGCTGCTCGATGTTCCAGAGCTATGTCAAGAGATTTCTCATTGCGAGGTATGAGCTGCAGTTGCTGGGATTCAAGCAAGAAGGACAGTTTGAGCAGAGGTGAAATACTTCCAGATTTGCAGGAATACGGGTTGAATACGGGGTGGTCAATGTGATAGGTACCCCACCTGCTATATGCGTCCAGTTGAGTTGAGTTGACACTTGCCAGCATTGGCTGCAAAGGCGCGAAGTCATGATCCGCCGATGTTGAAGATCAGATGATGGTTTCCCACATTGTTTAGTGTCCACTTGGTGGTTTCTGGCTTAGCTACCTTATGCAGATTGCAGTAACCTTACATGCACCATCAGCGAAACGACTGGTGAACATCGAGCAAGCACACGGCTGGACGTGCGCAGACAAGCGGAGAGAGAGAGAGAGATATATATATGTATCTGTATATGTATCCAATTAGAAGAGCAAATGCGATTTCAATTAAGTTCCCACCTGAGACCTCCAAAAGAAATATCTCACTGCTATGCAGGACGGACAGTCGATTCGTATTCATCTTGGACACTTCACGAAAGTCTCCAAGATTGTGCCCCTTTTCTGCAGTGGCACATTGTAGCAGGCAACCTGTCGTTTTGTGTGGCGACAAGCCGCAAAGCAACGATTCTCCTACTTGTGGAAGTTTTGAAGTTTGGCATAGCAAAGGTACCGGCAGAGTACTTGTGCTTTTGCGGTCTGTCTTCATCTGAAGTCAGGGTACTTGTCAGATCTTGAGAGCACTTGTGCGCCAGTGTGCACCTGGTTGTGCTTTCGCAGGGTCACTCAGTAAGACTCAACTGAAGAAAGCGGGCAATGGATGGGCTACCTTTGGAATGTTGAGGCTGACGCAAGGTGGAGCCGGCAATACATGGGCGATTTCAAACATCCGCATCCATTGCAACTCGGTGGAAGATGGCCATGATACCAATGGACTCGTACCATATCGATTCAGACCACGGTGCCGAGGTGGTTCAGCTTATCAGTCGAATCCATTGCCCCTGCAGATTTCCTTCGTGGCCTGCATGCACTGCAGGAAAATTGTTCTCGACAGTAGCCTCAGTGGGACTCCTTTTGAATATGTTGGCATAGGCTGCCTTTGCCGTGTTGTGGCCAATATTGCTATGAAGCATCATAAAGCATGATGAATCGCGTAAATTTTGATAATTTACATATTCAGTTCGGGGGGTGCAAGATGATGCACGATAGCATGCAACAGCCCTTATTCTTCGCAATACATTGAAAAGTATGATGCTGCAGAGCACTCTTGAAGCTGATTGCGGTGTTTCCCTGCCTACCTGGTGCGGAAGGGAGGTTTTTTTTTTGAAACTCTCGAAGATCGAGTCGGATAGACTCGCGTATTATTCCCCACCTGCCAGGTGAGGGTTGTCAGATTTTATGTTAGTTGCCTCCTCCTCTCCTCTCCTCTCCTCTCCTCTCCTCTCCTCTCCTCTCCTCTCCTCCTCTCCTCCTCTCCTCGCCTCCTCGCCTCCTCGCCTCCTCCTCGCCGGACCTTAACCACGACCATCCACTCCCAGTGTTCCCTGCCGGACCTCAACCACGACCATCCGCGCCTAGTGTTCCCTGCCGGACCTCAACCACGCCCAGTGTTCCCTGCCGGACCTCAACTCCCCAGCCAAACGATATGCCAGATAGAATGCCAAAAGCTATGCCAGATAGAATGCCAAAAGCTATGCCAGATAGAATGCCAAAAGCTATGCTAGACAAAATGCCAAAAGCTATGCCAAATAGAATGTCAGAAGCTATGCCAGATACACTGCCAAAAGCTATGGCAGATACAATGCCGGAAGCTATGCCAGATAGAATGCCAAAAGCTATGCGAGATAGAATGCCAAAAGCTATGCGAGATAGAATGCCAAAAGCTATGCCAGATAGAATGCCAAAAACTATGCCAAATAGAATGTCAGAAGCTATGCCAGATAGAATGCCAAAAGCTATCCCAGATACAATGCCAAGAGCTATGCCAGGTACACTGCCAAAAGCTATGCGAGATAGAATGCCAAAAGCTATGCCAGATAGAATGCCAGAAGCTATGTCAGAAAGAATGTCAAAAGCTATGCCAGATAGACCTGTGTCAGATTTGCATGTGATGGTGGGGATCACACGAAGTAAAGTAATTCTTTTTTTGGTTGATGAAGTTTTGAGGGTTTTCCAAGAGTCGCGTTGATGCATCTCATGTCCACACTTCTAAAGGATTTACAGGGTCCCGAGGGTTCACCCTTCCATTGTCTCAGGGCACCACAGAAATTGAGTGCAGTGCTGCCGGCTGTGCGACGACACGCATCTTGGTACTGCATGGCTCTCTTTATTTCAATTCTTTGTGCGGAACCGGATAGCGACCGCAATTTGAAATTGTGTTTTTGGTGCTTTGCCCACAGGTTGATCACAAAACTATCCGCTGAGTTTTTTCTTGATTGAGCAAGAGGGTAACTCTTGCCGAACCTGGGCCTATATACAGCCCAGCACACCATCACCTCCAGTCATCACCTCAGTCATCACCCCTGTCACCTCCCCCCCCACTCCATACCCCCTCCCGGTCCTTTCCTCCCATCATGATCTCATAATGATCATCATCCCTCAGGAAATTTTCTAGCATGTGGCATACATACATGACCATGAACCTGAAGAGTGTGCAACCTGAGCTTCTGTTCAGGTCAAAGTCAAACTGTTTCGAGATATGAATCAGTTTGTGGAGGAATATGAGGGAGATTGGGAGCGGGCACTCGTGGATATTTTCCAAATTGTTGGAACAAGGCATGGATCCTGCTTATGTTCACACGTGCAATATGGCTATGTCCAGCAGTGCGCCTTTGTTTTTTATGGTGGCAACGGCTTTGCTGGGCCCCTTGGCAGGGCAAATGGTGAGATGACTTTGCCAAACATGGCACCCAGGCATCACCATGAGTCAACCATGAGTCAAATTAATGTTTGTGGGCATCAACTACGTACTGTAGGTTTATGGAATGATATTCTTGGAACAACTTTTGTTGATTAACTCTCTGACTTCAGGCGTATGCGGAAGCACGGGCCAAAACACTAGGGTGCACAAAACCAGTCATACTAACTTCAACAAACTCTCTGTACCTTCGAAACACGACACTTCATCAAAAACATGCAAACTATCAGAGGAATTTGGAGAAAGGACTACTTGTTGCTGCACATTTTAGTTCGAACATGTGGAAGGGAGATGTGAGGAGATGTTTGGGGAATCTTCATGATTTTCTTTTCTAATAAGTATGGGCCACCCAGCCATCACCAAAAAATCAAAAAAAATGGGTGGGAGTTCGCGCAACCAAACCAAATCCAAGAACTCCTAGAAAGATCCAAAAGTTCCCAGAAACCATAAGGGTGTTTGAATGTTGGTGGTTTCTTGGTGATTCTTGGTTTGGGGAACCCTCATAGTTCCGCAGCCGCAATTTTCAGTATTTTCCACTCGGTATGGGCCGCTCAGCAACGGCCGCCATATCTTTTTGGTTGGATGTTTTGGAATGTTACGGAAGCCAGCTGGTAGGCATTTGGCTGAAGTATACTTGCGAATGAAATGAGAAAGGGGGTGTGGGGGAGAGGGCTGACGAGAGGGACCCAAATCTTGCGGTGCAGGGGTTGAGGGGTTGGGGTTCTTCTGATTCCTGATCGCCCCTGGGCTTCCGTTTTTCTCTTCTCAGGTTTTGGGTCCATGGTGGAAATATTTGTGGATGTCAAAGGCTAAATCAATGCAAATCTAAGAAGAGGCACTCCCCCCTTCCGGAAAAATCGATCATATAAGCCATTTCTGTTTGCCTGTAAGGTTTTTGAAGGATCCTTGATGTTTTTTTTAAAAAACCATTTTACAATGGTTGTTCTATAAGTGAACTAGTGTGAGAGTATATAGTTGTTCTTTTTGATGTGCCACGAGTATCGGGTATTTTTTTTTGCTCTGGGTGTGTGCGAGAGGGGGCCTGTTTGGGGAAGCAATTGGAAGTATGTATCCCAATTGCAACCACGAATTTGGTTCTGCTGGGGGGTATGCATATGGAGATGTTTCTTCAGGGTCCTAACTACACAATTTGCTGTGGGTGAAGTAATGAATGCCCTAAATGATCCTGAGTGCAGGTTTACCGGGCTTCCATGGTCCAGATATGTAAATTGTGAATTTGGGCAGGCTGCAATTTGGGAGTGCTTCAGTCTTCCCTCCAAGAACGCTGCCAGGGGCACCTAACGCAGCGTTTTTTTCTCGATTTGAATTGCCCCTCATAACCTCCACATCCAAAGTGCTTTCGTGAACTCTCTACTTCTCTCTACTTCTCTCTGCTTCTCTCTTTCTTGATTCCAAGGCACTTTTTTTGAGTGACGCGCCCAAGCTATTCCAGATATTCCAGGTGCCACATGGGTCACCACCTTAGCATGTCACGAAATGTCAAGAAATTAGTGCCACGACGTCTGCAGAACGGCAGGGACTTCCCAACAGAAACGCACAAAACTATGTCATTCCATCATCCGTTTAGCCTGTTCCCTGTTCCAGCACTTGCTGTACTCCATACAGCGAAGACATCTTGAGGTCCTTGACGTGACATGTTTCACGTATGATCATTTTATTGGATTGTTGTCCAGCCATTTGTGTCATTCTCTTTTGCGAGGTGTTTGTCCTGGCCGGCGTTTGTTTGTGCTCCATTGGAGGCACTTTTTGGGTACTTCTCGCGCAGTTTTCGCGAGTGTGCATTGGTGCAGCTCTCAAAGTCGGAGGCACCAGCTGCAGCTCATGTCCCTGGTTTCTTGACATTGTGATGCCGCGAGCAGGAAAAGCTATGGACTCAGCCCTTCATATTTTTTTCACCCCTGCTTGAAAAGCAGACCACCGCTTAGATAGGGGAGCGGTCAGGGTGAACTTTGAGCAGTTTATCTGGACTTCAAATGTTCGCAACGGTTCACCGTACCCGAATCGTTGTTGCAACCTCAAAAGAGGTTTGTTTAACATATTGACTTCTTTGCCGTCAAAAGCATCCGTTTCACAAAGATTTGTCTCAGAGACCGGGCTCGAGAATTGAAAGATGGCGGGATGTATCAAAAGAGGCAATGTGGATTCGTACCGGGGAATACCAGAATGTGAAGGTTCGCTGGCCGGCCATGGTAGACTTTGATTCCCTGTCGTTCTTGAGCCACAGCTACGGCTCTGCCAACCCTGATACCACACCCCGGTGGTAAGATCCCAGATCCTGAAGTGCTGCAGATTGCAAAGACATCGATGTGGCAGATCGCCAAGGTTTCTCCCTGCAAAGTGTTTCTGCTCAAGCGCCATGGCCTGCCATGGAAATGAAAGTCTGCAAGAATGTCTTTCGAGTCTTTCGAGTCTTTGTCTTGCTGGTCGGTTTGGGGCCCGCCCTTGGAGATGGAGAGTTTCTGAGTCACTTGGCCTCTGCAACTCAAATTCTGTGAGACTCATTTCTCATGTTGGAATGGCATGGTGGCATGACATGCTCTTGATGGGATCACCTCCCGAGACACTGAGACTCTGAAACATGTGGAACGAGATCAGCTGGAGAATTTTCCAGCGCCGAAGTGCTTTTTTTTTCTCTCCGGGGTGTTGGAATATGGCAGCAGTATCTCCCTTTGTCATATGTGATGACATTCAGTGCCCTTAGAGAGCAGCTGGATGCCACCCTTTGAGTGTTAGATGCCTGGAGAGTGAAATCACATTTCCAATGGATAGATTGCACCGTTTGCTGAGTTGTGTTTATTTAGTCTATTTGCTTTTTTTTCAATCCGAGGAATTGTATCAAATTTTGAAGAACTGAATTAGAGGTGGCTGTGATTTGACGGGTCTCCACCCCTCCAGTTGCAAAGGTTCCGTACCAGCCCATGAAATTGTTGCTAGGTGAACTCCGAACCGAAGCACCAGTGCCGGCGCCAACTGTTTCCGTAGCCAGCGAGAGTACAAGTTATGATGCTTAGCGTCCGGAAATCGCAAGACGTCCATGGGAACGTCCACAAGGGCTAGATGCGGCTAGATGACTGCTTTGTGTAATTTTCCTGGCCACGACTAAAAAAGTACACTTTCTCAGCGACCAGTTTTGACAAGAGCTGTCAATCTCCATGGCAGATGGCACCAAAGGTTGCACATTGCCCAAAGCTGTTCACCAAGGATTGCAATCCGCACGACGGCCAGGAGTACTTGATATTTGGCAATGGCAACGGCATCACAGCGGAGTCTTGCGGTTCAAGCTGGGAAGCTTCGCTTGGAGGAACTGGCAAGGTTCTGTTCAGACGTTGATTTCTTGGATTCGGTTTTTTGTGTGTTGGTTCTTTTTCTTTGAATCAAGATACGGCTTCAAATCAGCTGTGCGGGTGGTTGGGTTCAAGTTTCGAGGGTTGCTTGCCTTCTGGGCTAAGGAATCAGACAGTCGCTCCGGTTTTGTGATATCTTGTGGCAACTCAGGACTTGCACGAAATCCAAATTTGGGATGAGATGGGCAATCCGAGCCTTGAGAAACATATTGGACTGCCTCAGAGATCGAAAGCATTTTCATGCATGTTCAAAGTCTCTCCAATAAGACCCCCTGATAGACACATCGACAGTTATTGCATGTCATTGCTAATGTTGTTGGACTTTGGGCTTGGGCCGTAAGTGACCACAGCTCATCCTGAAACCCTAGCAGGTGCCTTCTGCTCTGCCAAGGATTCAAAACCTGCAAGCTGAAGCTCTGACTGGTTATTCCAGTGCCCTGACCGAATGGAGGCTGCGGAACTCCGGAATCATGGCTACTACAAACTGAACGGCAAGCCTTTGGGAGCAGAGACCGCTTGCGATATTCACTTCGACCATGTTGATCATGTTGGGCTCGCTTTTCTCATTTTGGGTTGCACGCTTTCGGAGTTGTTGCAAGCTTTGGTGTTTGAGTATGTATGGATGACTAAGGCGGGTACCCTGCCAGCAATGCTGTTGATGGCTCAACAAGTTCTTTCTGGGCAGGTGACCACGACATAGGCATCCTGGCTTCCGAGGGAGCGACGTGGATAAGCTGCACTCATCATTGCTCAGCTGAGGTACGCTTTTTTTGACAGCTGATCTAGAAAGGGACCTAAGAATTGATCGCGTAGCAGTTCTGATTGGTGAGAAGGAGACGCGTAGCCTTACGTAGGCATTATGCATAGGCAAAGTCGCGTAGGCATCCCGCGTGGGCAACCTGATGGTATGCATTTGCAACATGGAGCTTTCATTGGTCTGGCGAAGGCCCCGCATAGGCAACCTCTTGACACCTACCATCCGCGTAGGCAGAACCTCTAGTAAAACTACATCGCGTAGGCACCGCATAGGCATTTCGCGTTGGTGTCACTTTCTAATCATCCAAAAAAGCAGGGCTCAGCTGGAGAAAATCAGAACTGGAAGAGAAAAAGGGAAGAGCAAATTCTTCTTTTTGATCTTCGCTTCTCGATATTCTAGAGCTCCAGGAGCAGAACGGAAAATCTGTGATCTCAAGACATTTTTCATTCCGAGGTATGAGCTGCAGTTGCTGGGATTCAAGCAAAAAGGACAGTTGGACCATGGCAAAGTAGGTACTCCACCTGCAGTAGTGAATGTTGGTAGCTAGGAAGTGGATGGGATTGAAAAGGCGGCATCATGCAGTGTGACATGCACACATACAGACACTGGTGACGCGCACGGGCAGGCAGAGAGAGATATTATTCACAAAGTGCCCATTAGAAAAGCGACTGCGATTTGAATTAAGGGCCCACCTGAGACCTCCAACAAGAAATATCCCACTGCTATGCAGGACGGACAGTCGATTCGTATTCATCTTGGATCCTGGACGAAAGTCTCCAAGATCGTGTCTCTTTTCTGCATTGGCACATTGTCGCAGGCAAATGCAGGCAACCTGTCATTTTGTCGTGACGACATGCGGCAGTGCAACGCTTCTCCTAGAAGTTTCGAAGTTTGGTGTAGCACAGGCACGAGCAAGACTACTTGTGCTTTTGCGGTCTGTCTTCATCTGAAGTCAGGGTACTTGTCAGATCTTGAGAGCACTTGTGCGCCAGTGTGCACCTGGTTGTGCTTTCGCAGGGTCACTCAGTAAGACTCAACTGAAGAAAGAGGGCAATGGATGGGCTACCTTTGAAATGTTGAGGCTGACGCAAGGTGGAGCCGGTAATGCATGGGCGATTTCAAACATCCGCATCCATTGCAACTCGGTGGAAGATGGCCATGATACCAATCGACTCGTACCATATCGATGCAGACCACTGTGCCAAGGTGCTTCATCTTATCAGTCGAATCCATTGCCCCTGCAGATTTCCTTCGTGGCCTGCATGCACTGCAGGAAAACTGTTCTAGACAGAAGCCTCAGTGGAACTCCCTTTGAATTTGTTCGTATAGGCTGCCTTGGCCGTGTTGTGGCCGATATTGCCATGAAGCATCATAAAACATGATGAACGGAGCACTCTTGAAGCTGATTGCAGCGTTTCCCTGCCTACCGGGTGTGGAAGGGATTTTTTTTGCAACTCTCAAAGATCGAGTCGGATACAATTCATGTTGTGTATTTTTTTTTAGTTGGCGAAGTCCTCAAAGTTTCCTGAGAGTCGCGTTGATGCATCCCATGCCATCCCAAGTCCACCTTTCAGAGTGTCTCCATATTTTTCTCTTCGCCTTTCTCTCCATGTCTTCAGAGCCCCCGAGCGGCCTGTCTCAAATGTCTCCACTTCCCTCTTTGCCTCCCGAAGGATCGAAAACGATCAAAAGCATCTACAGGGTCCCGAGGGTTCACCCTTCCATTGTCTCAGGGCAGCACAGACATTGAGTGCAGTGCTGCCGGCTGTGCGACGACGCGCATCTTGGTACTGCATGGCGCTGTTTATTTGAATTCTTTGTGGGTGGAGCATCCAGTGAATCTTAGAAGTGAGATCTCGGAACCGGATAGTGACCGCAATTTGATCTTGTGTTTTTGGTGCTTTGTCCAGAGGTTGGTCACGAAACTAGCCGCTGAGTTAACCCAGGCCTATATCCCAGCACACTCCGTTCCAGTCACCACCCCCAGTCATCACCCCCGTCTCTCTATCCCCCCTCCCGCTCCTGCCCTCCCATCATGATCTCCTCCTCCTCCTCCTCCTCATCATCATCATCATCATCATCATCATCATCATCATCATCATCATCATCAGCATCATCATCCCCATGTGGGTATCAGTGGATGTAGTTCAGCATCATCATCATCATCATCATCATCATCATCATCATCATCATCATCATCATCATCATCATCATCATCATCATCATCATCATCCTCATCCTCATCCTCATCATCCTCATCCTCCTCCTCCTCCTCCTCCTCATCATCATCATCATCATCATCATCATCATCACCATCACCATCACCATCACCACCACCACCATCATCACCACCATCATCACCACCACCACCATCATCATCATGTTCATCACCAGCATCAGCGTCGTCGTCGTCGTCATCATCATCACCAGCATCATCACTATCGTCATCGTCATTGTCATTGTCATCATCATCATCATCATCATCATCATCATCATCATCATCATGATCATCATCCTCATCATCCTCCTCATCATCCTCATCCTCCTCCTCCTCCTCCTCATCATCATCATCATCATCATCATCACCATCATCATTATCATCATCTTCATGTTTATCTTCGTCACCACTACGCCACCGAGCCGAACATTAACCTTCAACAAGTCCCTGGGTAATGAACCAACATTCCTTATACCCATCTTAATGTTAGATCCACAATTGGTGTTTCTCATAAAGATGGTTAGGTTTGCGTATTAGATTTTTCCCCAACAGCGTAAGCTTATGGGGTCTTCAGCCCAGTTAAGCTCCGGTGTGGGCCGGTGCAGCTTCCAGGCTCAGGTTCCGGAGGTTCCGGGAAGTTCCGGTGCAGTTGCCAGCGAAAGGTTCCGGAGGGTTTCGGAAGGTTCCGGGGAGTTCCGGAGCAGTTGCCAGGCAAGGTTCCGGAAGGTTCCGCAGGGTTCCGGTGCAGATGTCAGGCAAAGTTCCGAAAGGTCCGGAGGGTTTCGGAAGGTTCCGGGGAGTTCCGGAGCAGTTGCCAGGCAAGGTTCCGGAAGGTTCCGCAGGGTTCCGGTGCAGATGTCAGGCAAAGTTCCGAAAGGTCCGGAGGGTTTCGGAAGGTTCCGGGGAGTTCCGGAGCAGTTGCCAGGCAAGGTTCCGGAAGGTTCCGCAGGGTTCCGGTGCAGATGTCAGGCAAAGTTCCGAAAGGTCCGGAGGGTTTCGGAAGGTTCCGGGGAGTTCCGGAGCAGTTGCCAGGCAAGGTTCCGGAAGGTTCCGGAGGCTTCCGGTGCAGATGTCAGGCAAGGTTCCGGGAGGTTCCGAAAGGTTCCGGCAGGTTTGGGAAATTCTGATGCAATTGCTGGAGAAGGGGACTGGCTCTTGCTGTTGGGGATACCACCTTAGCTTTTTTCTGTACATGGTCAATATTCGATGCTCGTGAACATGGTCACTTGATTGTTGGATGATGTTCCCCCTTCCACTGCCCAGTCGTGTATATCTGATCTACCCCCTTTTTGGGTGTCAAGTGTTGTGATTCACCGCCTACCGTCATCAATACCAATTTCATCAACCATTCAACGACCACAGCAACCACCACCACCACGACAGACATCATCAAAGTTGTAGTTCCATAGCCCACAAACGAGTACACACCATGTGCAGCCACAATACTTCTACGTTTCTCCTGCTCTTGTTTTGAACCCTGGGTTTTGTGCGTTTGAGTGGCCCCAAGTAGATGGAGAAAGAAAGGAAAAACAGGGGGAAAACATTGAAAGGAAAGAAAAAACACGGAGAGATAGAAGGATAAACAGACGGTGGACAAAAACGGACAGAGAGGAACTTCTCGCTTGGTAATTTTGATATGACTCGATATGGGTACAGTTGTGAGAATGCCCGAGCTCATGCTTAGAACTGTGCCCCAAGCCGCTCCTGGCTGACACTGTTTGCCTGCCAGGAGCCTGTCTGAAGACACCGCAAATAGCGAATAATAAGCTGCCGCAAAAAGTGTGTTCGTATATTTGCAAGAATTTATTTAAAGATGTGTTTGAATATTCTAGGTCTAAGTATTTGTTTGCTTCTCTTTGGGTCATATCAAATTCACTTTTGAGTTGTGCAGCAAAAGCATCCACAAGGAAATATAAAAGCTGTCACGCCCAGGAATTATCACGGCAGACTATCGCAATCTTGCATATCAAATACGTTCCGAGCATTTTGAGATGCATTCCCACGTGTTTCAATTGAAACTTCATTGCTTTATCTATCCTCTCACTTCTACTGTCTAATCACGGTTTGTCACTCGTTGCGACGTTCTGATGGTAGCAAGCGGTGGATTGATGTGAGCATGGACGGGACTATGTTGTGGTGGAGAGCATGCTTCGAGGGGATGCTTCACATTTAAGGCCCTTGCGAAAATCTTCTCGTGCCTTCTTGTGCCTTTTCCCTGCCATTTGATGCTTGGGACGGTGCCCATCTTCATGTTTTTGTTGTATGCTTATCCCATTTTGTCGCATCAATTTGCTATACCATCTTATAAATAACCTTGTCATCCTTCCGCTTTTGCTTTGGGCGTGGGTCATCGAATCTGGACAACCCATCATTGTGCAACGACACTGCGGGAGATGATAGAAGGTTCCATTAAGAACTTATATATCGTTTGGTAGAGTATGATTTTGACCAGTCAGTCAGCGAGACAACAAAACGACCCAAAAAATGCATCAAGCAGCACCCTACTTCACAAAGTGCCGCGCATTCTTCACTGCATCCATGAGGAAACGGCTTTTGTACATGCCTTGTGCCTCAGCTTATCTCCCTTTCTCCATCCATGCCTTGCCCTACCTGCCTTGGTTGCCTCGTAGCTGATTCCCTACGGAATTTGTCTACCCCACACTTGCCAGACACACCTAACATCACTGAACCAGTAACTCGCAACCAACTGCCCCTGTATCGACTCTGAAATCCGCCTATCTATGCGTACGTAGCTTGAAGCTGAAGAGTGTGCAACTTGAGCTTTTGTTCAGGTCAAAGTCAAAGTGTTTTAAGATATGAATCAGTTTGTGGAGGAATATGAGGGACGTTGAGAGCAGGCCCTCGTGGTTATTTTCCAAATTGCTTGCTATCTTGACGCATTGGAACAAGGCATGGATCCTGCTTATGTTCACACGTGCGATATGGGTATGTCCAGCAGAGCCAGTGCGCCTCTGTTTTTTTTGGTGGCAATGGCATTGGCTTTGCTGGGCCGCTCGGCAGGGCAAATGGCGAGATGACTTTGCCAAATCTGGCGCATAGGCGTCACCATGGTATCAACTATGCCCAAAATCATTATTTGTGGTCATCAACTAGGTAGGTTTATGGAATGATATTTTTGGAACAACTGTTGTTGACAAACTTTCCCACCCCCGGCGTATGCGGAAGCATCAGCCAAGGTGCAAGGGTGCCCAAAACCATTCATGGTAACTTCAACTAACTCTCTGTAGTGTGGACAAATTTCAACAATGGATATGCAGTTATCCAAGGCACTTCATCGAAAACATGCAAAAAAGCAGAAGAATTTGGAGTAAGGACCAGCTGTTGCTGTGCTTTTGGTTCTTATGTAGTCGTCAGGAAAGTCCGATTGCAGAAGTCAGGGGGCCTGTTTGGGGAAGTAATTGGAAGTATGTATCCCAATTGCAATCACGAAATTAGTTCTGCTAGAGGGTATGCAAATGGAGATGTTTCTTCAGGGTCCTAACTACACAGTTTGCTGTGGGTGAAGTATTGAATGCCCCTACATGATCCTGAGTGCAGGTTTGCCAGGCTTCCATGGTCCAGATCTGTAAATTGTGAATTTGGGCGGGCTGCAGTTTGGGAGTGCTTCAATCTGCCCTCCAAGAACGCTGCCAGGGGCTCCTAACGCAGCGTTTTTTTCTCGATTTGAATTGCCCCTCATAACCTCCACATCCAAAGTGCTTTCGTGAACTCTCTACTTCTCTCTACTTCTCTCTACTTCTCTCTGCTTCTCTCTTTCTTGATTCCAAGGCACTTTTTTTGAGTGACGCGCCCAAGCTATTCCAGATATTCCAGGTGCCACATGGGTCACCACCTTAGCATGTCACGAAATGTCAAGAAATTAGTGCCACGACGTCTGCAGAACGGCAGGGACTTCCAAAGCACAAAACTATGTCATTCCATCATCCATTTAGCCTGTTCCCTGTTCCAGCACTTGCTGTACTCCATGCAGCGAAGAAATCTTGAGGTCCTTGACGTGACATGTTTCAATCATTTTATTGGATTGTTGTCCAGCCATTTGTGTCATTCTCTTTTGCGAGGTGTTTGTACTTGTCGGCGTTTGTGCTCCATTGGAGCCTCTTTTCGGGTACTTCTCGCGCAGTTTTCGCGAGCGTGCATTGGTGCAGCTCTCAAAGTCGGAGGCACCAGCTGCAGCTCATGTCCCTGGTTTCTTGACATGGCGATGCCGCGAGCAGGAAAAGCTATGGACTCAGCCCTTCATATTTTTTTCACCCCTGCTTGAAGAGCAGACCACCGCTTAGATAGGGGAGCGGTCAGGGTGAACTTTGAGCAGTTTATCTGGACTTCAAATGTTTGCAACGGTTCACTGTACCCGAATCGTTGTCGCAACCTCAAAAGAGGTTTGTTTTACATATCATATTGTTCCTCTTTTTTTGTCGGAAGCCTCCGTTTCACAAAGTTCTGTCTCAGAGACCCGGCTCGAGAATTGAAAGATGGCGGGATGTGGCAAGATTCGAGGCCTTTGCATGAAAAGAGGCAATGTGGATTCGTACTGGGGAATACCAAGCGCTGGGATGTCAACATCTGTCAACCTCTTCCATAGGAAAAAATGTGCAAAATATATGGAGAGAATTGGAGAGATCAGAGAGATCCGAGTGGAAACTCTCCACGTCGCACGGGTCTCCAACTTGGGCTCTCAAACGGCTTAGACTCAGCCCAGGCCGCGACCCGTGCGGTGTCCTTCGCGGCGGCACGGAGCCACGAGTTCCTTGGTTTGAGACAAGTGCTGTTGCTTCCTGCTGACGTCCACTATATCACATGATGTATCTACATATTTAAGCAACCTTTTGCATTCTCAAACTTGGTGCCTTTACAGATTTTACACGTACATGAAAGAGCATTGAGTTGATCTCAAAAGGGCATTTGTTGATCTCAAATCGCGGTCTTTGTTTACCGGACCATTGTCATGAATTTGCTTCCAAAGTCATCCTCACAAGCTGGTATACTTCTTGACAATTGCCTCTGCAGTGAACTCTGCCATTCCGTCTTTCCTGTTCTTTCACTCGTTGCTGTTGCTGTTGCTGTTGCTGTTGCCGTTGCCGTTGCGGCTGCTGCTG
>VSDK01016728.1:39368-65409 GCA_009767595.1 Symbiodinium kawagutii
GGTGAGCCCATCTCCAGCCTCTCCCCGTCAACGGCTGCGTCTCCAAGCCATGGTGGTAGAGCCTCCTATGTTGTTCTTCTTGGAGCGCGCCATCGAGGAAGCATGGGCCCATAGGAACCCCAAGTGGACGGCGCTACTGTCCTCTTGGTTGGTGGCAGTTGGAGTGATGAGGCACCAGCATCTTGTGAGGTCTGAACCTCAGAGGCTGTCGAAAAGCACCCTTCACCTTTGGTGCGAAAAGGGGAAGCAAGCCCACAAGCGTGAAGGATTCGACTGGGTGGTTCCATCGACTTTCAGCACCGGGTTCACTTGGGCAGCTGCCTTGCTGGAGGCGAAGCGGGCGTTACCCGCGGAGTCGCAGGACACCAGTGGCATGGTCTTCAATCCCGAGGGAAAGTCCTTCGCCTTGATCGAGTGCCAACGCACCTGCCAAGAGCTCTTCGAGGGCCACATCCAGGAAGGCTCGTCCTTGACCAGCTACTCTTGGAGGCGGTTGTCGCCCACCATCGGGCATGTCGCTCGGTTCTCTCCATTGGAGTTGGTTGCCCTGGGGGATTGGCAGGACTCGACCGCTCTTTCCCCAACCATCCAACATGCCCATCCATTACTCCGGTGGTCGCAAAGCTACTGCGTTGAGGATGAAACATATGGCCTATCTCTTGGGTGTTGAGTTCCAAACAGCTCAATCCTGGGAATTGATCACCCCCACCGAGATCGAGGAGGCCCGAGCCAAGGTGGCCCCACTGGTTGATAGCCTGGTGGGTAAGGATGCTCAGACTGTGTGGCAGCGAGCCATGCGACCTGAGCGGATCCACAAGGCCTTTCAGTTTCAACAGGAAGTGGCCCAGCAGTCGAGCGCTACTCGGCAACAGGCCTTGGGGAGTGGAGCCTCCGTGATGCCAGCCAGCATCAATGACAAGCTGCTGACCAAGACACTGAGGAACGGTGATCCTCTTTGCCGGCAACAGGCCTTGGGGAGTGGAGCCTCAGTGATGCCAGCCAGCATCAATGACAAGCTGCTGACCAAGACACTGAGGAACGGCGATCCTCTTTGCGCCAGCTATCAAGTTGGCCAATGCAAGGCCACCCAATGTACGGAGAATCACCTGTGTGCAATTGTTTTGAAGTCTGGGCGTGCCTGCGGTGGCAAGCACATGGCCAAGGAATGCTTCAATCGTAAGTTCCTTGCC
This sequence comes from Symbiodinium kawagutii, assembly GCA_009767595.1. NCBI lineage: Eukaryota > Dinophyceae > Suessiales > Symbiodiniaceae > Symbiodinium > Symbiodinium kawagutii. Next base: position 40,559 of record VSDK01016728.1, read on the forward strand.
GTGGCAGATGCTCCAGTGATGGCGGCACCAGTTCCCAGTGGAGTTGGCCCAACACCTGAGGCCACTGCCGAGGCAACAACAGAGGAGGTCCAGTTCGTCCCACCGTCAGAGTCTGAGTCCGAGGCTGAGTCCCCTCAGATGGTTTCGAAAGGTGAGGGCACTAAGGCTTCTGGGCGGGAGCGATCCGCACCGGCAGCTGCGCCCGCCGCTTCTTCTAAGAAGAGCAAAGGAAGCGCCAAGCCACCAGAGCCCAAAGGTCCTCCTCCGAAGGCCAGACCTCCAGCCCCAGTTGTGACCTATGACCTCCCTGAGCCACCAGCTACCTTCACAGCTAGCGCTGCTGATCAGAAGTGGGATCGATTGGCCACCATCAAGGGCAAACGTGCTCAAGCCCCCACTTTGGTACTTCGCACTCGTACGGGTGGACAGCTATGGTTGGCAGGCATCCCAACGGAAGCCTCAAAGCAGTACTTCCCCCATGTGCAGTTGCAGGTGGCCTGCTTTCAAGAATCACCCCAATCCCGAGGTGGTGTGGTCCTTCCAGGAGCCGTGCTGCGCAACTTCTACCTCGCTGATGGTCGGAGGCGATCCGACGAGTGGAAGTTGGTGTGGCCGCTGATCCGCCAGTCCCTTTGGTGGGGGGAGTCAGGGCCGCAATCGTGATGTCGATCTTCGAGGACTGATGAAAGAACAGAAGCTCGCTCAGTGGTTGCACGAGACCGTGAACTCGACAGGAAAGGGAGTTCAATGGCCGGCCCCCACGGGCTACCTCGCTACGGCGAAGAGCGCCTTGCATCTTCAAGGCTTCGACAGGATTCCTTTGTGCTCACACAAGCAGACGATGTCCCAGGCTCAGCGATTGCAGAACCCCATGTTCTCCGTGGACGTGTTCCCGGCCATTGCTTGGGGACGTCCGTGGTGCCAGTCTTGCCTCACTCGAGCACCGGCGTCATGGCAGCCAGAGTGAGGGAAGGTGAGCTACACCGGACCTCGAATCCTGTGAATTTGTTCGCGTAATAGCCGGCTCTTCAGTTTTGGAACTAGGTGTGAATCACCCTGGTTCCCGTAGCCGATTGCTCATTAGTAGCAAGTTGCATGATTGCAACCCAGATCCAAGGAAGTATGTGTGAAAGAGTGGGGGGTTGTGCAGTCGGTCGCTGTTGTTGAGGTATAGAGGTGTATGAGGACAGACTGGACTTGACCACTGGTAGGCAGGACCCTGCTGACACTAGTTGGTTCTCATGTTCACGTCCCTCGCATGTCACTGGCATAGCGTCGTCTCCTCCATGCACCTCTCTCCATTTCACTTTTCTTTTTCCCCCCATACCTCTTTCACTTTTAGGAGGCATCCTAGCGTACGAACCCCAGGGAGTCCACCCTGGTTTTTCCCCTGGAGCCACCAGGGTTATTAGGGTGGTACCCTAACTTTTAGCCTCAATCGATCCAGGGAGCGCACCCTAGTGATCATGGCGTCTGCCTCGTTGGTTCCTAAGGAGGGGAGCGACCCCAAATCGTCCTTGGAAGCCCTGGGTAAGAACTTTGAATTGTCTCAGGTTGTAGTCGATGCATTGGTCAAACATCAGATCAAGAATTTTGAAGAGTTCCGTTTCTTCTTTCATGATGGTTCACAAGTGGAGACCTTTATCACCAAGCTCAAGCTGCAAGATGATCATCTCATCCAGACCTCCCGTTTGCGCAGGGCGTGGAACGCGGTGTCCACCTACTACCTTCAGGCCGAGCAGGACCGTAGCAAGGTTAGTAGCTCCGACTTGGACTCGTTGTTGGATGAAACTGAGTTGAGGGACACAAAGCAAGCTTTCTGGCGGCGCTACCGTCAGCGTTTCCCCCCGGAGATTCATCCCGCTGATGCTACCATTTCGAGGGTGTCCAGGGAGCTCTCCAAACGCATGCATCTTTAGCTTGAGTAAAGTCAAGACCCTCCAACATCAATTGTTGACCAGCCAAAAGAAACGAAAGCTCAGTGAGCATCTGTACATGGATGACCTCGAAGACGACCAGCCCTTTGAACACACAGTGGACTCATATCTTGATCGTTTGCAGACATTGATGTTGGCCTATGCGTTGGCTGGAGTGAGTGCCCCCAAGACCTCTGATCCCAATTTTGATCCCAAACAGGAAGCGATCCTGGGGGCGGATAGTACCCTCTATGCCGAGGTTCCCCTTGATGTGTGTATGCAGTACTTCTTTCGGGCTAAACGCACCACCATGACACTCCCTCCAAGCAAGCGGTTGACCTGGTTGACAGCTCGGGACACTGAGGAGCGATCGGAATGGACTGCCCGCTTCAGAGAGAGTACATCGACTCTGGGAGCCGTGATCAGGGAGGTCTACATCGCTAGGGATGCTCATTGGATCCCCCAACTGAGCCATGACGTCACCAGTGTCCCTCCTACTCTGCCAGTCGCCTCCCAACCAGCTGCTGGTGCTACCAGCAAGATGGTGATGGGGAAACCGGTCAATGGCCGACAAGTTGCCCGCGTGATGCGAGATGGCACGCAGCTATGCCCTGGGTTCCAAACAGGATCCTGCAAGAACAAGTCGGGCAAGTGCCCCAATGGAGCTCATCGCTGCGGCGCCATCACCAAGAAGGACCGGGTGTGTGGTGGCAGTTCCCATGGAGCGGCGCAATGCCGTTCCGCTCTCAAGGCGTGAAGGGGTGTTCGGAGGATGCGGCGGCCTCCGATGGGGATTCCCCGGCTTCTGAGCCTACGTCGCAACCCCCTTTGATGATTGACCTGATGTGCGGCCCCAATGCACCTTTGACACGTGCATTCATCTTTTGTGGTTGGCGGACCATATCTGTTGATTGGCTTTTGGATCCATCCCACGATCTTTCTGATGTTCATCGACAAGAATCCCTGCATTCCCAATTCCTGGAGGCGGACTTCGCCTTCGCAGCTTTGGATTGCTCCACCAAATCCCGGGCTCGTGAGATCCCTTTGCACTTCGATGACGGCCGTCCGGGCCCCAAGCCACTGAGATCCGACGAGTTCCCAGCAGCCGACAATGCAGCCTGCCATTGGGTCCTCGACGAGCTGACCGAGTTGGCTCATAGAGGGGGAGGCTCTGTTCGTGAGAACCCCTCTCGCTCACTTCATTGGGCGCTACCCAAGGAGTGCGACATGATGTCTTCTGGTCTCTGGAGTGACCAAACATATGCGGCCTGTTGTCTGATGGGAGCCCGGTGCAAGCATCAACGGCTTCGGCATAACATTGAGGAGATCAATGACTGGCCGCCCATGCGATGTAACCACCACCACTCTCCAGGGGAATGGGATCCCTATACTCAGGATGGCGCTACCATCTATCCCAGCAAAGAAGAGGCGGAGTACACTGCCCCCTTGGCTTTCTTGATCGCCTGCTCCGTGTCTTGGTGGGCAGTCAGGACCGGGAAGGCTAAGCTCCACGTGCCTCGAGCACCTGAGGCCGAATGTGTGGGCCATCGGGCACATTGGCTGAACTTCGATTCGAGAGCAATGCGTGAATGGGCCATGACCCCTTTAGCATTGAGCCTTGGACTCCACCCCAGTGACCCCATCGAAGCTGACCGGGTTCCTGTTGTTCGAGCAGTTCCCGAAGTTCTTGTTGAAGGCAAGCTTCCCCCCAATCACCTGTACGTCAGCCAGGGACATCATTCGCATCGACTCCCTCGGTCCAAATGGGCAGCCCTTTTCATTGCCGGGGTCGATTGTGCCTTAGATGATTGGCTTCCACTTTACCTCCTTCATGTTCGTCAAACCTTGTGGGATGCTATCCCAGAACTGTTCGGGCTCGTCCTTGTCAGTGATACGGCCCCGGGGGCCCAATGCGAAGCTACAGCCTTGGCAGGGATGGTGTTTGACTTTCAAGCTCCTCAAGCTACGTTGGCTCACCCTCGGGCAGCAGGTCGGGGCTCTTCGTCCTCTTCAGGAGTCCCTACTTTGATGAGGCATGTGCTCCTTTCAGGCGTGAATGGCCTTCAGCCTACCTTGATGTTCAGTCAAGAAAGCACCACGCTAGCCTTCAAGAAGCTCTTCCCAGGAAATTGGTTCGAAGGCTTCAGCTTCCCGATGATCGAAGACCTCCTCAACCAGCACCCGTTCACTTCCTACATCGAATGGCGGAAGGCCCGCGATCTTTGTTGGGACGGCCCGTTGGTCCCCCAGGGTGCTACCCTGAGGTCCAGGATGCAGCAGAGGAACTTCGAAGGGCAGCAAGCTGGAGTGTTGTCGCATCGAGCGGCTCTTCCACCGCTGCTGAGCTTTGGCCTGTCTCCTGACGAGCACTTCTCCCAAGCATTGGTTGTTGGCCAACAGCCACTCCCCACCGAGAAGCTTCCGGTCCTCGATGATGATCTTTGGTTCGCAGCTCATCTAGCCACCAAGCCGAGTGAGGAGTTGCATCATTGGAGACGTACTTCTATGGGAGCCCTGAAAGAGCTCAAGAGAAGATGGGCCCGAGTTGGTGAACACCTTCGTCGTTGGCAACCCTCCCCCATCAGGCGAGTGACTGCCCAGCGAGACTTAGGTCTGACATCATTGCTCATCATCCTGATTTCTTGGGCCGACACAACCTACCCATTCGGGCTGATTCAAGGTACGCCAGCAGTAGGCACTGCTCCACACTACGGAGTGTTTCCTCGCCAGCCAGGACGATCCATCACGTTGGACGAGGTTCTGTGCAATTGGGAGTCACACAATCATCACATCTTGCAGGAACTTCGACCAGGCCCTTACGACGACACGTTGTTGGAGCAGAGCTGTCTTGACGCCAGTCAGGGCTTTAGCGCCCCACCCTTGTCGTCCGCTGAGCTACAGCGGTTTACCAAGGGGCGACCATTTCGCTTGATCCCTCGCTGCATCATCGTGCAGTCCAGCGGCAAGAAAAGGATCATCGACAACGGCGACACAGGAGGCCAGTCCGACCTGTCTTCCGATTGGAACAAGCTAACCCTGTGTTCCCCCTTGAGGCCAGCCCAGCACATCAGTTTGGTTGCAGCCCAGCACACACCTCGTGATTGGGCCCATCGACTGACCCTTGATGGCTTCGAAAGTGGAGGCGAAGATTGGCCCAATGCCTACAGACACACCCCCATTTCAGAGGCGGAATCCCTCTGTTGTGTTGTGTGCTTTTGGCACCATGAGTGGAAGCGTCCAGCATTCCAACTGTACCACTCCCTCCTCTTTGGTTTACCGTTGGCTGTGACGAGTTTTAATCGATACTCGAGGCTGGCAGAAGCGTTGGGGAGGCGTTTCTGCGCCCTCTTGGTTTCACTCTATTTTGACGACGCCCATCTCACTGATTGGCGCAGCGCCAAGGGCTATGGGCAGGCTAGCTTCGAACTCCTCAACGAGTTGTTGGGAACTCCGTTCGCCTCGGAGAAACGACAACCAATGGCGGAGTCCGGGTTGTTCCTGGGGCTACACCATGACTTGACCCACACCGCCGACGGCTATGTTCTCTTCTGGCCACGAGATCGCCTGATCTCCAAAATGGAAGGGCTCGTTGGCGAAGCCATGGCCTCTCAGAGCCTCAGCGCTGGTTCAGCAAGCAAGATTTATGGAATGATGAACTTTTTGGAGCAAGGAATGTATGGTCGAATTGGGTGCAGTGGATTGCGGGCCTTGAAGGATCGCCAACAAGAGAACACTCGAGCCCTGACCTCAGCATTGACTACCTCCCTCAACTTCATCTTGGATGTGCTTCGGCTTCGTCCTGCCAGGATGTTGGAAGTTATCCAGCGTCCTGTGCTTCGGTTCATAGTAGCATCGGATGCTGCCCTTGAAACCCCCCGTGAAGGCACAGGAGGATTCTTGATCGTTTGGTTCGACGGTTCTCAGCAAAGCAGGGAAGCCTTCATTGCCGATCTCCCCCCTCGCCTCTACGATAGGCTAAGTCCTGGCGATCACAAAATCGCGCAATTGGAGCTGGTTCAAATCTTGTTCGCGTTGGTGTCTCGGCCAAGTCGCTTCCGCAATCGTCGTGGTGTGTGGTGGATCGACAACATTGCTGCGTTGATGGTTTTGATTCGTGGCCGCTCCGACAGCGATGACCTGGAGAAGATTGCTCAGATGATCCATTCTCTTTTGTTCGGCCTTCGATGTTGGATGTGGTTTGAATGGGTTGAATCCAAATCCAATTGGGCTGACGCTATCAGCCGACTTGGAATCCAGGATCCTTGGCACCGGCTACGCCAGTTTCGTTGCTTCCATGCTCCGTTTCCAGATCTTCTTTGGGACCTCCGGCCTGTTGACCTCATCCGAGTCAGTGAATTTTTGTAGTTTTTCCCTTTTCAATTTTCCGAAGTGCGTTGGGAGTGCATTGGGAGGGTATCCTAATGCCTACCTGGAGCTACCAGGTAGGGCCATCTCTGAGGAATCAGAGGGACAGGTGGCTAGCCTGTCTGGCTATCCCAACGTCATAATCTTGTGGACACACAGGTTGCGCACTTCCATCATGTGAAGAGAAAAAGAAGCACCGCAGCGGAACTGGGTAGCTTGGATATCTAGACAAGCAATGTGTCACTGTGTAAGGTTTGGCAGGCCTTGGGTGAACAGTTATCATTACTTGTTCCTAGATAACAAAACTTAACATGCCAATTTTGGCTCAAGGGACCTTGATCCAAACTGGCTGGTTTAGTTTTGGTTTTTGTCCCACCCTTGAAACCCACCCTGTTTGGCGGCCCTCTGTGAGGTTACCCCCAAACTTGAAGGACTTTGTCCGGGGTTTGCGTGTGGAACCCACGCAGTCACCTGTCCTTTGGGACTATGGACCGACGCTAGTCGGGTATCCTAATGCCTACCTGGAGCTACCAGGTAGGGCCATCTCTGAGGAATCAGAGGGACAGGTGGCTAGCCTGTCTGGCTATCCCAACGTCCTAATCCTGTGGACACACAGGTTGCGCACTTCCATCATGTGAAGAGAAAAAGAAGCACCGCAGCGGAACTGGGTAGCTTGGATATCTAGACAAGCAATGTATTAGTAGCAAGATTTGTTTCACATATGTCACATATGTTTATATTTATATTTTACACATATGTATATATATATTTATATTTATAAATAATATCATCATGTTAGTGTACTTTGTTTCGATTAGATCTGGATGAGAGCTTTCTGTCACTAAGGCAGATGGCTCAGTCCTGGCTTGGTGAAGGACAGGCCCGTGCCGTACGGGCCCCGGTATTTGGACTGTTGAAAGTTGAAAAGTTAGAACTGAGATGTGTTTGAAAGAGATGCGCTCCACAGTTCTCTGAAATGTTATGTCTCCATCGTCACCAGAGCTCCCCTCAATTGGAAGCTTTGACACTCGGACAGCCAAGAACAACGAGAAATCTGGGCCGTGGATGGGCGTGCCCAAGTTGGACTCTTTCTATGCATCAGGAATGCCATTGTGTCTCAACAATGTAGTCATGCCGTGTGCGAACAAAAATGGGTTCAATATTTCCCTGGGTGTCTGGGTGTGGCATTTGGCCCATTGCAGCCGTAGAACACTTAAGCTCAAGATGATTCAAAGACGACTCACAGCTCCCATAAAAGCGGTGGCTTCACATGGTGCATCATGGTACGGGTACAGACCGGTACCCCAATGGCTAGTTCTGGCTGCGCTGGATGGCCCTCTCAGCTCTTGGGAAGGCTGAGCAAATTGAGAACTCGGAAGCTGTGGCACGTGGAGGTTAAAAGAATGTAAGCTTGAGATCAGTATCCTTCAGTATCCTTCAATTTCTTCAGCAAAGGAACTGGATAGCAATAGTTGCTCCAGAGTTTTTCAGTATCTTTCAGTGTCCCGCCTATCCTGAGTATGCTATGATGGCTTCACCATGCTTCACTGTTAAGTTCGAGACTTGCGCGACTCAGCATTCGTAAGCCGCCTAAGCCTCGCGATTCAAGAAATCTGGTGCGTGGCCCAGGCCGCCTCTTCGGACGCAGAGAGACAAAAGAAGCCGCGGAGGGGCCCTGGGAGGGGCCCTGGGAGGGGCCCTGGGAGGGGCCCTGGGAGGGAGCACGTGGGGGCACTTGTGATGTGGGGGTATGGGCGTAGAAATGTCATGAGTGGGTTTTGCAACCTGCAAGATCTGTATCCTCGCTGCTGTTTCCACTAAGCGCTAACTTGGTACATGCGGACAAGGTGATCAACATTGTTACTGAGCAGTGCCACCCACCTCTCGCAGAAAATTGCAGTGGGAGATTGGAACCTTCTGAGGTTCGCTCTTGAGCTGATTTGGCAGGCATTCAACACATACCTGCACATGACTTTACCGTATACATGCACACACACAGCTATATATATATATATATATGGTACCCCCCCAAGATCAGTGGTCAAGTTATTCTCAACAATAGGTTTGTAATTGATTATGTTTTTCGATTATCATTTTGATTATTGGTTCAAAGAATGTTCATCAAAAGGAGGGATAAGAGACTGTAAATATGGAAAAAAAAGTATATATAAATATATACATGCAAATATACATATACTTTTCAATCACTGAATTGTGCTATAATCTAGATTCATTAGGAAACATCAAAAAATAAAAAGCAAAACTTTTTGGAGAAGTTTTGGTTTGGAGCCCAAAGATGTTTTTTTGGTTTTCCTTGAGTTTTCTTGTTTTTTTTTTGGGGGTTTTGGAGCTTGAAGAATATGTTTGAAAAATACAGATAAATGCACGCCTAATTTGCACACATACATCAGTACAAAATATATGTTCCCGGTTCCCGGTTCGCTAGCCCCCCCCCACCCGCCCCCCGCCCACCCCTCCCCCCCAATTAGTCTTACTTGCAGCCTCGCATTTGCATTCTATTTGCAGTATTTGGAAGGTTTAGCCTCCCATTCGTTCGCTATTTGCAGCATTTAGAAGCTTTGGTGTCCCATTTGCACACTATTTGCAGCATTGGGCAGCTTGCCGTACTGTATATAGACTTATGTGCTGCCTACATCTGTTACATCTGCTTATTTGCCAATGATATAGGCCCTGCACATTACTTATTTGTTACCCATATGCTACCTTGATCTATATAATCTAAATGCACCGGGACCACCATAGTGCCCACATACTACCTACATACTACCCATATACTACCTATCTACTACCTTGGTCACCTTTATACTAGCTACACGTTGCCTCTATACTACTTGAATACTACCTATATGCCACCTATTTACTACCTGTTTACTACCTACATTCTTCTTTTACACTACCTATTTGCTACCTATTTACTACCCGTTTGCTACCTATTTACTACCTACATACTTCTTTTACACTACCTATATGCTACCTACATACTACCTGTAGACTACCTGTAGGCTGCCTGTCTACTACCTATATGCCACCTATTTACTACCTGTTTACCACTTATTTACCTACATGCTTCATTCACACTGCCTATATACTACCTAGACACTACCTATATCTTACCTACATACCACCTGTTTACTTGCTGTTTACTACGTACCTACATACTTCTTTTGCACCACCTATGTGCTACCCAGATAATACCTTTAGACTACCTATATACTACATGTATGCTACCTGTTTACTACTTGTTTACTATTTATTTACTACCTACATGCTTCCTTTACACTACCTATGTGCTATCCAAATAATACCTATACACTACCTATATACTACCCATATGCCACCTATTTACTAGCTGTTTACTACCTATTTGCTACCCACATGCTTCCTTTACCCTACCTATATGCTACCTATGTGCTACCTGTAGACTACCTGTCTACTACCTATATGCGACCTATGTACTACCTGTTTACCACCTATTTGCCTACATGCTTCATTCACACTACCTATATGCTGCCTATATACTACCTAGACACTACCTATATCTTACCTATATGGCACCTGTTTACGTGTTGTTTACTACCTATTTGCTACCTACATACTCCTTTCACACTACCTATATGCTACCTATATACTACTTATCTACTACCTACATGCCACCTATTTACCATCTATTTAATACTACACACTTCCTTTACACTACCGATATGCTACGTATACACTATCAGATACTGCCCATGTATCTACACAGTACATTCATGCTATTTGTACACTACCTAATTACCATTATATTACTAACAAGATAGCCACTCCCCAACCCCACCACCACAATGAACCACAACCACACCACACCACAGGGGGAGGGGGGGTACACCAGGTACCATGACCATGGGTGGGGGGAGGGGGGGGGGACCCAGAACCTGGAACATATATACATACGCGCCTGGCTCTCTCTCTCTCTCTGAACATGTCTTTGAGGGGTGATCGTGCAGGCTACTGTAATCATCACATGCATGATCATACATTCAGCATATGTAATATATAATATGTATCAATATGTGATATATTGCAATGTGCACTTGATAATCCCTGTTGCTTGCTGCGTGCAGACAAGGTACCAAGTTACCAAGATCTCCAGAATGCCAGGCTCGCGCAGCCAGAATTGTGGCGGTCACAGCTTCAGCAACGATGGGAAAGGCTTTAATTGGCTTCCCACAAAATGCAAAGGATGGAAAGAATACAAGTATTGTGGTGCAAGATGATGCAAGTAAGTATTGATTATTGAGGAGATTTGAGGAGGATTGCGGACTGTGAGCGTGGTCTTCTGAACAATGCGCGATTTTGCGAGATGTAAAGGCTTGTTTACGTGTGGAAATTGTCATGCTATGCCCGCATGCAGATGCATATGTATTCGTGCATGTGTTCAAGGACCTGAAAACACATTGGCATCTCAACGTATGTGGTACATGCACACTGGATTTGCAAGTGTCAGTCAATTACAGCCATGTCATTGTCTCCCTCAAACAAAATGCGACTTTGTTCGCAACGGTGGCCATCATTTGAAATAAGAGGAAATAAGCACAGTCGTTCCAAAGACATTCAATGTTTTCATGTGCAGCATGCGCTGCAGCCATTTGCCATTACCATCCATTACCATCGTTGGTATGCAGCGCTGGCAGCCAAGTTATGATGTGTCAGCGGCTGGGCTCAGGGTGTGACCTGCGCTAGAGATTTTTGGAGAGTGAGAAGCTGGCACCTGCAAGTAGCACTTTGAAGCACTTTAAGCATTGCTTGCTGCATGAGTTTATATACATTTATGCATGTCTATGCATATGTAAAAAATGTATCTAGGTATAGGTATATATGCGTCACTCGCCTCTTCATCTCAATCCATGGCCCAGAAGATGCGAGCACATATTTTTGCAACCCCACTTTCGGTAGCAAGACACGCACAGCATCGCATAGCATTGCATAGCATCGCATAGCACACATAGGACGACCACAGGCAAGGCACAGATTCGGCCATGGGATCGAATCACTCGAGCTCCCAAGAGGTGCAGGTAGAAAGCACCACAGACGCTGGGACAGGGGGCGATGGTACAGGAAAATGAGGGGAAGTGAGGGGAAATGATGATTTGAAGAGCATTGAATGTGTTTGAATATTCTCTGATTTTGTTCCCAAACTTTTCCTTTCAACCCAGAAATTATTACGAAAACCCTGCATGGTGACCTCAGACTCAATCGCTTTGTACCAGGGAAGGAGACTGAAGGCAAGGCCGACACCAGTCACACTAGCAAGTAAGTCCGATGAGTATTGCCTGTCTATTCCATCTTTTCCAGCGACACCATTCATGGGAGCCTATCACTAGATTGTTGGTGGTGGTGGTGGTGGTGGTGGTGGTGGTGTGTGTGTGTGTGTGTGACAATGCAGGCAGGATGAGTCGGCGATCACGGCTGCAACTGTAACTCCTTTTTTCCCCCAATGCTTACGCTTAGGCTACATGGAGAACACATGGAAGCAATGCATTAGCGGATGTCACTTGCAGCGCTCAAATGAGAGCAGAATGAGCTCTGCTTCTGCAGTGACCGAAAGTGAAGTCATGTTAACTCCGTACTAAGCTTCTACACGTAGTGAACTCATCATTCATCTCAACTCCCTAGCTCTGCTTAGGCTCTGCTTAGGCTCTGCTTGGCTCTGCTTCCGCCGAGGACCCCAAACAGCCGCTCTCACTTCCGATCCAAAACCGACGCACACTGGCCCCCCCAGAGCCTCAGAGCCTCGGCGCGTGGCATGGGGCAAGACGTGGCAAGATGTGGCATCATTTCAAGGGTTTTTCGTAGCCACAGAGGCAGTCTATAATGTCTATAAATGAAAATGATCAAATGATCGATTCATGTCCATATCCGCTTTCAACCATGGACCAATTGTCTGAACTTCCACATTCAGTAGGGCTGTTGCTCCTGTCTGAAATCACGGAAGGTATATCTCAGTGTGAATTGTGCAAGGTTGCGTGGAAAGAGATCTCAAGAAAGTGGTGAAATCCTTCCATATTTGAGTAGATTTGAATTTGGCCTCTGAGCTTGGCTTCTGCAAGAGCTTCTGTTGCGAGCCGCTAGCGCTTTCAAATTTATTACGACAGCCTCTCCACACTGATGTAAGTATATGCACTAGATATATGCATGCTACGAACGCATCTATCTTATAGCCTTCGGCACACAGGTGGTGTGGCCACCATAGAAGATGCCAAGATGTGTGAGGGAACAGTGTTGGATTCACAGGAGCGCGAAGGTGCACTAGACAAGGACGCTATAGGGAGGCCAGGAGGGCGATCAGTACCACGGGACAAGTTCTGTACGCCCCGGCGCCTTGTAAGGTTGCTCAGGGGAAGAAAAGCCTCAGAGAAAAAATAGGGAAGCTGAGATAAGAGGAGATAAGAGGAGAAGGAGATAAGATGAGACAAGAGGAGATAAGAGGAGATAGCGGGAGGAATGGAACCAAGAGGGGGGAAGGGAGGATGGGTAGAAGGAGGGTTTTTGGCAATTTTGTGCAGGCGATGCACCATTGGACGTGCTGGCACGCTGGCAGGTCTTTTTTTTGATGTTTGACAATTGATTAACGACAAAGTAGTTGATTTGTTTCTCCATTTTTTTCTGTCTCTCTCTCTCTCTCTCTCTCCTTCTGCCTGTCTTCCCGTTCCCCCTTTTCCATCTGCCTCTCTCCCTCTCCCTTTTTTGATTTGCATCTGTGCTGCTGCTACTCCTTCTGTGATGTGGCAAGCATGCAATTGCCAAGTGTTCGTGTTGTTGTTGTTGTTGTTGTTGTTGTTGTTGTTGTTGTTGTTGTTGTTGTTGTTGTTGTTGTTGTTGTTGTCGTTGTCGTCGTCGTCGTCCCTTGAAAGCTCGTCATGTTGCTTTGCGGCGCACAGTTTGAGGCTGGGTTCTGGCTTGCCCATCAAGAGTCGGCGCACTCGCGGAGTCACCTTGGAGCCTGCACCAAGTTGCAAAGCTGCATGCTGCGACCTTCCCAACATGTTCCCGAAAAACAGCCCAGTCAGGGCAGCGCAGTCACGATTGGGTTGGGGCATTCGTGATTGCCTTTCCTTTTGCACATTGACAACCCCTCACTGCGTTTGTGATTGCATTTCATGAGCTTACCCTTTAGGCGTTCAATATTTCGGACAGGAATACTAATAACAACTCTATCACCTGTGAGTCAAGCCACGCGTTTGGGGTTGTTCAGTGTTCAGATCACGCAACTGAATGTTCCATTGCTCATTTGTGAGGTTGTGGAGAACGCACGATGGCAGCACCTCCAGAAATGGCAAAATCTCCAGTAGCAGTGCTGTCCTCACCAGCTTCAGCACAGAGTAGGTCCCACGGCTCTCCAGGCACACCCTCGCTACAAGTTGCACATTCAGCAAGGTCGCGCGTTCACTTCGCCACATCACCTGCATCAGTCGTGGAAATCACGCCATACAGTTGGGCTTCGAGTGCATCATCGCCAGTGTTTGAATCTCCGACTTCGCCGCATCTTTGGATGAATACATTGCACCTGAGTCAGCCCGGATATCCGGTGCCTGCAACTCAATATGCCCCATGCCTTCCTTCACAACTCCAAGCGCCACAAGTTCCTTCAAAAGTCATGTTGCCTTTACAGGCGGTACAAGCACAGCCAGCCATGGTGCCAGTGGCTGTGCCAAGTGCCCAAGGTCTACCACCTGGACCACCACCGATGCTCCCGCAGCAGGTCTTGAAAGGACCGGTCGCTGTCGCTGGGGCGGCCGAGTGGTCTGGAGCTGCGCAATGCCTCAGGTGATGCTACTCTTGAGTTACTTCTTGGTATTCTCCAACGAAAAAGTAGGCACTGCACTTAGGCACTCCAAAGGCACTCCAATGCACACAATTTGCAGCGGCACACCAAATTTGCAGAGACTTTGCAGAGACTTTTGGCTGGGCGTGGCATGGCGTGGCTGGGCCTCTATCATGAAGAGCTCAAGGCCCTCCAAGGTTGGACAGGTCCAATGCTAATTCAGATGCACACCAGATCATATCAGATCCATTGGGCAAGATCAATTCGTCCATTTGTGCGGCGGATGACTTCACAGAAGTGGTGAATTGACATCCGATCACCTGCGCGTCATATATTTCAAGAAGCCCTATATAATATTGGAATTCCGCTTCTTAAGATTTTGCGATTCCAAAGGAATCCTTAGCGGTTTCACCCATCACTTTTTGCGTATTTTTTGGCTTGCCTCGCTGAGGCGCCGACTGCATTTCAGGCACCGATAAAAATCAGAATGGTAAGAGAGAGACCGAGAGAGGAAGAGAGAGAAAAGCGAGAGAATAGAGAGAGAGAGAGAGAGAGAGAATGGAGAGAGAATAGAGAGAGAATGACAGTCTGCCATGTGAAAAGGGCTCATTCCTTGCCTCAGTGTGCGGTGAAACTTGTGTTCAGGAGCCTGTTGATCAAAAATTGCCAAATGACCTTTATCCGATGTAAGAACTCCTGCGGTGCAGCATGTCCTAACAGGTCATGAAGCCTTGCTCAAAATGAAGCACTCCTTCCGTCTTCCTCTTGATGACAATGCTGACGGTCCTTTGCTGCAAAACATTGTTTTGGGGAGAATGCTTTGGCGCAACTAGTGCGTTTTTCACCTAAATCATTTTTCGCTCTTTTTTCTTTTAACTTATTCCAATAATTTATACATACATTCTATCTGTCTATAAATATTTTTTCCACGAAACACACAAGCAGACATACACCATGCCTCCAATCCAGCAATATATATATATATAGATATCATCTTTCATATGCCATATATATGTATATATATTCTCTCTCTCTGATATATATATATATATTTATTTAAAAAATATAGTGATATATATATATATATATATTTACTTTTTGACTTTGCACCTGTCCGCCGCAAGGCTGCCCATTTAGGGCGCAGGGATGTGAAACCTACCTTTGCCTACCCTAAACTGTAAGAAACACCACGGACCATCAACCCATGAAGGCAAGAAAATCATTGAAGTGTGACATCCACACTTGCTTGTTCGCGGCAGCTTCCAACCAATTTCCCAGTTGTTTCCAACGACAAAATTTTTCAAGTTGTGTATCCCATACATTGAACGCACGGCCAATTCTCTTACGACCAGAATGCCAGGACATGACCCGTCGCAGCCAACGTTCTGAACCCAAAGTGGCAATGTAGTGCGCAAATTTCCAATGTTCCAACAAACACCTGCTAGACCAACATTTGCAATTGTGAATTTCCAGCTGTTCTCGAACTCGTGTGTTCCATACGTGCAAAATTTCGTGCCATGGCAATGTCCAATCAACGTTTGCGGGAGGACCAACAACTCGTCGGAGCAGCTTGAAATGATGAACATCTAGTTTCCGAAGGTCGGTTTTGTAGATTTCCCTTGCCCCAGCCGCAAACATCGCCACAGAGGTAACAGTTGCATCGAAAAATTTCAACCGAAGGCCAATGGATACCTGTCTGTCGCACAGAACCAAATGGTTTGCATGGAAAGCTCGCGCAGCTGCTTGAAGGCGGCTGTCCAGATCGCTTTGTCGGTGTCCTTTGTCATCTGCATTGAGCATACATCCCAACCATTTGTGCGATTGCGTATGCCCGAACACTTCCAAATCCAACCCGCCAGGGGTTCTCAGACGCTGATGTGGCCGCGCCTGCGTTGTCAGGACCTTAGTTTTCAAAGAATTGAGCGTCAACCCCACTTCCCGCAGAGAAACCACCAAGGCATCAACAAGTTCAGCTGCTTCTGCTTCACTTCTCGCAAGCAAGAGCAAGTCATCTGCAAAACGTAAATCAATTAAATGAGGCCCGTCGTCACCAAGATCAAAGCCTAAATGTCCGATACGAAGACGCCACTGTGCCATTGCTTCTTGCAACACGGATAGGAACAATTTTGGACTCAATACACACCCTTGTCTCACGCCGGCTCGAATTTGAAATTCACGACTTGCATCATTGTTCCTCATCACTTGCCCTGTCTGGTTCATGTAAACTTGTTGCAGCACCCAAACCAAATGATCAGAGACACCTTGCCCACGTAAAGCTGTCCACACTGCATCCCAACTCACCCGATCAAAAGCCTTGGCCAAATCCAGACTGATGAACCAAATGGGCACATCGGCCAGGAGCGTCTTATCCACCATCATGTTGGCCGTAAGCAAATGCTCTTCAATCCTCCTGTTGCTTCTGAACCCGTGTTGTTCTTCAGGCTGTGATAGGTCCAAACTTTCTTCAACTCGGCCCAGGACCAAGTAAGCAAAAGTTTTGTACAATAAACGCGTGTTTGCAATTTATATCAACATATGCCTAAATGCACAGAGAGAGAGAGAGAGTGATATATTTATATATATATGTATATATGTGTGTGTAGATATATTCACACACATACACACATATACACATATAGACACATACCGCACATAATATACATGAACAAATTAATATAGCAAAGTAACTAAATAGATAAATAAATAGATAGATATGAATACACACACACACACACATATATATATATATATGTATATCTGTGTAAATAAATAAATAAATAAATATATATATATATATCTGTGTGTGTGTGTGTGCGTGTGTGTGTATATCCTTTTCTTGTTTCTTTTGCGACTGGAAGACCCCTAGCAGCTTGGAATGATGAGGCGCCTTGCCCTACACTGGGGCAACATTCGGATCTGGCCATTTCCCTTGGACATCTAACGACTAGTGCAGTGTGATCATGGACACGCTATGTCACGTGCCTCATTTCCTTTCAACTTTTGTACATTTAATGTGCCTTTTGAGCTGCAGCATTAAGACATCAACAATTAAATGCAGAGAATCTATGGTAGACAGCGGTCCCCCAAAATAATGAATGTGCACTGAATATTTTTGACTTTTCTCGGACGTTCGACCGATGTTCAGGTGTTCTGAATGCCGTTTGCCAAATATGCGCAGCATTGACGAATGCGCATCCTCACATGGAAACGGGCGGAAAACAATGCACAGCTGCTGGACGAAGTGAAGCTTTTTTTGTGGCACAGCGGGACGAGTTTGTGAAGTCACTAAGAGCATCTAAGAGCACTAGCACCCAACTTTCGTCATCAGATGCCTTTCTTCACCAGAAATTAGGAAACCCAATTCACGGAACATTTGAATTCAAAACTCATTTCGATGCTTTCTCAAATGGTCAAATTCACCATGCTACAGTGACGCAATCTTTTCAATTGTAGGTCATTTCTGGATGCGCAAGGGGCTGAGAACACGTTGTTAAGGTGGGAATCGGGAGTTGCACATCATTGCAAATGAATGAATGGAGTCCATGGACTTTGAAGTGAGGAAAAGGCACAAAAAGGCAACTAGAACAATAATGATGAATGGAGCCGTGAATGAAAAGTAGGACAGGAATCAGGACAACATGTCAAACAGATTCTGTTGCAAGAAGGTCTAAATAGGTGGAAAGGGAATGAAAAGGAGTCTAAAGATGTCTGAAGGTGTGTTCGAGCATGTTGAAGCGTTGTGAAGCCGGGGGAAGAGCACCTGCAAGGAAGAAATCTGAGAAGCAAAATTGCAGCAAAAGATGTGAGGTAGTAGATCAGGCTGTGCATTTATAGCTTGCACAGTTACAAGTTGTACAAGGCAGTCTGTGTTCTCATTTGTGAGGCTAGGGTGCTCCTTTGCAGCAACCTACGTCTACAGCTTCGGCGAGGGAACCTAGAAAGCAACAGAAAAAGTCTAGAACCCCCGACGGAATCCACTGTGGATTCATGCCAGGCCCAACTTCTGGTACCTTTATGATCCTTTATGTACCTTGAAGATATTTGAAGATCATTCCGCGGTTTCATTTGAGCAACCGTCAAAAACTCCGGTAATTTAAAAGTAGCATTCGGCTGCCATGGGTTGTCCGAAATCTTGAAAACGTGAGGAAAGCGATGGGACCTTCCCAAATAGCGATACCCCTTTTGTAATCTCTTGTATTGTTAAAGATACTTGGAGTGTTTCACACGCAAGCGATACCCCCCAGACAATCATAACGTGGAAAGGTACCAAAACTGTGGTAAGCGATGGGACCTTCCCAAATTTGTGCATGGCATTGATTTCGAACCAGAGTTTAGAAAGTCGCACATTTGGTAACAAGTGACGTACCTCGCCTGGCTCAAAACAGCTAAAAGGATTGCCGGCAGAGATATCAGCCTTTTGCATTTACACCTCGGCTCCATGACGTACAAGGAGCTGCTTGAAGAGTTCAAGGAACGCAGAGTGGTGCAGCTGTTTGAGCATCTGGAATGCAGCTGTAGAAATTTCTTCTTTTTCACTTTCTTCTGTGCTTTTCCATGCTTTTCCCCGATTGAAGTGTTGGTTTGCAGCTTAGAGCCCTGTGACTAGCCAACTTTTGCCAAGACTTCCGACTTGTTGATCTTGCTGATTCGCTGACTCCCTTTGAATGCTGGCCAAGCTATCTAAGCTGCTAGGTATGACATTTGCACTCCAAAGATTGCAACAGCTTTGCTCGAGAAGATCTCCAAGCTTGAAGGTGAAGATGCGAGTTCCGAGGAAGCCAAGGAAGTCCTGAAGTTCAAAGATCAGCTGAAGGCTGCATCTGAAGGCGAAGGAGGAGAATGGACTGAACCTGTTGATGATGGTTGCATGGAGATCTTTCAACAGATCGAGCGATGGGAAAGGGATTGTAAGGAGCTCAAGATGGAAGAACGAGACGTCAGAGAGATTGAGGGCATGTCGGAATATGTGGCAACGAAGTGGACCGTCATGCCGAAGATGAAAAAACTTGCTGATGCCGTCCTTGAGAGAACCAAGCCGCTGGTTGAAGCTGCAAAAAAAGCTCACAAGGATAAGGAGCAATCAGCTGTCCTGAGTGAGCTGAAGTTCACTCAAAGTCTGGTTGATGGCACCATTGCAACCTATGGAATGCTTGGCTTCACCGTTCCCCATTTCATTATTTCGGGGACAGCAACGCCTTGTGAGCAAGTGGAGTCAAAGCTCAAGAAATTCGAAGAAGGACTGGCAATCGATTCTGAGTCAGAGCTGGGTAAGGAGTTAGCTGCTGGCATCGAGAAACTCAAAGGTCTGATGCCTCAGATGCAGCTCATATGCAAGGAGAACCCACGTGAGGAAATGAAGGAGGCAGCTGACTACAAGGAGACCATTCGTTTGAAGGGCACACTCATGGCAGCCTCGGCGTGCGCAATCAAAGAGAACAAAGAGGAGCTGAGTAAGATGATTGAAATTTGGCAGGAATTCATACTTGGCGAGCCTGAGTTGGGGATTTGCTCGTGATTCGGTCGGTCCGAGTTCATGGAGACTTTGTCGTTGAATGTGCTTGGACGTCTGTATATGCCATATATGCGTGCTTTTGTCTGAGAGGTGTGCTTTTGTCTCGTGTTTTGTGCCTGTGGGGTTCATGTTGTCGGCGTTGGCCAAGGTTGTGGCTTGCTGAGGTTTAAGTTTAGTATCGGGCCCGAGTTTGTCGCGGGAGATCGTATATGCTGGGAGTTCGTACAGAGAGATAGTATTTAGATGTATTAGTGGCAGTTTGTTTTTTCCGGGGCTGGTGAATTCGTATTTCTTTGGTGCGGTATCTTGGAAAGAAGGTTGTCTTTGAGATTTTATGTTTTGGCGGGTGTTATTGCTAGCGGTTCCGTGGCTGAGGACAAAGCAGAAGCTTCACTGAAGGAAGACGGAGAGGCTTTACTCTTCGAGGGCGAGGCGAAGGAAGCAAAGCAAAAGATTCTCACCAAGGCTCAATATGACAAAGCTTTAGAAGTCCTTAAAGGCAAATTGAAGGAGATCACAGAGAAGGCGGAGAAGGCGGAGAAGGAGAAGGAGAAAGCCGACGCCAGCCCTGAGAAAGCCGAAGCCACCGAAGCCAAGACCGAGTAGCTAAGTCACTTGACGTCACTTGTCGCTGCGTCACCTGAGCGGTTTCCTTTTTGGCCCTTACTTAGTGTACTTTACTCACGGCAAAGCCGAGAGACATTGAGTGGGGCTGCAGAGGGGGCTTGCTATGCTACTTGCTATGCTTTCCCGCCCTCAAAGGGCAGCACTTTTCCGTGTCGGATGTGTCCAAAAGGTGTTCGCATTTTGACGCAGAGCTTTCATTTGTGTTTCAAACCTGCCTGCTATGCTCAGATTTTTTGCAATGTGCAGCTTGGAAACCTTCGATTCCTGACCATGGCGCAAAGGTGACCTCTCACATAGTGACTCAATCTAAATATATCTACAGTACCTCATGTGACTTCCAAACATGCAAGCAGGGGCATCAACGGGCGCTCTCCTGAGGTGGAGGGGTGATTCGAGATATTGTGGCCAGGCCTGGATTGACTCACCGATGTCTCAAATGTACTGAACGTCTATGACAGGTGGCGTAATGCCCCCACATGAAGAAAAAGGCAGCTGCGTCTTTTTACTGTATCTAATCCGGTGCCATGTAATCTGGTTGGTCTGCAGCCGTAGATGCCCATTGGCCCATGGCATCCCATGGCACCATTGACAGTCGTGTGAATCCTATGAGTTCCTAATGGTCGAAGGAAGTTTGGAAGTCAAATGTCCGTATGGAAAGTTGCAGCAGGTCCCTCAGCAGAGATGTCAGAGAGAAATGTCAAGAGAGATGTGCTTGATTGTGCTTGTGTGACGCGTGCGAAATGCCGTGTTTACCTATAGCTTTGTGCTCCCGGATGGTCGAAAGGCAGGCCGGGTAAAGAGGCGGGTGCAGGTTTGTGGCGAAAGCATTGTGCCGCATAATTGCAGTGCGAGAGGCACTTTTGTATTTTGCAAGTCAAACTTGCCAAAGAAAAGTGGACACCGACCACCTTTGGAAGTCAACATCCAGAGAAGTTTACAGTGCTGTCACAATCCGTCACGGGAAGCGCATTTGCAAGTCAGACTCGCAGAAAACTGAGTGGGCCGACCACTTTGGAAGTGAAGATATGTTGCATGCCGTTGTGGCAAAGAGCATTGGCAAGTCAAAATCGTGAAACACATGTCAAAACTGGAGGGGTGGGTGTTGGCTGGGGTGGGGCGGACCACTTTTGGAAGTCAACAGGTGCAAAAAGCGTATGCATTTGCATTTGCAAGCCAAAATCGTAAAACACAAGGTTTTGCAACGTTTTTGAATGCTAGAGAGAGACAGACAGAAACCAACAGTGTTTGATAGAGTTAGACAGCGATAGATACATATGGAGCAGGTGGGAAGAGAGAGAGGGATAGAGAGAGATATAGGACAGGTGGTTAGATAAGATTGATAGACAAAGACAGGCCTCAGGGCCTTTGGGTTTTTGGTCAGCTGCATTGGTAAGACTCAGCTAGATAGATATACAGTATATCACGGTGGATGGATAGATGGCTAGAGTCTAGAGTGTAAGAGAATTAAACAATAGGAGAGTTGGATAGATATATGAATCATTAGATGGATAGATGGGCAGATCAGATGGCTAGATAGAAAGACATGGGGACAGACAGACAGCCAGGCAGACCGACAGATGGATAGATAACCGACAATTCGACAATAAGCTTGTCAGATAGAGGGTTGGATCATTTAATTTTCAGCTGGAGAGACGGACGGACGGACGGACGGACGGACGGATCGATCGATAGATAGATAGATAGATAGATAGATAGTTAGATAGTGTTAGATAGCTAGCGAGCGAGAGCGGAGAGATAGACAAACAGCAACAGACAGTTCGATAGTTTGGCTGTCAGACAGAGAATGGAATAGTTAGAGATGTTAGAGTGTCAGATTTCAGGCAAAAAGTAAGATATTTAGATGGTCAGACAGACGATACTGTAGATTGGTGAGGTAAAGCAAGAGTTGGATAGACAGATAGATAGATAAATAGATAGACAGACAGCAAGTATATGGAGGGAGATCAGACAAATTCAAAGATAAATAGATAGGTAGATAGATAGGTAGATGGATGGATAGGTAGGCAGACAGACGGATGCAAACAGGCAGATTCAAGACGCCTGTCGATCTTTCAGTGGATTGTTTGGCATGCATGCATCGCAGACAGCCTCCCTCTTCTGTAGGTTTCTCAAGTTTTCTTATTTTTGAAACTTCAGCCACCGCCTTGAGCAGTAGCGCCTAGAAAGGCAAACTGCAGCCTTACTTTGGCAAACCTGACTTGCTGCAAGCTAGAGTTGGACAAACTGCTGTTTGCAGAGGTGTGCTTTTGGCGAAGCTGCTGGAAGCGTTGCTAAGTTGCAACTGAACATTCGTTTCAGGGGATTTCGTGGGATTGTTTGGCATTGTACTTTTCACACACACACACATGTAGGCATATATATATATATATACACACATTAGGTAAATAGTTATATATATGTATATATCTTATGTAAATAATTATTTTTTTAATATATATATATATCATACATGCACATAGTTATATATGTACAACAGTCACGGGATTTCCCACATAGTAATGATGTGATAGCTAGGGCAGTAGGCACAGAGCATGAGACAAATGCATGTAGGATTGCAAGACTCAGTGCGGTCATGAGCCATTTCAAGCCTTTCGAAGCCGGTATTGACCTTCTGCTGTATGCACACAACTAAGGTTGGAAACTTCTCTCCGACGATTGCCGACGCCCAAGTGAAGTGCGAGGATGATACATGTAATACATGATAAGATGGTTCAAACTTTTAATCTTTCCAAAGGGTCTAAAGATGGAGCCACCACTGGAGGCAAAGGCAATGAGAAGCAAAACCTGTTTTTTTCAGATCTTTTTATCCTTTTTCTTCACTATGTGTGCGGATGTGCATGTGTCAGCATCCTGGCTGCCGCATGCTGCACCATCAGGTGCTACCGGCGATCTTGGCAACAGCGCAGGGCTGAAACTCCACTGGCACCGAAATTGTAAGTTTTCAAGTAAGCAAGGAAGTAAGCAAATAGGAAAGCGAGCAAGTGAGTAACTAAGTAGGTAATTGTGGGTACTGATGCAATCAGAGCAGCCGTAACAATTCGATTCAAACAAACTCATATGACCCCATCGTGTCCTGCCCAGTGCCTGAGGCTTTCTACACCTGCCTTTTGATGCTACAAAGTTGCTCTTGGGAAGTGTGAAGTCCACTTTGGTGTTTTTGCACTTCGGTGTCGCCCGTGCCTTTCATTTGTGCATATTGATTTCTTGGTTTGAGATTGTTCGTGAATTAAGGAAATCAAGAACATACGAGAGAATAGTAAGATATAGTAAGATCAATGAATTGGAAAGATACAGATAGAGAGAGGAGCGAGAGAGAGAGAGATTGCTTTGCAGGGTGAACCATGGTGAGTCATGGTGAACCGGGGTTGCACAAACGTGTTGAAACAGCCCCCCAGGCTCAGCACAACAGATCCATACAGACTCAATGGCTCAACTAATGTGACGTCTATAAACTGAAGATCCCAGTCGGGAATGTGGGGACATGCTGACCACGTGAACACATGCGAGTCCATCTTGTGAGCTTTTGTTTTCCACTTTTTTAATAAATAAATAAATAAATAAATAAATAAATTACTTTACTTCGAGTGATCCCCACCATGTCATGTCATCACCACTTGTTGACTCCACTTTTGTGTGACATTCTCGTACATACCTTCTGACATTCATTCTGACAAATCTTCTGACATTCTCTCTGGCATACCTTTGGACATTCTTTCTGGCATCCTTTTTGGCACATCTTCTGACGTTCTTTCTGACAACTTTCTACTCGGACATTCTTTCTGGCAAATCTTTTGACATTCTCTCTGACATCTCTTCTGACATTCTTTCTGACATATCTTTTGACATTCTTTCTGACATATCTTCTGCCAATCTCTCTGAAATTCTCTCTGACAAATCTTCTGACATTCATTCTGACATTCTCTCTGACATATCTTCTGACATTCTCTCTGGCATTCTTTCTGGCAAATCTTTTGACATTCTCTTTGACATATCTTCTGACATTCTTTCTGACATGTCTTCTGACATATCTTCTGACATTCTCTCTGACATTCTTTCTGGCATATCTTTTGACATGTCTTCTGACATCTCTTCTGACATTCTTTCTGACATCTCTTCTGACATTCTCTCTGACATATCTTCTGGCATTCTTTCTGACATGTCTTCTGACATATCTTCTGACATTCTGTCTGACATTCTTTCTGACATATCTTCTGACATACCTTCTGGCATCTCTTCTGACATTCTTCTGACATTCTATCCTGACATTTCTTTTGACATTCTCTCTGACATTCTTTTTGGCATATCTTTTGACATTCTCTCTGACATATCTTCTGACATTCTTTCTGACATATCTTCTGACATTCTCTCTGACATTCATTCTGACATTTCTTCTGACATTCTCTCTGACATTCTTGAAGCATATCTTTCGACATTCTCTCTGACAGATCTTCTGACATTCTTTCTGACATGTCTTCTGGCATATCTTCTGACATTCTCTCTGGCATTCTTTCTGGCATATCTTTTGACATTCTTTTTGACATCTCTTCTGACATTCTTTCTGACATATCTTCTGACATTCTCTCTG
>VSDK01016728.1:70843-94559 GCA_009767595.1 Symbiodinium kawagutii
CCACAAATTACGGCAAATCAGTCTGCCCCCCCCCCCCCCACCCCCCCCCAGCCTTCGGTAAAAACGTTCAAGCGCTCAAGCGCTTTCCGTCATCCCATCCAACGGGGCTTTGAGGCGGGAAAAAAAGTGTACTTAAGAAGTGACCTAAGAAGCTCCCAGGGAGTCTGTACTGTAGCAATTCAACGTAATTTGAAATCAGCTGTTGGATGTGTCAAGCTATCTGCATCATCTCGCATTGTGGTGCCAATGCGGTTCGTATCAGTAACGCCCCAATACAAATACCCCCCCAAAAAATCGGTCTTTTTGCAAGTGCACCTTTGCTTTAAAGAGATCAAAGTGACCTATGCAATACCTCGTGCAGCTCACAGGTTCTGGGATGACTTTCAGGGGGTTGAGACCCCAGTCGTACATCCACATCATTGAAGAGCCGAATCCGAGAGAAGTCCCTGATGGCCTGAAACATTTGCAAGAACTTTCGAACCTTGAAACACCGCAAGACACTGCAACACACTGTATCAATGCATGAAATGCACTCTTTGACTGCAACCGGTTGCTAGTCAGAAACTTCTGAGCTTCTTTCAGCTTCAGTGTATGCATTATCAGATGTTTGAGATGCTTGGATAGGATGTTTCCAGATGTTTCCAGCCAAACTCATTCTGGTCTCACCGTGTTCCTGCCATGCCCAGTCTGTTGAACAGGTCCTGTTGAACATGATTAAGCATCAAGATTCAATCTGAAAATCTTTGTAGTCATTCGACAACTCATAGGTCTTGATTTTCATGTTCCGCGAATGATGCTTTATTTTTTTGACGGGATTTTCAGGCTGATGCCGGTTCCATGCATAGGCTTCCAGTATATACTCTTGTCATCTCTTGTCTCCTTCGAGTGATGAGTATGTTCAAGTATTTTGAAGCGATTGTTTTGTGATTGATGCCTTCACAACTTCATATCATTTTCACCACCTGCTCTAAGACAGTCAACGTGGTCAAGCTGTAAACATAGGTCACGTGGGTCACGGCCAGGAGATTGAAAAGGATATGGCTTCGCGTGGTCCGCTTGTCGGAGCAGCAAGGCTTTTCAGCTCTGAAAGACTGGATGACTTTGAAAGGCGGTACAAGGACACTGGGCCCCTGGGGCTGCTTTTCTTTGGGGGGTTCCTCCTCATGTTTTTTCACTTTTTCTTCGGGTTCAACGTGGTTCAACCATCTTTCTTGACAGATTTTCGTTTGTTCCAGTATTATTCTAGTAAATAATAGTTCTTTTTGGTTGATTCAATGTTTTGGCGGCTTCTTGTTTTGGTTGTTCAAACTAGTTTTGGTTTTGATGCAAATGGTGTGTTTTCAGTTTTGCGCTGTGTTCCAACATGCGGGCGATCCCTCTGGCTTTGGACTGATTATACTATTTTGTTTATCCTTTTTGCCTTTCAAACATGTTCTGCACTTGTTCAACCGATTGTGCTGAGCATCCAGTGCTGTGTATAAATGCTGCATGCTTGGATATTAATTTTGTTTGAAAGTTTTTTTGATCGTTTAAGCACGTTTCATTTGTTCAACCCCCTTTCTCGCTGTAGCATATTGTCCGGGCATTCAGCATGTGAACGAAAAAACACGTTTACCGTAAATCTATTTGGTGCAGTTGTTTGAACATTTTCTTCGCCTCTCTCTCTCTGTCTCTCTCTCCTTCTCTCTATCTTTCAGTCTCCCTTCAAACACTCCAGCCTCCCCTCAACAGCCCTCTCTTCACGGTGGCGTGGACATTCTAAAGAAGGCATGGCAGCATGGCAAGCTTCTCGCCAGCTGCATCTATTTACAGATCCTTGCATCGAGTAGCAGAGAGTAGCAAAAGCATTGAAGAATGCTACTGAGAGCTGCTTAGGACTCTGCTTAGGTGCTGTACAAATTGACGTCTTTGGAGTCTTCAAGTGTAGCACTGTGGGCCGTGGCCTTCTCTAGTGCTGAGAACGCAACAGAAAGACAGGGGCTGCAGTCACTTGGGCCTGAAGGGAGGTCTTCGTGCATGTCGCCTCAGCGGCAACCAGACTACTTCGCAAAGCTCTTTTAGTTCCATAATGTGGTCTTTCTGTTTAAAGGTTGCAATTTCTTGAGTCACTTCATGTCATTTCATGTCATTTCATTTTGCCACTTTGCCACAGGAGATAGACGAACTTGGGAAGCGCGGTGAAGACGTCTCCAGAATCGACACATTCGAAAGTGTTCAGCAGACAGTCACAGTTCCAGTCGCGAAAGATCCCAGGCTCGTGAGATCTCGTGAGTATGGGGCAAGTGCACAATAGACCGCAAGGAAATTTGCCAAAGAAATCTGACAGAGTTGTGGATACCATGAGTGTTTTGGCTTGAGAACAGATTGTTCTTACATGTTATTACTATTATATACTATTATTTTGTTTGATTCGAGGCTTTGAGAGTGCAGCTGTGAACAGAATTGATGCGCTATCTGTTGAGAAAGCTTTGTGTTTGAAAGCCGGGCCAGGCTTTGGTGTTTGAAGACCTTTGGCCCAGAGCAGGAACTGATGGCAGCTTGCAGTCGGGAATTCTGCAATGCACAACCTCTTCATTTGAATTCCTGAGATTCCCCTAAAGTCCCCCTTTCTTTTTACACTTCAAGCACTTTGTTGTCCACACCCTCTTTGACAGGAACTTGCAATCAAGCTGATGTGGAAGGCTTTCGACACCATCCAAAACGGTGAGTCCGTGCCAGTGTTTTCAGATGCTTGGAACAATCATATTCCTTGAGTGGACACAAATGCTGAAGGGCTACAATTGCATACAGTTGCATTTTTGCTTGTCATATCCGTCATCAGTCAAAACCCACAACTAGATCACAGTCAATATTGTAGCTCGTGGGCTGATGTTGTTGTTCAACACGGTAAACAAGGCTGATTAAAAGCGAGGGCGGGGGCATTTCACCATTGCTTTGCATTGCTTTGCATTGCTTTGCAATTCTCATTTTTTGTCAACGCGACCCATTGAAAGCGTGCAGAACATCTCCTTTGAGGTCTTTACCGTGCCGTATGCAAAAGGCTATATCTACCTCGAAGCACACCGAGAAGCTGATGTGCGCAGGTGACTGAACCCTCTCTTCCGATCAGACAAACTATGAAAAGTTCATGACATTTCAATGACGTACACACGATATCACACGATGACAGTCTGTTGACATTGCTGCAGCCAGGTTCACGAAGGGCATCAATGGCCTCTCCCAGTTCTCCGGGCTGTCACTGGTTCCTATCGATCAGATGGCGAGTGTTTTTTCTGCAGCGATGGCCCACGCACAGAAGGTCAACATCATTAAGCCAGGCTTGGATGCCGTGCTATGCCGTGCTCCCACGGTTAAAGGAATGCAGAATGCAGAGATCCGAGAATAACAATGTAACAATGTATTCATTGAATGTATTCATAGAAATGTGCAGAAGTGTATCAGACAGTTTATGCTTGGATACGTTTGTATTTTTTTTGCCGCGTCGGAAATGGATGGCAGGTGACTGGGTGAGGCTCAAGAAGGGCCCATACCGTGGTGATCTGGCACAGGCCATACGGGAACGTGCAGACTTCACAGCAGAGACAACTTGTTGTGCTCCTTTCTATGCTCTTCCCATCGCCTCGGCCAGACCCTCCCATAGCAAAATCCCATGTCATCATAAAGTCATCATATGCCATCCCTTTCGTCCCTTTCCCTTTTTTCCTTTTTCTCCTTTAGCCTGCATCCCTTTTTTCCTTTTTCCCCTTTTCGAGCCTGCAAGAGGCTTCCAAGACAGTCTGCACATGGGAGACCTCCAGAGCGTATTTACACCTGACAAAATCATACAAAATCATTCGTTTTACAGTCTTACACAAGTTGATGAGGATCCTGGGCCCCTCACTGCCTCTAGGTTGACGAGGTCGACGACGACAGTTACCTATTGAAAATGAAGCCAAGAATACGAGGAGGTCAAATTGCCAAGGCCCTTTGGTCAGAACTTGCTTGAAGCAGCTTTTGAACATCGAAGAACTTTGCACATTGCAAAGTTATGCCACATCCATTTGAATAGAAGCTAGTTTTGGAGGTATGATCGAACGACTGCGCAGTAGGATTGAAGCCTCCTGGGATGGCCCAGGGTGATTGTTTTGCAAACCTCTCGCAGCTAAGGGCAGCAAGAAGGTCTTTCCGCCGAAATGGTTCCACAAGGACGACATGGAAGCCACACACGAAGTCATAGTGCAAAAAGAACCAAGAAAAACTCAAAAGGGTCGTTTGGCAGCAAGCTCTTGCCATGGGACTCCAACCGAAATCCTCTGGTGTCAGACACATGTTGAGGCGCATTTGCCGTTAGTGGACCATGAGAGTCAAGAACCGAACCCAGCTGTGGTTGGCACGTTGAAGCAGCTTGCAGACAGGTGGCAACATGATTTTTGCTGAATGTTTCACACCCTCCATGAATGCATGGCTGAAAAAATACGAGAAAGATGCAGGACACTGAGCTACTCGCTCCGTTGCCCGAAACAAAGTTTCGATAGCCCACCGAAACCGTGGCACAGCCAAGGCTTCAAGATGTTCTATGTGGTTCACGGCGAAGCCTTCAGAGATGGATTCCTCTACAAAAATTTCAGGCTCTCTCTGGCTTTCCATGCATAGGATATTAGCGTGCATCCTCACAAATTTCTTCAGCACTCGTTGCATCCGGTAGCAGGGGTCTAGATCGGCTAAGTCCAGCTGCCCCGGTGGGAGGAGCAGCGCTTTTGTTTCCGGGAGCGATGCAAGGCCAGGAGTGACTCAGTTTGGTGCTCGCCCAATATAAAGGTCAAGATTCAAGATGCCGTCATGTCATGTCATGTCATGTCATGTCATGTCATGTCATGTCATGTCATGTTAACACAGACAAAGTGCCCCATGTTGTGAGTCTATGCAGCTCCTCCCTTTGCTTCCACGCATTCCTGTTCAGACCTACCGAGTACGAGCTCACAGATTGGAGGAATGCCCCGCCCATCTCGGAGCAGGTTAGGCCAACGGATGAATTGCAGAGAAGCAGCTTGGAGCTGCACCTCATTGCGGAATCATTTCCCAGTTGAAGATTGAGTCAAGCCTGCTTATGCCTACAGGATGTTTTAACTATGGCCAGACTTGCTATATAAGCTGGCATGCTGCAACATACTTGTCATTCAGGAATAATCAGCAGCACTCCACCGACTCCACCTTCTCGTTATCTAGAAGCCACATGCAAACAACGCATCTCGTAGAATGGAATGGCATACCCAGCACGGCAAAAGTAATGGGTTGCAGGCTTTGCTTTGCTGGGAATTTGTTCCTCGCTTTCTCTACCAGTAGTTGTTTGTTTTCTCCCCGCTGTGTCAGTGTTTTGCCTTCTATTTGTGTTGCTATAGAAAAATTGAATGTTGCCGTGCCATCAAGGCAAAGAAGAAGATGAGAAAGATGAGATGCCTCCACCTCCTATACCAGTGAAGAAAGACACCGGTCCGGTACTTCAGGCCTAGCAGCCTAGCAAAATGATTTCAACAACAGAGGTTGGCTTACCATTTGGGCGCTCACTCTGTTTGGTGGGGATCGTGGTATAAATTGGCAAACATGTGGCAAGGGCATTCTCTGGCTGGACGAGCTCTTGCCCAGTTCAAAAGTATGGCCAAACTTGAAAATACCAACAGCTATCCTTTTTGACAAGAGGATGGCAGGGAAACGTGCTTGAAACAACTTGAAAGACCAAATAGTGATAATAATCAAATGTAATGAATGAAGTTCTAGTCTCCAAATAATTGCTTTACACACCGGCCGAATTTTCCTCCCTGGAGGATGGCGAACATGTCATCGTGCACAGTGGTGACCTCAAGAACCTGAGAGGTGTGGTGACAAAAGCGGTTTTTGGAGCCTTGACTTGACTTCAATTGAAAAATGATTGAAGTGGATGGCTAAGATATGCCAAGATCATCCATGATCAGGGAAAGGTATCATGATAGACAGGTGTACGATGTTCCGCTTTGAAGAGATGGCTGTTGTAGGATTGAAGGCAACCCAGAGTGCATGGCTGAATTGTCCTGATCCGCACTGATCCGCATGGATGCGCTAGGATTCATACAGTATGCTTCCTTGCCCATTCACTTCGTCCGGCTCAGGATCTCCTACAGTGCTGATCCAACCAATCGGCGTTGATGTCAAGGGTGATTTGTCCATCGCAACAAGCAGATTATGCCACTTGCCAAGGATGGTTTTCTCGGGTTCGGCATATGCAAAGATGCGGCAGTTTTGGAATCGAAGCCTAGGCCTAGTGCGAGTCAAACCACATACTTTCATAGCGCAGGTTTTCGAAGGGAGTCCTGACAGGATCGCCAAATCACATGAGCCCAATGAGCCCCCGCAAAGTTCAAAACTCCTGGGTGTGCAGTGTCAGCTTTGCAGTGATCCTAACCTGAGAGTCGTTTCCTTTCAGGCCACCTCTATGGAAATTGGATCTGACTGACCCAACAGCAGAACATGCATGACGTGCACAAACCTGCACACACATTTGCAGCATATGGGCACGCTCTAGCTACATGTACTTGAAAGACCGATGTGTCGGCGTGGTGCCAGAACTGATAAGTCGACACCCTAGGATGCAACGCCATGATCCGCTGCTGTTGAAGATTACGGCCACCGAGCTGGCCTGCTCCATCCCCCTGCTGCGAAATCGGCGTCGCTGATATGGAATTCACCCTTTGAAACAGGGAGTGCTCCCTCTCTCTCTCACACACGCGCGCGCGTCTATATTTGTATTCAATCCCACACACACATATCTATAATTTAAATGTAAATATGAATATAGATACAAATATACGTATATATATATATATATATTTACATATAAATATTTAATCTATATTTGTATTAATTGGTTGCATACAAGCGCTGCTACAATGTCATTGATATCAATCTCGAGACGGCACACCACATCCAACTTGACTGAGAATAGAATGTACACGCATACACGCACATATTGTATATAATTGTATACCTATATATGCTGCATACGTATGTATGATTATGTAACTATATATGCATACTGATCTTTTTATACAGGTATATCTCTCTCTCTATATTATTGTTATTGTTGTTATTATTGTTGTTATTTTATTGTTATTATTATGATTATTGTAATTATTATGATTGTTATTATCATTGTTATTACTGAAATTATTGTTATCATCATTAATATTATTGTTATTATCATTATTACTATTAGTATTGTTAATATTTTTATTATTCTTTTGATTAGTACTATTTTTATCAAAAACCAATCGTATGCACCCTGGGATGAACCCCTATTGGAGCTTGCTTATTATACATTAAATATGCTGTAAATAATGTATATTTATGAAAGCTGCAAAATGTGTCAAAAGGAGGTTTCTCAATAAATGGTGGAATATTGGGTGAAAACCACACACCTGCTGCGCTCAATGTGCATTTTTTCTCGCTTTTGTCGTCGCTTTTGCCAATCAACTTTGTGGATCAGCATTGGTCATGCCTTTCTTTTGCGACTTTTGATTTTGTCAAAGTCGATAGGGGGCTCTGACCGGGAAACGCTGCTGTCCTTCTTTCTTTTCTTGCCCTTCTTCTTCTTCTCATTTGGCTTTCCAATGACCAAGGGTCCAGGCTTTTTTGGTGCAGGTTGCTCTTTTTTCTTCTCTGCTTTGGTCTCAGTCTTTTTGGTGGGTGCTGCAGGCTCGGCCTTCAGATTGGCCAAAACGGTCACATCCATGTCATCGGTGTTGAACGCTGACACTGTCCAAAATTTATTCTTATTATTGTTATTATCATTATTATTATTAGTATTGTTGTTATTTTTATCATTCTTTTGAGTATTACTATTTTTACTATTACTAATATTGTTATTACTATTATTGCTTTTATTATTATCATTATTATTACTATTGTTATGTTTATTATCATTACTATTATTACTATTATTGTTTTTACCATTACTGTTACTATTACTATTATTGTTATTCTCATTCTTGTTATTATCTTTATTACTATTACTATTATTATTGTTATTCTAACTAGTATATCTATATTTACATATATTTGTGAATATATTTATGAATATAGTTATGAAGATATTTTTGAATATATCTGTGTAAATGTATCAATATATTTATATATATATATATTTATCGTTTGCGTTTGAAAACACCATAAGCCCATATGTGTACATATGTCCATCCGGCCCTTAGCCCGCGATGAATTCACTTCCATTCTCGGGTTCTTTCGTTGAGGCAAGTACTTTGAGATTGGCGACTATGTCAAGGTCCTCGCTGGAGACCATGCCGGCGATGCAGGGCATGTGGAACAGGCAGGCTGCAGTACGGTGTGATCCCCGTCCATGTGATTTGTACAAGCAAGGAAGGACCAGGAATGACGACATGAGGGGGCCATGGGTCATAGGGGGCCATATAAGGGCATAGGGGTCGGAGGTCAACTCGTACTTTTTGTGCCAGGTACAATTGCACTTTGCCAGCAAAGCTCTTGCTTTAGCACGTTCATCAGGGGGCCCTTAACCTTGCTGCTAAAGCCTGGTTCCATCTTTCCATGATCCTTGCCATCCCTGCTTGTATTTTTAAAGATGTTTTGCAGTTTAATGTTTTTTCTCTTCATCTCAACTTGACTTTCGCCACTTACGGCCTCAAGTCGTGAACTGGCTGGGATGGGCATGGGGCTCTGTGTACTGCCCTTGCTACATTGTGGTATCCAGGGTGCAGCCAGTGTTGACCTTTGGGATTGCTATGTTTGGGCATGTTTGGGGTATCTTAGATCAACGATGGCAAAGTCAAACTCTTGTTTGAGCAAATTAGCTTAATCTTGAGTTCTAAAATGCACGAAGATGACAACGGTCAACGGTCAGCTGGTCAATTTCCATCCAATGGTTCATGCATTTTTCTCTTGCTGTAGGGCAAACCGTGGGAAGCCCAAAATGTCCAATGATAATCCCAGAACCGAGTAGTCACGTAGAAATGCGGCCGGGTTTGAAGTTGCCGTGGCAGTAGCAGTAGCCATAGTCGTCCCAGATTTTCGCAAACAAAGTGAGATTTGGGGGTGCAGAGGTGGGTCCAAATGTGTGACCA
The DNA here is from genome assembly GCA_009767595.1 of Symbiodinium kawagutii. Lineage (NCBI taxonomy): Eukaryota > Dinophyceae > Suessiales > Symbiodiniaceae > Symbiodinium > Symbiodinium kawagutii. The sequence continues at coordinate 79,948 of VSDK01016728.1, forward strand.
AATCGGGGATGGCATTGGCAGCAGTCCCATTAGAAGTGAGAGCTGAATAGCTGAACAGTCGGACTCCCTGCAAAGTTGGTGGGTCTTTGAGGCGCAGGTAAAGCACTTGGTAAGGGCGCGAGGCGGTAACATTTCTCAAAGCGGTAACAGGACATCCGGAGACTGGCAAGAGGTGGCCCAGTCCACAAGCCAAAAATCAAATCTAAACTTGAAATTTGGTCCTGCATCGGAAAACTTGCCACAATCGTTATCCCGACTATCCCAATAACTTGGAGGTGTGGATAGTTTCAGGATGCTTCGGGAGCCAGCCATGATGTTGAGATATATCACTTAACAAGATATACTGTATCATCATGTTAAGGTCTTTGTGAGCTGCTTTGTTCTCATTTTGCAAGCTGCTTTGTCCAGCACAGGTGGATTGCGGATCGACCAATTCATGGGGCTCTCACGCTACCGCTCGTATTTTGGCATCTGACTACACCTCCTTTCGCGCATCATTGAATGATGCTTGGCATGCTTGGTTGTTTTATGTTGTATTTGTATACAGCTGTTGAGGTTAAATCACAACAGTTTTTTTGAAGCACCAACCGCCTTTCTTTGCCGCAATCCTATTTTGATCAAGGTTGGAATGTAAGGCTTGACATGATTTACCAAGTAAGCAATCACTGAAAAACAATAATTCCTTTGAAGGTTTGTTTTCGCTGTTTGACATGTGATGTACCTACTAGCTTATGACTGTAATATGCATAGGTGCGTCCTTCGAGATGAGTACGTGACACTAGAAATTTGACCTGTATACGTCGCAAGTGTGGTGACTTGCTGCATTTCGGGCGCAGATGTTGCTGTTGGATGATGTTGGCGTGCATGATTAAGAGGGTATGTAGACAATTAGGGCATGTTCGTTATGGATCGTTATGGGATGTTATATCGGAATGGTTCATTATGGGCATGTTTTAAAGATCTCAATGAACTCCCATGAGCTCCGCTGGTGCGGTGAGGACTTACAGCGCGCTTTGCAGAAGCCTGAGACTCGTCACCAAAATGGTGAGTTCAAGGTTGGAGCTTTGGTCATGGTGGCGGGCCAAGACACTCGTGCTCTCATAGTACGACTCGAGGCAGGGTCGAACATCGAAGAATGGTCAGATGAAAGCAAGATGAATGATTTAAGATGATATTTAAGGAGATGTTTGAGGTGATGTTTGTGTACGTTTGATATTTTGAATACATTTCATCAATGTGCAGACAAGGCCAGTTTTTGTGCTGTCACCATCCATCGGTGGGAGGTTGAATAGATTGAAGCAAGATATTTGGAGACACCCAAAAGTGGAGCTTCTTTTGGCGTTTCTGTTCGAATATTTGCCTTGAGTACATTCATAATCACATTCATAATTACATGCAAAAATACCGTCATAATTGCATATAGCTGAATATAGTTACATATAATTACACATAGTTGCTGCATATGATGACATATAGTTCCGTACAATCACATACATACATATATATATATAACTTGATAGACTTTGATTCCGCAAGAGTGCTTGAGAAAACTTTTGAAGGCGGGTGATCGTGCCATGGTGTTGGGCATCGATGGCATCAAGAAATATGTGAGTTTAGCGGAGCTACACCCCGTACAGACGCCAGGATGCTTGGCTCTCAAAGTGCTACAGCATGACAAAGCAGAAGTTTTAGGTTGTGCCTGATTCTGCTTGGCGCCATGCATTCTCTTGCTGCTGCTATTCCTAAGTTGATGCGCCAGGCTTGCAGAATTTCAATCGATCAATCTGTCATCCTGTCCTTTTGACGTTTGCCAAGAATACTCTAATCTCAATTATTCTCCGTAATGAATCTCTTTGATCCATCTCTTTGACTCTGTCCTTCTCATCTCTCGGGCAAACCCTCTGGACGCCCTGGCAAAAAAGTCCATGAATGCATCTAATCTAATTTGATTTAATCTAATCCTATTCGATTTAGTTTAACTTAATCTAATCTAATTTAATTCAGTCTAATCTAATCTAATCCAATCTAAACCTAATCTAGTCTAATCTAATCTAATCCAATCTAATCTAACCTAATCTAGTCTAGTCTAATCCAATCTAGTCTAGTCTAATCTAACCTAATCTAGTCTAATTTAATGCAATCTAATCTAATCTACTCTAATCTAATCTAGTCTAATCCAATCTAATCCAATCCAATCTAACCTAACCTAACGTAACCGAACCGAACCGAATCTAATCAAACAATCTTCCTACCCGACTCCCGCGTTCTCTTTCTCTTGTAGCAGGAGGAGTAGGAGCAGGAGTAGAGGTAGGGATAGGAGTAGAGGTAGGAGTAGGAGTAGGAGCAGGAGTAGAAGTAGGAGTAGTAGGAGGAGTAGAAGTAGCAGTCGCAGGGGCAAATATTAGAAGTTCAAGCCTCAAAGCAATCGGTGTCCAGGAAGGGCACCGCGCGACAAAGAGCGGACTTGGTGCGAAGACAAAAAACGCCGCAAGCTGATCCCTGGCTGCATCGTGAAAGCGCCGCAGAGCTACACCGGTATCTTGGCATATCTTGGCCTCACCATGCCTCACCTTTTGGGAAGGTTTTGCAAAGGCCTTGTGCTGCGAAGGTTTCACCATCTTTTTTTATCATCTTGAGGCGGTGCGCCTGTGACCTGTCGGGTGGTGTACGTCCACCAGGGCTGGGTCTTTCTGGAAGCGATTGAGGGCTTGGTCGGAGAACGTGCCTATTTGGTGGCCTCCGGTGACAGATGCGAATATGTGCCTTCTCCTTAATTTTGCGTGGTTCCAGCATGTTCCAGCTGGCAGTTCGGGATGTCCCCGGGGATTCAATACAGGTTCATCGAACATTGAAATGACGAAACAGCTCAGCACAGAAGATGGAAGCAAGAAAGAAGGACAGATAGGAAGGAAGGATGGAAGAAAGGAAGGGGCGAAGACACAAACCTTCGCACAATACATGATTCTTTGACAGAAGAGCCGAAACTACGAAAACAAAATGAAAACAATGACAGCACCAACGGAAGTAGAAGAGCAGAAAGCGCATGAAACCATGAAGCAAAGCGCTGAAAACTTCATCCAGTTGTATGCTAGCAGCCAATAGTATACAGGCAAGCTCTCAAGGATCTGGACGCAAGGCATCACGACGTCACCTTTCTCTAGTACCCAGCCACGCAATGCAGCGTGAGTGCGACCACGCGACAATGTTGGCCGAGAGAAGTCAAGCACCCGCATAGATTACTCAAGCCCTTTGGGGCCGCAAGCATCGCTCGCGGGTGTTGGTACGGTGACCGAATGAGGAGGCAACTTTCATTCGCTTTCATTCGCTTTCACTCGCTTTCAAGGTACTCGTAGAGGTCTTGGGATTGATTGGGTCTTGAAACGCGTATCCCTGACTTTCAGCAAAGGCATATTGTTGCCGGTGCTGTCCGACGGTAGCACGCACTTGTATGTATTGGTCAGATTGTCGAACATTTCAGGCAAGCTGGAGAGAATGACATTAATTGTACCAGTTTTAGGCAATTAGTAACAGCTGTAGTAATGACGAGTAATTGCGCGACAGAGCGGCACCCCACCGAAACAGATCACTTCCCCAAGTCAGTTTGCTAGACCGCAGCCAAGTTCCGGATCAGACGTGCAAGCGGGTGGCAAAACATGGTTTCGTTCACTTAAATCGTTGCTAGGGAAGTTGCACGCAGCCGTCTCATATCAGGGCTATTCAATATGAAATGCAACATCGAACGTCCAGTCCACACTTCGAATTCAAGTCATCCAGAAGCCCAGCGGTTTGTCAGACAATAAATCCAATCCGAATGGAGTAGATTTAGTCCCGCTAGCAGCATTTGGAGACTTTCATCAAGGTGAAAAACATTGGTGTTCCTGACGTTTCCATCGGATGACGCCAGCAATGTTACTCAGAATGGATACGGTGACGTCAGATCTTGGAACCAACATTTGACAAGATGTCATTTGTTCCGTGCCCGCTCCTTGTTATGCTTGACGCAGTTGCTAACGCTGCATGATTCCGAATCATTCCGTGCAGCCGCTAGTCACTAGGGATGGCATTTTCGGTTTGGCTTCGCTGCAGGTGTGGAACCCAGATGATATGCCAAAAGGCAAGGGCAGAGGCAGGGGAGGTAGACCCAGGCTAAAGCTCCCGGACAAGACAGAGGAGGAACTGCAGACGAAACAGTCGCTTGGCAGGTACCCGTGGAAGCACTGCACAACTGGAGTGCCACGTAACGTCATGTAATCTGTGTGATTTCACAAGTTTTACAACGATTTCAGAATATTTCAAATCAATAAGGTGTCATGGTGTCATGTGAATGTGTAGTGCGTCTTGTGTCGTGCGCATGATTTGTTTGTTTTTTTTTTTTTTTTTTTTTTTTTGTGTGTGTGTGTGCATTGATTAGTCATTAGTCGGACAGTTGGTTCGTTCGTTACAAGTAGTTGATCGGTGCGAGTTTGTGGGCGTGACTGTGGTGGTGGGGGTGGGGATGGATGGATGCTTGTTTGATCGTAAATCGCAAGTTGCTGGTGTTAGTGTTTGTGAATGTGTAGCGCGCAAGTGTGAAGAAGTGTGTGTGTGTGTACACGGTTCAAACGACAGCATTGTGATGATGATATGGTTCTGTTTTGGGGGCCCCTTTGGCTCCCATGTTCACCAACGATTCAATGTTCATTTCTGAAGAATCCTCTTAATCATCCTTTTTGCATATTTTTGCATCCTTTCCTTTTGGATCCTTTGTGCAGGTTGCATTCCGAAATCAAGATGGCGTCCCAGATCTCCTTTCTCAGAAGTGGATGGCACAAGAAACTTTGCTGCACAACTCACAGGTGGAAGTTCTACAACTCAATTTATGCAAATTGACGTAAAACATTGTGAAACAAATGCAGCTTGATTTTTTTCAAAAAGTTCAGTCATGTTCAGTTGATAGTTTCGAAGGCCACGAACCGCACAGGATGTTGGGTCTCTCGGAGCGCCCGGCTGGTGCACCAACTGGCGGCATGTTGGGGCCTGGAAGTGCTGTGAAGATCACAGGAGGAAATTACAAGGCCCAAGATGTGGATTGAACGTGCTCACACCGCAACGCTGTATGCAATCAATGTGAATCATTGACATCTATTAACATGCGCAACCCGCAGTATGGAAACATGTATGGCAATTTTGGAAAAGCAGACTGACTTGCACAATTCGTTTCAGTGGCACTAGTGTCGGCATCCCATGATTTGTAGCATTCGGACTGGCAGATCTGTCAGGGCCTACGTGGAGAAATCCGAGATTTTTTAGAAGATCGCGTGCGTATTTCTTTGCTGCTGCTTGGGCAAATTAGGCTTTGCACATCTTTGCACATGTTTGCACCGCGATTTGACTGGACTGCTTCCAGAAACATCGCAACAGAAGCGTCTGAGATGTTCTAAGAGCTGTGTTCTTCAAGCGAAATGTAGGTGTTTTTTTGAGAAGTTTTGGGTCGGGAGATGAGGCTCCGGGATGCTCCGGGCTGTTAGATCTTGTTGGCCTTCGGAAGTGTTTGGGTCGTGGGTTGCCACAAGGAAGTTGGAATCGATGCTCCGAGGTCAGCACCTAAACTCGTAGAGATCTCGATCAATGACGTGCAAGACGATTTTTATTCCAAAGAGAAGGCTTGGACTCGGCTTGGACGATTCCTTGTGGTTAATACTTTAATGTTCCTAGTAATTACACATTTATACGCATTTATATACATCATTGTACAGGATTTGACATATGATGATAGACAAACATGTATATTTATATGTATATATGTATGTATGTATGTATGTATGTATGTATGTATGTATGTATGTATGTCTGTCTGTCTGTCTGTCTGTCTGTCTGTCTGTCTGTCTGTCTGTCTGTCTGTCTGTCTGTCTGTCTGTCTGTCTGTCTGTATGTCTGTATGTCTGTATGTCTGTATGTATGTATGTATGTATGTATGTATGTATGTATGTATGCATGTATGTATGTATGTATGTATGTATGTATGTATGTATGTATGTGCATTGACCTTTATACACACAAACGTACACACACACATAAACACACACACACATATATATATATATAAATATTATTTACACACACACACACACATATATATATATATATGTATGTATACATATGTATATATATATATATCTACAAATGTACATTACATATGCCATGTGCAGCTTTGTATTTGTTTTTTCGTTCTATGTGTTCTTGTCACCATTCTCATTCGGGCATGTTCACACGAACCAAAGCCAAAGGCGCTTATGCGCGAAATCTCGGAACGCTTCATGAATTTCCTTCCTTCAGAATGCAAATGAAATCAAATGAATCTTGCATTCTGAGATCAACTATTGATCCTGTCGCATGTGCGCTGAGCATCCAACCCTACGAGTGCCACCGCATGTCATTGCATATCACGGCAGGCTCAAAGGAAATTCATCGACTCCTATACGCCATCCGCGGCCCCAATGCCAGTCCCGAAGGAGCCTTTGCTTTGGGTTGTCAAAATTGCAGCATCGTGTTGTGTTGGATTGATGCAATGTCAAGAATCTAGCCAACTCTAGTGCAATTGCGATGCAAAGAGGTTGTGAAACAGAAACATCCATGCCATTGGAACGACACCATGTTTGGGAAGGCAATCTGCAAAATCATCACAACAATGATTGAAAAAAATGATTTGATAGATCAAAGTGAATTCTTATGATTTCAGCCAGAACAAGAGAAAGCCTGTAGGGCCAGCTCTTGACCCTGTGCCGATCGTGATTGCATTTCGGTGAGGAGAAGAAAAGCATGGAGCAGACCATAGCAGATGGACCCGAAAATCCAGCAATGCCCACCGATGACCAGGCTATGACCAGTCGCATCCACAGGAGTTTGATGTTTGGGATGATTTTGGAGGGTCCTGCATGTCAACATATGAGCCCTCACATGTCAAATAAAGGTACCGGGCACGGTCTACTCTGCACGGGCATCTCGTTGAGACTGCGGGATCGCCACGCCTGGAGAGAGAGGGAGCTGAGAAAGCTGAAAAAGCTGAGTAATCCTATGATTTGGCCTGGAGAGATCTGGATGATTCCATGGTATGTTGTAGCAAGGCAAGGCTTACTGAGGACTGGTAGTAATCGAATGCAATGAAGACACCTCAAGTTCGACATCTCTTTCTCGACATCTCTTCCCCTTCTCTTCCCTTTCTCTTCCCCTTCTCTTCCCCTCTCGTGGCAAGGCCTGGGATCCTCAATGGCTCACGGGCGAGGGCTCAGCTCCGATCACGCCGGCCGTGTCCATCGTCTCCCCCAGCCGCCGCCGCCGAGCTGATGGCGGAGACGGAGGCGGAGAAGTTTTGAGCGACGAAACAAAGAAACTACACAGCATAGATATGACAAACACGCACGTAATTAGTGTATGCATAAATAGATATATTGATTTATTTATATTTATATGCATCTCTCTCTCTCTCTTTATATCTCCAGCACTTTTTGCAATTTCACAGCAATTATGTTTGACATGTTTTTGCTTTTTGATGGCACGCAATGATGACCCAAAATGTAAGAGTACTTTTTTTTGAAATGGTGGAGCTGATATCAGTTCACCCAGAATCAGCACTACATTCAGCACTGTCACTTTGACAAGCAGTGAAAATAACAATTCAAGCTGAAGAAGCTAGGAGAAGCAGGCTAAATCAGGCTAAGTTCTCTTATGCTTGGATGAAGCCCGTCACAGCGTACCAAAGCCTTGAATTTGCAGGCTGCGAATGGATCCTGAGAAGCTCTGAAGCATCAAGGGTCTACCATAACATCGGCCAGGCAATGCTTGCGAGACATTCTTTGGAGAATGTGCGATGCAAACGCGTGATATGCGCCATTCTAGTTGCCAATGGCAAAATGAGGGTGTGCATTGTTTGGGGGCGGAGGGGCTGAGGGGCTGAGGGTGTTTGTCTGTGACGCTGTTCGCAATGCACCATCACTCAGTTCACAATCATTTTTGAGGCACAGGGATCCTTGAAACGCCTATGTGAAACCTATTGAAATAGTTTTGGGAAGGGTATGGAAAGGTTGAAGCATTTTGCTATTCGATGATTGATTTGGGGGGAGGCTGTCAAAATATTGGGCACGGGAGGCTTCCTGACACGCCCTACGTGATAGTGACCCATTGTGAAGACAACGTTGGACGAAGCACCAATGTCCAGCCAGATAACCTGTGAGATTTTCTGGGCGGGTCCCAATCATCTGAAGAAAATCGAAGATGAATCAAGATGATCGGACAAAGCAAATTGGATCGTTCTTGGATCGTTCGGATGTTTGGTGCCTACCACTTTTGAAACGGTCCGCATACTTGGCGCTTGGCCTTGGCGAAGCCTTCAGCACTCAGAGCATTCTCAAGCCATCTCAAGCCCTTCACCACTTGGCGTGGTGTGCCAGGAATTCAGGGGGATGGAATGTTTTTGCAAGCAAAAGTGGTTAGCTCTGGTACCTCACTATGCCTCAGTTCTTTGATGTTTGAGGTCGTTGTTTGTCCATGGGTGGGATCCTCAGTGTGAGGGCTTGAATGCACTGACAGAGTCTTCGCCGAGTCCTGGACTGCTCACTTCAAAGTGCTGATGATTGTGAAGCTTGAGCATCCCGAGCTTATTGATTGAGCTTACTTGGTTCGAAGTTGACTGATCATGAGATGGTGCAGGTACGAAGGTCGCAACTGCCTATCTCACAGTTTGCGGGCTGGCGGCGCTCTGCCGCTTAGCTGACCTCCCCAATTTTTGACGATTTTGAGGCATCTCATGAGCGAAGCACCATCTTCCCGAATCTCCCCTTGCAAGTGTCCATGCGTAGTTCCAAAGGTTCAAAGCCCACAGTTGCTGATGACACCCAGATCTCTTTGCAACTTTCTCTTTGTACCAACCTCCTTAATCCATCATTTTAATCCATTTTAATGCTCTTTTCCGTGGTTTTGGTGTTGGTCGGATGTTGGTATTTGCTAGTGCTTCTGCCACAGCCCCCTGGACATGTGCAAGTGCTGCTATTTTTCATTCATAGGGTATTGCGAGAACAACGTGCGAGAAAGTGCTGAACATCGCCAGTTTCTGAGGCCAACTGATATCATTGTTTGTCAGATGGCATTTGGCTGGCGGGAACCTGATATTTATGATGGAAACTACATTGTTCTCTTCGAAGATGTCTGGTGGAGGACCTTCGTGCTGCCGTACCTACTACCATACGAATGATCAAAATGAAAGGGCATAAACACAATTTCAGAAAACAGGCACAGTTCATGAGAAACCGAGATTCTGATTGGCATGTTGCTAAACATGTGACAGCAAGAAAAACATTTGTCGATTGTCAACACAGTGACCAAGCCAATGCTGATATTTTTGCTAAGTACATTTCAGACGGTCCAACCAGTATGTTATGGAAACCCATACGATGCTGTTGCATATTTGCAGGATTGAGCTTCCTCTGCAGCACGTGCCTCGGCCGCAAATGATGAGAACTCTTCAATGACGTAACTTGGCATCAGAAGCTCGGAATGCTACATCCGAGTCACCCCTCCCGTGACTTGTGTACTTCACCGGGCTGCGTAGCCTGAGGGCACAACATTTCCAAACGTCATCGGAAAAGCCAACCACACTCCACTGATCGTCGCGCTGGGACCGCAGTTGAAAGGATTTTTTCGGGAGATGAGAAAGTGGCAACGAAGCGCCCATTTGCCACCTTTTTCTGATGACTTTGTGCACACGAGGCGATCATTGGAGTGTGTATCCGTTTGGGAAGAGGGTCCTGCTTTTGAAACTTCAAACATGCCTGCCACATGCCGCAAACTGTTGGGTCCTTCAATCCTTAGCTGGAAAATTTGCCGTGGCTCAAAACGGCTCTCCAGCTGACAGTAAACACGATGGCCTTGAGTGTTTAAGCATAGTCCAAGCATCTCTGAGCATGTCAAATGCAATGCCAAAACAGGTGACTGCGGGGTGATAAAAAGAGAACCACAATTTTTGCTGCCTGATGCTCTCAGTGCCGCACGCGGGACTCAGCAGGGAATGATGAAAAGTACTAATTTGCAGCAGCGAAAGCTGGTAATGAAGCAATCTGCAAAAAGGGGATCTTGACAACACTACAAGACGCACCAGGACCCCGAGACAGAGACGAGGAGGACTCACAGAGTTGCAGGGAAGAATGGATGCACAAGTAGGTGACTTTATGCAAAGACAATGGTTGAAAATAGCCGACGAAGCCGCTCAGTTTTCCAAAGGATAATTCACGCAAATTGACACACTCGGAGTATGGCAAGAAACTTCCCCGGCAAAATTTCCACAAACGAGTTTTGAACTGTGATAGGTAACCTTGAAGACTGAGGCCTTCATCCCATTCCGGGAGGGCCGGAGTACAGCTAACAAAGTCAAAGAGAACCGCGATCGTTCAAAACGTACTGTATGCGCTTCGCAGATGGTCCACATCATCTCCTCTGACATCGCACGACCTTCGTTGCCTCAGCAAAACTTTTTTGGATTGTGCACGCCTTGTTGTTAGTTGGCCTTCCCACGCCCTCTACCTACCATAAATCGATATCAACTTGTCATAATTAGCCGGTCCTTGCTTCACATCATGTTGTATTATACCATGCTTGCGCTGAGGAATGTGGCAAGTGAGACAGTTCAGGACCTGTTGACTTCCAATAATAATAGCTAGGTGGGCAGCCTGAAAAGGATGAACAACTGCTCTAGCCCATAGAGTCCAAACTGTGTTTCATCCTTTTGTTTTGTATTTCAGGGCCCTGGATTCTGTGCTCTTCAGTGGTTTCAATAAAGGGCATTTGTTTGCCCAGACGTCGATCACTTGCCGCCTCAGTTGCAATGCTGCGCAGTTTTAAAACTGAGGTTGCTGAGCGGCTGGAGTCAGTGTCAAGAACTGTCGAGAGGCGCAGTGGAAGTAAGATGTGTTCAATATAATCTCCCAGAATTTGAGTGTCACGTGAGCAGAGGCAAGCATCTCTAAGCAAAGGTTTCATAGAAACGGTACTTGAAGTTGCCCCGCAACATTAGAAGTGCGTAAAGCTTCAAGTATAGAACAAAAACCATGTACTGAGCATGGTCAGTCCAAACACAGCGGAGGCAAACATGCTAGACCACAAAGAACTCTCGATGCAACAGTTCAAGAACCGAAACAAGAACTCAGAATGACGGGGTTTGGTTTTTGTAATTTGTTTTGTAGATCAGGGCCAGGGTCTCAAACTGTCTGAAACTGTCTCATCCATGTCTCAAAACGGTCTGGCTGAGAGAGAACGATTGTGAAAAAGGCTTTGAAACCGCACCAGCCACATTGTTGTATCGTATGCACAAGGTAGTGCACATAACGCAGGACAAAAGTTGTAATAAAGCAAAATAGGGTCCTTGAATTCAGGCCTTTTCCCAGTAGAATAGGTTGAATATGTGAACCTTTGTATGGCCTGGGAGTGGGGGAAAAATCACCCAGAGCACGGTCTAGAGTACAGTTTAGTCCGGGGTAATAATTCCTTCGCGGCCAGCTTTGTTGTGGGAAGGGATTCGTAGGGAGATCCTATTTGCTTGCCGCTTTTCAACCACAGCTGCGCTGCCGGGGCTTGATGGGAACCATATGAAGTGGTCCATCTCACAGCTTCTCTACACTTGCCTCTGGCCATCCTTTGACCTTTCCAGGCCCCTTTTCTCTTCAACTGCCTCTGTTGAATCACATTGCTGGATTTGAAAACAATAAGAGTTTGACATGGTAATTTTGATAAGGTATTTCCATGGCGCTCTTTCCATTCTCATGAGGTGTTTCTTGAGGTGTTCTATTTGTCTCAGACGAAGTGTTCCTTCCAATTTGCGCCTTCTGACTTTGCACCAAGTCTATCCAAGTCCGAGGTCCATTGACAAAGCTCCCTTCGTGTCTCAAAGTCCTCATGAGGGTCCTCTTGAGGGTCCTCTTGTTCCAACTTAGGTCCCCACTTGGGTCCAACAATTTCGCTTTACGTTGATGCACTCAGAGGTCTACATTACAGGAAGCCAATGGAAACCGGTGATGAAACAGATGGAACCAAGAGACTTCAAGAGAGAGGGAACTCCTCATTGAGAAAACAACGGAGAGAGACGAGGACTTCAAGAGGAGCAATGAAAAGGCAAGCCCACCCTGGCAAGCACTAAATGTTGACTTTCGAAGTATGTGCTGACATATGTTCTTCGTTCCTGCATGCAGGTCAGAGACTCCTGAAAGGGACGTCGGAAAAATGCCCCAACAAACCATGGCATGGAAAAGAGCAGTGAACTTGTTGCAAGAATGTGACATTGTTCTAAACGAAGAAGAACATCTTTGTATTTGGGAGTAATTGCATGTGCTCATTTTAGGGTTGGGAGCATTTGGGAGTTACAGCATTGGCTCTGTCACCTTGCAGGCATGTGGTTGCAAGATCTTCAAGCGCAGACGACTCTTGATAGCAGCCTCGCAAAAGGTCACACGGACACTGACTGACACTCACACTTCAAGCATCTTCAAGCAATTGGCCTCGCATGGCCTCGCCATTTTTCCTCCTAGATTTTGTGACTTCCAAATCACAGTTTGACGCCCTGGCTCAGGTGCGCACCGCTTCTGGTTCAGCTTCATTCAGGGCCATGTGAGGCATACAAAGCCGCCTATATCCTTGGAGTGGTCAGTCCCTCGGCATCGAAGGACCTCTTTGCAGCTGCGGAGGTAAAAGAAGTTTGAGATATTGCGAATGTCTAAGAAAGATAAGTACATCAATGAATTGCTAAGATTCGATGGTTTGATCAAGTTTGATCCTTCTAAGATTTGATCGTTCTCTTTGATCCTTCTCTTTGATCTACGGCCGCTATGGCCTCTGCAAGGGTTCGGTTACTGCATTCTTTCGCCCAAGACTTCGGGTCATGGATGGGGCGGCGTATCCTGCCATATCCTGACGTGTTTCTCCTCAAGGCCTCGAGGTCTTTATTTGTGGCATGACAGTGATGGTGACATATTATACCGGACAAGGCGTCTGCGAAAGTTTCCAGAATACGAAGCCGAAGAAGCCTGCAGTAAGAGAGGATTGGTTCAAATGAGATGATGATGCGGATTATTGATGATTGATGATTGATGGTGGATGGTGGATGGTGAATGGTTGATGGTTGTTGATGATGATGATGATGATGATGATGATGATGATGATGATGATGATGATGATGATTCGGCGGTGTTGGTTCTCTGGTGGTGTTTATTCTCTGCTGGTGTTTTTCTTCGCTGGTTTTCTTTGCTGGTGTTTGTTTCTCTGATGGTGTTTTTGTTCGCTAGTGTTTTGCTTTGCTGGCGTTGATTCTGTGGTGGTGTTTTTTTTTCTTTGTTGGTGTTTTGATTTTCTTTTTTCTCTGCTGGTGATGACGTCGATGATGAACATGAGCATGATCTTAATACTGCTCTTGATGTCGGTACTGGTATTCCTGTTGGTTGATTGACTGATGGATTGATTGGTTGGTTGATGGTTGATGGTTGATGATTGGTGATGATGATGATGATGATGATGATGATGATGATGATGATGATGATGATGATGCTGATGATGATAATGATGGTGAAATGATGGCGAACATCAGGATGATGGTGATGGTTGACGGTTGATGGTTGATGGTGGTGATAGGATCCGAATGATGAATGATGAAGGTGATGGTGGCGCTGATGATGGTGATGACGATACATTATGGTAATATTTGATTGATGGTTGATTCACGGTCGCTCGTCGAGGATTGACGATTGATGATGGTGATGGCGATAATGATGAGAATGCTGGTTCATGGTTGGTGGTTGATGGTTGGTGATTGACGATTGATGAATTGATGATATTGATGATGCTGATGATGACAATGATGGTTCATGGTTGATGGCTCATGATCGATGATTGACGATCTAGGATTGATGACAATGATGATAATGATGATAATGATGATCAGTATGATGATGGTGGTGATGATCATTATGATGATGATGATGATGGTGATGATGACGATGGGGATATGATGGTGATGATTACGGTCATGATGGCTGATGGTTGGTGATTTATAGCTGGTGATTGATGACGGTAATGGTGTTGGTCATGTTGGTGGTGGTGGTGCTGCTGCTGATGATGATAATGATGGTGATGATGATGATGATGGTGATGATGATGATGATGTCGTCGATGATGATAATCATGATTGTTGATGATTGTTGATGATTGGTGGTTGATGGTTGGTGGTTAGCGATTCAGGATTGATGATGATGAGGATGGTGATGATGATGGTGATGATGATGATGATGATGATGATGATAGTTGATGGTTGATGGTTGACGGTTGACGGTTGATGAGTGATGAGTGATGAGTGATGAGTGATGAGTGATGAGTGATGAGTGATGAGTGATGAGTGATGAGTGATGAGTGATGAGTGATGAGTGATGAGTGATGAGTGATGAGTGATGAGTGATGAGTGATGAGTGATGAGTGATGAGTGATGAGTGATGAGTGATGAGTGATGAGTGATGAGTGATGAGTGATGAGTGATGAGTGATGAGTGATGAGTGATGATGATGATGATGATGATGATGATGATGATGATGATTATGACGATGATG